>CM052798.1:168051005-168070829 GCA_028533885.1 Nasua narica | reverse complement strand
CCCCCCCTCTGGGGCAGGAGGCTGGCTGGGTGAGTCTGGGCTCTGGCTTGGCCGAGCAGGTGACTGGAGCCCTGGGGCCGGTCGTGGGGGGCCCAGGAGGCGAGGCTGCCTCACGGGGAGCAGCTGCGAGAAGCCATTCGTGGTCCGCGGGGCTGGCGGCCTGAGAGGCGGCCTGGAGCCTTTGTAGCCGAGCAGAGGCATGGAGGCCCCGTGAGCAAGGGCTGCTGGGGCAGGAACCCCTTGGACAGGGCTTTCCTTCTTCAGGCCCCCTGCTCGGCTGTGGGAAGCCCCCCTTTTCCCCAGGCCCCTCCGTCCCTCCCCCCCCCCACCGCTGCTCACGGCTTGCTGGGGCTCCGCGGACCCTGGGGCTGGATGGAGTCTCCCCCATCCCGACCCAGAAGCTTTGGCAGGAGGGGGTCTCCTCCCTGGTGGGGGGAGGGTCCCAGCACCTGACCTTTGCTCCTCTCGGAACAGGGAAAACTTTGCACATCAAGCCCCGTCTGTGAGGGCCCCAGGGGCCAGCCCGCGCCTACCTCAGCCCCTTGTTCATGGAGAGGAAGGAGGCTCCGCCTGCCCCTGCCCCAGAGGAGGGGCCGCCTGCCACCGAGTCCCCCCAGGAGCCCCGGGGTCACTGCTCTGCCCCCCTGGCTCTCAGCCTTCCGTGACCCATGAGCACCGTGTGCCCGGGGCCTCGCCTCATCCTTGGGCCGGGCTCTGCCCAGCCAGCCCCTGCACCCCCCCTTCCTCCCACCCCCACCCCGGATGCGCCCCAACGCCAGCCCAGAGGGGCGCCCGGCAGGGCTCACCGCTGCCAGGCCCGTGTGCCCACTGTGGGTGTGAGAGCGGCTGCGCTCTGCACCCCCCCGGCCCCAGGACTCCTGCCGGGCTCCCTGCTGGGGGTTTGTGCTCAGCAATAAAGGTTCTGTCCTGTGTATGCTTGGCTGCTGTGACCGCCGTCCACCCGCCGCCCCCCCGCCGCCCCACCGCCTCCCAGCCCCGCCTGCAGCAGCCGGAGGGGGCGGGGCGACACCCGCTGCCCGTGCCCGCGTCCCCTGTCCGCAGGGGAAGGATGGGGCACCTGCGGAAGAGGAAGGGTGCCCACACATCCTTGGCGGCTACAGGGTCGCTGGGCAGGAACGTCGGTCCTCCTCCCTGCCCCCTGAAATGGCTCAGAGGGTTGAGGGCACCCTTCCCGCCCACCTCCCGGTGCCGAGCCCACGTGATTTGGGGGGAGGGGCCTGGGAGGGGCCCGAGGGGTGCGTCGGGTGTGACAGGCTGGAGCCAGGGACCCCGAGCTGAGGTTCCATCCCCAGCCCTTCCGCTGGGCGTCTCGGGAGAATGGCCGGCCAGGGAAGGGGATGGAGGGCAGCCAGAGGCGTCTGCATTGCTGGACGGACCCAGGAGGCCTGGCAGAGGGTTGCAGCCTCCGCTCAGGGGCCCGGGACAGGGTCAGAGATCGGAGGGGCACGGGGACAATCGGGGGCTGTCCCCTCTCACCCCCGGTCACTGCACACGTGAGCATGTCCCCACGCCTCCCTCCCCAGCTGGCCGCCAACTCCGTGCCTCAGCCTGGAGTCGGGTCCTCTGCCTGTCCCTGGGGGTCCCGGCTCGCGGGGCCAGCACCGCGGGGACAGCGCAGGCCTCCGCCCACACCACGCCCTTGAGGAGCCCGTTGGCCAGAGCAGAGCCCTCCTGGGCCCGGCCCACACTCAGACGGTCACGCAGACGCTCCAGCCCCCCAGGCCAGGACACCGCCCCAACGGGGAGCCGGGAGGGGTCCTGCATCCCGCTGCTCCGTGACTGAGGGGTGCCATCCCTGTCCAGCCCCAGAGGTGGCGAGGACAGGCCTGGTTAATGGCAAAGGGGCCTGGCCAGCGTCTGCGGCAGCAGATGACCAGGGAGGCGGAGGCAGTTGTGGTCACTGCTGCCCCCACCCCCGCCCGGGACCCCAGTCGGACGTCCCCAGGGGCCCAAGATGTGCGTGCTCGCAGCCCCTGCCGCCACCGATTAGGCAGCCTGGCGGATTCTGGAGTCAGGCCTGGCCGGATAGAAAGGGACTCCCTGGGGCGCCTGGGTGGCTCCGTGAGTTAAAGCCTCTGCCTTCGGCTCGGGTCATGATCTCAGGGTCCTGGGACCGAGCCCCGCATCGGGCTCTCTGCTGAGCAGGGAGCCTGCTTCTCCCTCTCTCTCTGCCTGCTCCTCTGCCTACCTCTGATCTCTCTCTGTCAAATAAATAAAATCTTTTAAAAAAAATGTTTATGAAGGGGACTCCCCATCAGTAAACAGTGGAGTCCCCGCGGTGGGCCGGCCCTCGGGGGAGCAGGGGAGCGGGCGGCAGGGGGGTGGGCCGTAGAGTCAGGGCGAGGCACTAGCGGTGGGGGGACTGGCAGTCCTTGGGGCTGGAGCCCAGACCGCGGGCCCATCCCCTGCCCCTCTTCCCTCGGGGCTCCCTCTCAGCGCCCACCATGACCCCCCACCCGACAAAGGCTGGGGCATCAGTTCTCCCTCCTCTGCCTGGACAGATGGACGGATGACGGCTGGAGACACAGTTGTTGGTCCGGCCTGATCTGAGCTGTGGCCCCTCCTCCCAGCTTCCCTGCTCTTCCCTTCCCAGTGGACGGCGGCGCGCAGCCCGGGCTGCGGAGTGGGCAGCTGTGTGCACTGTGCGTGGGCTCCCCGCGCTCGCTCGGCTGGGCGGCCACCGGGGGGCCCGGCCCTCCCAGCCACGCTCAGCCAGAGTCTCCTGACTGTTCCAAGCCACGAGGCCTGCGCCGGCCCCACGTGAAGCCCGGCACCCCGAAGCAGCCGGTCTGACCGCCGTGGGCCAGCCTGGAAAGCTCTGGAAGGGCTGGCACTCCGGGAAGCAGGAGAAGGCCGGGCCAGTGTCCGCCTTGCTCTGGGCTGGAGCCCAGCTCCCTGGGCTGGAGCTCCATACTCCCTGTGACCCATCTGGGGACCTTGTCGGCCCGGGTTCCGCCTGGTCGGAGTCCAGGCTCTGGAGCAGCCCAGGGCGGACGGGGGGCGGCATTTCCTCTGAGCAGAGTGTGCCCACTGGTCACTCCTGGCTTCCCGTGCCCGGGGCAGGCCAGCACGGACCCTCAGGGATGAAGGTGCCTGTCGCTTCCACACCCACCTGGACAAATCAAGGTGTGAGGTGACTGGGTTCCAGGCAGAGCCTCTGGCCTTGGCAGAGAACACAGCACGGGTCCCCCAGACCGGGGAAGGGCCTCCCCTCTCCTGGATCTTCCCGTCTCCGGCCCCAGGCCCATTGCTTTCCATGGACTGCCCTGGTGGGGCAGGTCGTGGGGACTCTCCGAGACCGGCCGCACGAGGATGGGGAGCCCCAGGTGGGGAGCCCCGGCAGGCCGGCCCCGGGCCCCCTCGCTCTGGCTGTCCTGCCGCCTGCTGTGACCGGGGCGGGGATGGCCATCCAAGTGAGACCTGGAGTCCGGTGGCCAGCAGAGAGGCGGGGCTGGTGGCCCGGCTCAGACCGTGCAGCAGGGAAGAGCCCCTTTGCTGACCCTCCAGCTGGAGGTGAGGGGATGGGCGCCGGGCAGGTGGGCTTCGAGCCCTCAGAGCCTTGGTCCCCGTCTAAGCGGTAAGCTGGGGCCCTGAGTCTCAGGGTGAAGTGAGGGGCCTGACGTGGGAGCAGTGAGGGGGAGGCGTGGACGGGCGTGGACTGGGGTGGGGTGGGCCAGGCCTCATCAGGGGACTGGGGTGCAGCCTGGGGAGCGTCCCTGGTGGGCTGGGCTTCCCAGCCTGAACTGGAGCCCTTCCCCAAGGAAGTGCCCGCCCCCCGCCATGTGCACCCCCAGAGTGCACCTGGGACATGGCGGCCACCTCGTTTTCAGTGGGGAGGGGCACGGGGCCCTGAGCCCAGAATGGGGACGTGGGGACGTGGGGGGAGATGGGACCCTGTCCGGGGCTGAGCAGCGGGGACTGGACAAAAATGACCCGTCCAGGGCGCCTGGGTGGCTCAGTTGGTTGAGCGACTGCCTTCAGCCCAGGTCATGATCCCGGAGTCCCGGGATCGAGTCCCATGTCGGACTCCCGGCTCTGCGGGAAGTCTGCTTCTCCCTCTGACCTTCTCCCCTCTCATTCTCAGTCTCTCTCTCTCTCTAATAAATAAATAAAAAATCTTAAAAAAAAAAAAAAAAAGACCCGTCCAGACCCCGTGCAGACCACACTTCCTGACATCGCGGGGCCACAGCCTCGGGCGGCGCGCTCGGCCTAAGACAAGCTCCTCCTGAGGGCCCGTGCGGAGGAGGCGCCCCCCACACCCCACAGCGAGCTCCTCCCGCCGCCCCCCGCCAGCCTCTCACTGGCTCCTGGGGCTCCCGTTGGGAGGGGCGCAACCTGACACCCCCTCCAGGCCCAGCACCTGGCTGACTGGCCCCTGTGGATGGAAGTCTGCAAAGGCTCTCCTGCGGCCCAGTGGGGGCAGCTATGGGGTCGGGGTCGGGCAGCCGGGGCTTGGGTTCCTCCGACTCTGGGAAACAGCGCTGCCTGCAGCCCGGGGAGCTGAGGCGTGCTTCAGCACCCGTGAGACCCCGGGCAGGGGCCCCGGGGCCGGCCATCGAGGCCTGCAGACCATCGACGCTGCAACGGACCGAATGTGGGTTAAGTCGCCAGATGCGGGGCCGCCCCGACAGGAGACGCTGACACGCTGCGTGGTTTGCTGTGCGTTATCGCGGGACTTATTTCTGCCCTCAACCCACTCACGCCCCGCCAGCCCCGCAAAGATGCCAGAAGCATGTCCTGTTCTTCCTGTACCTGGGCTACCGCGGGCGGGCTGCCGCCACACCTCAGCTAGCGAGGCTCCCCGAAAACGCCAGCCGGGCCCCCCTCGCCACGCTCGGAACCAGCCTCGTGCTGCAGGAAAGCCTGGGCAGCCCGCGGGAGCGACCGCACACAGACCCCGCCCGGATCCAGCCCGGCCCGGCCCCGAGATGTTCCCAGTGGCTCCGGTGGCTCCGGCCCCCCGCCTCGCCCTCCCACCCCGCGTCCCCCGGCTGCGGGCAGCGGGCCTCCGCCTGGGGCCTGGGACCCGCCTGGGGCCTGGGACGGACCCACCCAGCACAGAGCCCAGGCCGGAATGAGAAGCGGCCTTCAGTGCTCCCGCCCGCCGCCGGCTGGCTTCCCACCAGAGGTCTGTCTCTGGGCCACCTTGCCGGGGCGGGAGACGCCCCCAAGGCAGTGGAGCCGGCACTCAGTAGAGATTTGTGGGGTGCACGTAAAGACGAGCCGTGGGTGGGCCCTGCGGAATCCCGCTGGTTGGAGCATGGGTTAGCACGCGGCTGCGGCAGGGAACACACGCCTCTGGGGCAGCGTGGAACCGGGGCGCTCGTCTTCTGGGCACAGATGGGCTGTTGAGGGTCAAGAGCACGCCTGCCCGCTTTTCCTGTGGCCGATAGGACGGTGGGCCCGGGACCTCAGGGCCTCTGCTCCCCAGCCCCCACTGAGGAGGCAGGAGCGGGCGTGGAGCCTCCCGCGGGAGCCCAGAAAGCCCTGCACCTTCCCTGGGCTCAAGCCCACCACGCCTGCTCTGCACAGCGCCGCAGGGGCCACCCCGCCCAAGCCCGCAGGCAGGGACCCCGGTGCCCTCTCCCACCGGCCTGACCGCGACTGCCGGGACGAGAGCTGCGCAGAGGCCTCCCGGGGCCTCGGGGGGCAGACAGAGGAGGCAGCAAGAGGGGCAGCCCTCTCGGGTTCCCTCCCTCTCTGGGAGTTTTGGACTATTGCTCAATAAACTTGGCTTCGCTCTCCGCTATGAACCTTGCTTTGCCGACCCCCCAAAAGGCAGCAAGACGCTGAGGGTCGGGGGTCTCCCTGGGGGCCCTGCTTCTGAGGCTCTTGAGCTGCCGAGAGCTGAGGGCGAGCCTGCTGGCTAAGCTGACCCCAAGGCCAGTGTCAGCCGTCAGGACACATGTGCCCTGCTTGGCCCCAGGCCGCCCCTCCCCGGGCAGTGGATGAAGGCGCGCTGCGGGACGGAAGCAGCGCTGTGTGCCCGGAGAGTGAGCCCGCCTGTGACTGAGGGCAGGGCCCAGCATCCCCGAATAGCACATTTGGGGGCTGGATGTAGGGGGACCTGTCTCTTTAGCTAGCGTGGTGGTGGAGTATGGCCTCCCTCTGAACGTGGGGTGGGGCTTTAAAGGGAACCCCAAACCCTGCAATGCAATTGGCAACCCATGTAGCCTGGAGCCCAAGCGCCAGCAGGGCCTTGCTTCTGTCGCTGGCTGAGCCCGTCCCTGCAAGGGCAGGAGGGTCCTGGCAGGGGGCCTGACGCCCCCCCAACCCGGAGGATTGTGGGGGCGGGGAGGAAGGGGAGAGTGGTGCCCTCCTGGCCCAGTGGGGCCGGGCCACCCCATGACGTCTTAGGAAGTGGGGTTTTGCTCCCACCTGTATGAATTTTTGTTATTATAAGATAACAGGCATTTCTGCCCACCACAAGACAAAAACAAACTGCCCTAGTGACTTCCTGCCCAGGTCCTTCCAGAATTTTCTTTCGATGCACAGATGGTTATATTTAAGATTGAATTTGTTAATCGTAAAAGCCCTATAACTGCAGTATAGAAAATTCGGGGGGGGGGCACCGAGCACTCTGGGCGACGCTGACGCAAGGCGCGGCCCCTCCCCGCTCCATCCACCCTGCAGGGGTCGTGTCCCCCGGCTCCACGAGCGCGGCCCGCGCGCTCCTCCCTCCCCACCTGCGCCCCGCGGTGGAGACGCCGAACGGAGGTGCCAGCAACTTTGTTGACTAAATTCCTGAACCCGCCCGAACCGCTGGGCTAAAAATAACCGGCACTCCCCTCGCCGCGCCCGCCCGGGCCGCGCCGGGACCCGGTGTCCGCAGGCCGGAAGGTCCCGGCGCCGCCACGCTCGCGGGGCTGCGGGGTCACGGCGCGCGGGGCGGCGGGGACACCGAGGCGCCGAGGGCCCCGTGGGCTCCCCGAGACTCCCGGCCTCCCCGTCGCGGACGCGGAGCCCCGGGGGCCGCCGGCCGGGCTCCATGCCCCCCGCGCGGCACGCTCTCCGCACCGCTCGGCCCCGCGCCCTCTGCGCGTGCAGTCCCCCGCGGCGGCCACCAGAGGGCCCTGCCCCCTCCTCGCGCGGGCCGCCAGTCAGCACCCCTTCCCACAGCTGTTCCCCGCAGGAGATTGACAGCTGGGCTCTGGGTTGCCATGGGGATAGGCAAATAAGGGCGGCGGGCCTGGGGCTCCGATTGGCCTGGGGGCTCACGCCCCTCCCAAGGAGGCGGGCCCGAGCGCCCTGCTCTATAAAGAGGAGCGCGCGGCTCGGCGCTCGGCCGTGGAGGCGGGGCCGGTTGGACGCGGGCGGAGCGCGGGGATCCCGAGCAGCCCGAGGCCGCGGCCTCCCTGCCACCCGCACGGCCACTCGCCCGGCCGCCGACGCGGGGACAGGGAGCGCGGCCGGCCTGCGCCCCCCAGGGTGCGGCCGGGGCCGCCCGAGAGCCCCGACCGGCGGTGTCCCCCGCGGCCGCCCCTAAGTTGGCCTCGCGAAACTTTTCCCCGCGCGTCTGGGCGCCGCCCCCGCCGAGACCCGCCGCCCGTGGGGAGTGAAGGGGGGGGAGAGGCCCGCGGCTCCCTCCCCCCCCCCGCCTCCTCCCATCGGGGCGCATCCGGGCGCGACAGCAGGGCCGGGGCCCCCGGGCGATGGCCGCGGAGCTGGCGATGGGCGCCGAGCTGCCCAGCAGCCCGCTGGCCATCGAATACGTCAACGACTTCGACCTGATGAAGTTCGAGGTGAAGAAGGAGCCCCCCGAGGCCGAGCGCTTCTGCCACCGCCTGCCGCCCGGCTCGCTGTCCTCAACGCCGCTCAGCACGCCCTGCTCGTCTGTGCCCTCGTCGCCCAGCTTCTGCGCTCCCAGCCCGGGCACCGGCGGCGGCGGCGGCGCGGGGGGCGGCGGCGGCGCGGCACAGGCCGGGGCCACCCCGGGGCCGACAAGCGGGAGCCCGGGCGCCGTCGGAGGCGCCTCGGGGAAGCCGGCGCTGGAGGATCTGTACTGGATGAGCGGCTACCAGCACCACCTGAACCCCGAGGCGCTCAACCTGACGCCCGAGGACGCGGTGGAGGCGCTCATCGGAAGTGGCCACCACGCCGGGCACCACGGCGCGCACCACCCGGCGGCCGCCGCGGCCTACGAGGCTTTCCGGGGCCAGGGCTTCGGGGGCGGCGGCGGCGGCGCGGACGACATGGGCGCCGGCCACCACCACGGCGCGCACCACGCCGCCCACCACCACCACGCCGCCCACCACCACCACCACCACCACCACCACGCTGGCGCGGGCCACCACGGCGGCGCGGGCCACGGCGGCGGCGGCGCGAGCCACCACGTGCGCCTGGAGGAGCGCTTCTCCGACGACCAGCTGGTGTCCATGTCGGTGCGCGAGCTCAACCGGCAGCTCCGCGGCTTCAGTAAGGAGGAGGTCATCCGGCTGAAGCAGAAGCGGCGCACGCTCAAAAACCGCGGCTACGCGCAGTCGTGCCGCTTCAAGCGGGTGCAGCAGCGGCACATTCTGGAGAGCGAGAAGTGCCAGCTCCAGAGCCAGGTGGAGCAGCTGAAGCTGGAGGTGGGGCGCCTGGCCAAGGAGCGGGACCTGTACAAGGAGAAATACGAGAAGCTGGCGGGCCGGGGTGGCCCCGGGGGCGCGGGCGGGGCCGGCTTCCCGCGGGAGTCCTCGCCGCCGCAGGCCGGGCCCGGCGGGGCCAAGGGCGCACCCGACTTCTTCCTGTGAGCGCCCGAGCCCAGCGCGCGCCGCCACCTGCCCGAGGCTCGGACTCCGCGGGCGCGGGACTGGAGGCCCCTGCCCGCCCGGCGCCGCGCGCCTTCCCGGCTCGCGGTCCGGGACGGGGCCGCGACCCCTCCGCGCACCGAGCCCGGGCCCTCCCGGCCCAGCGGCGCCGGAGCGAACTTCCCCGGCGCCCGCCGGTGCAGACGCCGAGCGCGGCTCCCGGGCCCCGACGCCGCCCGGCCGCCTCTCCCCCGCGCGCCTTCTCGCGGCCTCACCTTCCCTGCCCGTTTTTACGACTCCTTTTTAAAGCGACCTTATTTTCGAAGCATTTCTATTTATTTTGCTCGGTGATTAGGAAAGAAAAGCCCGGAGGACGCTCCCTCCTTCCTTCCCGGCCGGGGTCCACCCTCGGACGTCCGCGTGTCCCAGCATGTGTCTCTCGCTTGCTCGCTCGCTCGGAGGGGTCCGGTCCCTGCCTGCCCTCCTGCCCGCCTGCCCCCACCCTGCCACCGGCGTCCCCTAGAGATCGAAGCCAAGGAATATTATCAATGCCGTGTTCAGTCCTGCTATACTCATGGGGGGTGGGGGGAGGGTTAGGGGGTCGCCGCGCTCTGCGGGTGGGGGCTGGCCCAGACTCCCCTGCTGCTATTTCTCTATGCACCAGATCATATTTATGACTTCCAGGGAAATATATCTTATTTTAATCTTCAAGAGAAGTGGAAGAAAAAAGTAATGCACAGTATTTCTAGCAAAACAATTTCTTTAAGAGGAGGTTTCAGCCTGAACCTCCAGGCATGGGGGCAAGTGAAGAAAGTGTTTTTATTTTAATTTTAATTGTGTTTCGTTTTGTTTGTGGAATCTTTAAAAAAAAAAAAAAAAGCCCAGTGGCGTTTTGGACTAGCCAGTGGGGAGAAGGAATCACGGCCACTGGCCAGCGGTCCCTGCAGGTGGGCCAGGCCCCTGGGCTCCAGCGCGTCCTGCGCCCCTTCCAGGCCTGCTCCGCCAGCACTCTGAGCAGGGGACATGCTACGTCGTTGAAAGTTTTCCTGTGTTGTTGGATTTTGTTGGATAATTTTTTCATTTCCTATGAAGCCGAGGAAAGGGGGTAAAAAACCACAAAATAAATCCGTTTAGATCCAAAGTCACTGGAGCCTGGTTGGTTTTTCTGTGGCTTTCATTCTGTGGCCGTTTCTCCCCAAATAGAAAGGAAAGGAGGTCCGTGACCAGGGCCCTGCCTGGGCCACCAGAGAGACCCTGACCAGAGCTGTAAACAAGGCTGGGGGCAGCTGGTGGGACCTGCGGGCCGCCTGGTGGGGAGGAAGGCCTCAGGGTGGTGGCCCCAGGCTCCCTCCGCGGTGAGATGGAGGCCGCAAGCCACCGGCGGGCGGTACTGTCCCCAGGTGTTCTGAGCCCGCGGTCTCCACCCACAAAGGGCTGGCCGGCCTGTCTTCTAAAGGGCCTCAGCTGGGCTGCGGGGGCGCCAGGGAGGAGCAGGACCTCTGGAAACCTCACATCCTAAAGGATCCTGGGGCAGTTGTAGGATTTAGGGGACTGTCAGCCCCTTCACCAAGGGACCGAGGCCGGCGAAGTTCCGCCGTACGCTTATTTATGGAGAGGAGCTTTTGCTGCTTTTCGGTCTGGAGACAGCGAAGGCTCATCCTCGGGGTTGGGACAGCCGCCGCTAGCTGTGACCGCCTGGCCTGAGCTTGTCCTTCCGTCCCAGCCTGGTCCAAAGAAGCAGTGAGAGCGGCCGCCTCCCCTTGGGCTTTAGAATAAAACTCATAGCAAGACGGTGGGGTCTCCGTGGGGCTTTGAGCAAAATCCGCAGACCCAGGGGCTGAGGTCTCGACCCTCCAGGAGAGGAGCCAGAGGCCGGACATCTGGGGGGCACAAACGCTGGTGCTGAGAGAGGTAGAAATGGGGCGATGCGGGGATGAACTCAAGCACCAGGTGGGGGGCAGCCAGCCCAGCAGGTCCCAGCCAGTCTCAGGCAGGTGTCCCCTCGGGCATGGGCGGGGTCTGCTGGCTGGTTTTTGACGAGGACCCCTTAGTTTTCACTGTTGCCGCCAGAAGGCCCATTTGGGAGTCTTCCTCTCCGCAGAGAACGCAGGCGCCGGGCGCCGCGCCCTTCGAGGCCCAGGCAGGGCCGCTGGGCCCGGAGGCTGTCCCTTTGAGGAGGCGGTGGCAGGCAGGAGCTGCGCTCACCCCCTCCCTCCAGCCGCCAGGCCTCCCGGAGCCCCCATGCCAGAGCCTGGATTGGGCTTTGGAGGCCGGGGCCGCAGGGCCTCCCACAACGGCCACCTAGGGCGGCGGCCTGCGGAGGCCTCCGCAGCTCTGGGCTTGTCGTCCCTGTTCTCTTCTAGCTTCTCTGTCGCCTCCCTTCTCTCTTTCCTTCCTTCCTCCCCCACCGACCCGTCCTTCTCTTGCCCAGGCTTCTCTCGCCCAGGCGAGGATGAGCCCGGAGAGGAAGGAGGAGCACTACTTTTTGTGTTTAGAGGAAGATCTTTTCCTGGGAAAACAGCCCATTTGGGGAAAATCCCTGTGGCGCCCAAGCTCTCCTATGCGCACGGGCTGGGAGTGCCGAGTCCTGGCCCGCCTCACGGACGGGCTCACGGACCGACTCAGGACCGACTCACCGACCGCAGGCTCCGCTGGGCCCTCCCCCGGCCCTCCGCCCACTGGCCCGCTAGGCTCCCAGCGGGCCCGGCCCTCCTGGGGAAGGGCTGCTGCCGGCAGCCCCGGGGCTGGGCACGGGCAGAGGAGGGGGTTCTGTCTGCCGCCAGGAGAGAGGGTCCTGGGAGGGGGGTCTGAGTGCAGAGCAGGCCCGCGGGGACGGTGTGGGGGGCTGCGGGGGCGCCCTCAGCCCAGGCTCTGCCCACCCCGCACTCCCCGTACCCCCCTCACCCTGCAGGCATTCATTCATTCCTTGGCTACTTCATTCATTCTGGGAGTCCCTCCTCTGTGCCTGGCAGGGACCCCAGCAGGGACCAGGGTGAGCGCCCTGGCCCAGAGCCCCGAGGGAGATAGCAGCAAACTCGCCCTGTCCCGAGCTGAGCTGGTCGAACTGCTGAGGGCCAGAGGAAGGGTCGGGGTCTGGGTGTGCGTCCCGCAGGGGCAGGCGACCTAGAGGGGGGCAGGAGGACTCGTGGCAGGGGCAGACCAGAGACTCGTGAAGGGGCCGCACGGGGGGAGGGCCTTACACGCGGGCTTGACGTGTGCACCCCATCGCGAACACAGACGTGCACGGTGAGCCCGCGGCCCACACTTGGGCCCTGGGAGGCCGCCCCTGCACAGCAGCTGTCCCTGGCCTGAGGCCACGCTCCCACGCCAGCGCCGCAGCGGGCCCAGCTCCTAGCAGAGGCCTGGGAGACCCTTCCCGGCACCCCGTACCCCATCCCACCCCGGCTGTCCCTCTGCCCCGCGGCCTCTGGGACCAGGCGCCCAAGCCCCACACGGAACCCCCAGCTGAGCTTCGTCCTCGCCTGCAAGGGTCCGCACAGCCCCGACAGGCACACACACCACCCGGCTGCCCCCTTGTCCCCCAGCTGGCTAGGGGTTCCAGGAACCCAGCTCCCAGCCGGTGGCCCCAGAGCTGCTGTGGGGGGACACCCCACGTCTGTCTGCAGCCTGCAGCCCAGCCTCTCCACGGCCACCTCAGCCCAGTCTTCTGCAGCCCGAGACCGTCCCAAGGCCCCCTCCCCCCAGGTTTCCTATTTATAGCTGGCTCCCAGGGTGGCCTAGTGCAAGGCCAAGGTGTCCTCTTCCCAGCCTCCCCCGTGAGGAGAGGCACACGCAGGCCCACAGGCACAGGTCTGGGCGACAGGAAGAGACACACATGTGTGTGCCACTGCGGCCACATGCATAGGCTGAGACGTGCAAATCACAGCCCCCGAACCCCCACACGTGCACACGCACACACGGGTACGCACACGTGGGAGCACGCAGATGCACAAAAGACAGCGCGCACACGTGTCATCTGCGCACAGGGACCCTGTGGGTTTCGCCTGTCCGGATCCCCGCACCTCCCATCCTGGCCGCGTGGCCTCGCGGGCTCTGACAGTGGCCACCCCAGGGGAGTGTCACCCTCAGTCACCATCTGCTTGCTTCTGCACGACCCCAAGACCTTGCAGCCCCCGCCACCTGCCCTGGACTCTCGAGGCCTCTGTCCCAGCTGGGCTCCTCGGTGCCACCAGCGAGGGCCCAGAGGCTCTTCGCCAGGTGGCCTGGCGAGCAGAGGCCTTCCCTCGGCCGACCCACACCCTGGGGAAGCCTGGCCTCTGCCTCAGGTGGGCCCTTTACCAGCTGCACTGGGTTGGAGGGTCTGTGCCCGCGGGTCATTCACCCGGAGGTCCTGGGTGCAGCCTGGGCGGGGCCGAGGTGGTGGCCCGAGGTGGTGGCCCAGAAGGGCTCAGCGACCCTGGGCTGGGCGACCCGCTGACTAGGCAGGGCCTGGGGCCTGGGGCTGATGGCCCCTTCTGGGTCCCAGGGAGTGTCAAACTGCCCCTGGTCCGCGGCAGCGCCTGGGACTGTCAGGCCCAGGGTCTGGGGACGTGGGCAGAGGCTGGGACTCCTCGCCAGCTGTTCCAGGAAGCAAGCTGGGCTGACCCTCGCACGTGAGGGGAGGTTTGGGGCACAGGGAAGGGATCCCCCCACACCCCCCCCCCCGCTCTGGCTGCAAGACCAGCTCTGTCACTTTCTGGGCCCGGCCGTGCCTTCAACAGTTCCCAAGCCCCGGAGTCCAGCCACGGACTGGGGGGGGGGGCCCCCGAGGGTGCAGGGAGGGAAGCCTGGGGGCCCCCCAGATTCAAGCCCAGCCCCCACGGCCCCCCCCCAGGGATCCCCACCCCGCTGCCCCAGGCTCCAGGACAGTGGCTGTGACAGTGGGAGGGGCCTCCTTCACTCACTCAAAACTACTGATTAAGCACCTACTGTGTGCCTATTGCAGGAGGCAGGGACAGACCAGGAATCCTACAGGCGGGGCCATTCTGGTGGGCCGCAGCCAGCACCCCTGGGCGCCGAGGCCTGCAGAGTGGGGGCAAAGAAGAGGGGGGTGCAGAGGCCCAGCCCTGGGGCCTGGAGGAGGTGGGACAGGGGAAGGACAGGGAGGGCCTGGCGAGGGTGGTGGGAAGCCGGGAAGCCCGAGGAGTGGGCTGGAGCGGACTGTGCCCCCCCCCCCAGTTCTGAGCAGGGAAGGGAGGGTGCGAGCAGGGCTGCAGGGAGGGGCGCGCTGGACGGACGGGGGAGGAGGGGTCGCGCACGGACGCCCCCCCCATCCCCCCCCCCCCCCCCCCGCGCCCACGCGCACGCAGGCGCGGCCCGGGCACCAGCGGAGCAGGGACGAGTAATTTGTCGTTGGCGGGCTCAGCGCGGGCCTAATGCAGGGTGACACCGCTCAGCTGCTCAGGGCTCCGGCTGTCACAGCCCATTAGCCCGCGGCCGTGGCGGCGGCCCGGGCCCGGGGGCGGGGCGACCTGCCGGAGGGGGCGAGGCCGGCCCGGTGCGGCCCGGTGCCCCCGGAGCTCGGCCAGGGCCCACTCCGCCAGGGGGGCTGCCCGCCTGTCCTGCTTCCCCTCCTCCCTTCCCCCTCCCTGCTCTCCCACCTCCCCCCCTCTTCCCTTCCCTCTACTCTCCACCTCCTCTTCCTCCACCTGCCACTCCCCCTCCAAACGCCCTCCCCTTGCCTCCTCTACGCGTTCCTCCCTCCTCCTCTCCCGTCTCCACCCCCTCCTCCGGGAAGCCTCCAGGCTCAGTGGCCCAGCTCCGGTGGAGGGATGTTCTCAGGGCGTGTGCACAGCGCCCCAATCCTACTAAAATGCAGATTCCCGGGGCCTCAGGGTAGGCGGAGAACCTGCCTTTCTAGGGCACTCAGATCCAAGCCGCGGGATGGGATGGAGGCCACAGCTGGACAGTTTTCTTTTGGGGGATGGGATCCCGGGAGGAGGCAGGTTTCTCGGCAGCGGGGGAGGGGGGTGTGGGCTTTCACACCCGGAGCCCGGCCTCTCCTCCGGCCCAGCGGCCCAGCGGAGGGACGCCCCCCATGCCTGCTCCAAGCAGCCCCGGGAGGCCTGAGGGCTGGGAGGGAGGAGCTGGCCGAGGTGTCGCGGGTGGGGGGGCAGGAGGGGGCCTCCCTGACTTCAGGGTCCTGAGGCCCGCTGGGGTCGCCCGTTCTGGTCTCACAGGCTACTGCCCCCAGTGCCTGGGCACTGCCGTCCCAGACACCCCTCCGCTGCCCTGGGACCTGCGGGCTCACCCGCCCCGCAGGGCAGCTCCCTTGGCCGATTCCGCCGGCTCTTTCCCGGGTGGCCCTACCTCCCTCGCCCTTCCCCCCACCCTGGGTCACTGCAGCCTGGCCCTAGCTCCCAGGGGACTGGCCTTTCTTCCCTCCTGTGGGTTGTCCCCTTACTGCCCTCCCTCCCACCCTGTCTTCAGAGAAGGACCGGGAAGCACTCGCCGGATGCCAGGTCTGTGGGACCTGGCGCCCTCCCAGGAACAGCCCTGGGGGCAGCGATGACCCTGGTACAGACGGTGGCTGGTGAGCAGAGAAGCCCAGGGTCTGCCGGAGGTCACTCCGCGGGGCCCAGCTGGACTGCAGAGACCCGGACGGTCCCCCTCTGCAGGGCACTGGCCCCAGGGGGCGGCCAGGGGCGGGGGGGGGGGGGAGGTGGCGGGGGGGGGGAGTGGCGGGGGGGGATAGCCTCAACACAGGGCCCCTGCCTCCCACTCCCTCCCCAGTGTCTCCGGCTCGGGTGCCTCAGGTCCCTCCTTTTCAGCTCCAGGCAGAGGCCCCTGTGGCTCCCCAGGGCCCTCAAACCCCAACTCCGTAGGGGTCTGACCCCTGTCCCAGCTCTTTCCCAGTCCCAGCCTTGTCCTTCCTTCCTTCCTGACTCCGCCCCCGACCCCAACTCCCTTTTGCAGCAGAGGAGGTGGGGGCGCCTGGCCCGAGGCTGCCAGCGACAGAGGGTGTTAAGCGGTGGCACTTCCAGATGTGTGTCTCTGTGTGTGAGACTAGGGGGGAGGCGAGGACCGTGCAGGGGTGCGCAGGGGCTCGGTGGGGCACGCAGGAGCTCAGCACCACTGGGGGGAGAGCCAGTCAGTGCCTTCAAGAGGGAGATGACAGAGTGAATCAGAGGGTCCCAGCACTGGAGGCGGTGTGGCAGGGCAAGGAGGAGGGAGCAGGGATGACGCCAGAGGGGCAGGGGAGGGCAGGGGAGGGTAGAGGAGGCCGCAGGGCCCAGTACAGCTGGGAACAGCGCAGGGGGCGCTTACTTCTGGGGTAGGGAGGGCTTGTGGGGGAGAGAGCAGGGGGCCGCACCGTGCAGGGAGGGAGCTGGCCTGGCAGCGAGGCTCCCTTCCCTGCCCAGGTGCTGAGACAAGGCCTGGTCTTGTGGACTGAGGGTCACCGGGCCTGCTCCAGGCTTGCTCAGGGAGAGAGTGGACAGTGGCAGGCTGCAGGTAGGGACATACAGCTGCCCGAGGGTCTGGCCCTTTCCCCTCCTGTTCCTGCTGAGGGCAGGTGCTCCCCGGGGTTCTGGGGGTGCCCTGCCTGCGCTGCCTGGGGTAAGAGCAGGGCCAAAGTTTGCCCCGTTCTGGCCACCTCCTCATTTGTGGCCTGGGAGTGACAAAAAACCTTCGGTGTCCCTGCAGGTGTCGTGAAGTCAGTTTGGCCCCGGAGCCTCCCTGCACGGCCCTGCCTGGATGCCCGGCACCTGCCCCTCCTTCCCACCGGCCTCCCGGGCTGGAAGAGAGCACAGGCAGCCCCTCAGGCCCTTCTGTGGAGGCGTGGGGGACCCTCCAGCAGCCCCTTGACGCCCGAGAGCGCAGGACTGGTGTGGAGGGCGGTCAGCCAGCATTCTCTGGAGCCCAGTCGGGGCCGCCTGGGCTGTGCGTGGAGGTGGGTCCTGGCGGGGCGGGGGGTGTAGAGGCCGGGCTGGGGGCCGGGTCAGGCTGGAGGGCCCCCTCTGCGGCTCCCCACGCTCCTGCACTTGGTGGGTCGCCACCCAACCCACACCAAGGCCGTGGACAGATAGCGCAGCTCACGTGGCTGGAGTCCCACTCTGCCCCTCACCAGCTGGAGGTGGGGGAGAACGTTTCCCTGGGCTGTGTCCTGCCTCCTGTGAAAATGACAACGTGTCCCACCCCGTCCACTCCCACATCCACACGGGGTCCTTGTGGCAGCACATGAAAAAGGCAAGTAAGTCCGTTGTCAGTCTGGGAAGACTTCCTGGAGGAGACGGCTCTATGTGGAGGGGAGGACTTGGAGCAGCCCGTGGCTCTCCGGGTGCACTGGGGCAGTGTGGGGAGGGAGGGTGCGTCCTCATCCATAGCCAGAGACATCTTGGCCGCATTTGGGCGGTCACCACCTCGCAGGAGCTTAACCTCGGGCTCCTGGTCCTGGCGGGAGGGGACACTCAGAGCTGTCCAGCCCTCTGCTCCTCTAGTCACCTCCAGTTGGGGTCTGTCCCCGCACTGTCCCTGCACTGACCTGGACCCCAGGAGTCACTCACAGGGGACAGGTCTGCTCCCACCCCTCAGCACTTCCTGCCGAGCCTGGGGACCCGAATTCAGCTGAGTTCAGAACCCCTGGGCGTGCACGGGGTGCTTACGCCATATCAAAATTATGATCCGGGCAGCACGACTTTTAACCCCCCCCCCTTCCCGCCTGGGGGCCTCCCCACTGCTGCGGAGATTGCCGTGGGCGTCAGCTGGAACCCAGCGTCCGGATTGGCCACTGGGGGCGAGCAGAGGGCAGTGACTATGAGCGGGCAGGGTAGGGGGAGGGCGGCAGCTGCAGAGGAGGGGGTGGCTTGTGAAGGTGGGCAGGAGGGTGGGGCGCGGGTGCTGTAGGAAGCCAAGGGGCAGCCCCACAGGAGGGGTCCGCAGCCCCTCCTCACCCCTCTCCCCCCTCCCTTCAGAGCCCTCTTCAAGTCCTGCACCCCTAGTTTGAAGAAACCTATATCACCATAGGGGGCCCCTACTGCTCTGCTCTCCTCTCCCCTGCTTGCTTCTCCTTGCAGAATGCCGGCCCGGAGGTCAGGGTGTGTACACATCCTAGAGTCCGAGAAGGCGCCTGGCGCAAGGCCGGGCCCAGAAATAGCCCTGGGGGATGCGGAGATGGCCCAGCAACAACCCGGAGCCCGGGCCCTCGGCCCTCCTTTCCCACCCAGCGGCCACCAGCTCTGGCCCTGCTCCCTCCAGTTCTCCCCGGTGGCTCTAGGGGTCCTGACACCACCCCCTCCCGGCCCGCCCCCACCCGTCCCTGGAGGGCGACTTGAGCCACTGTCCCTCCGAGGCCCACGCCTCCACCCGTCTCTTCCCCAAGATGACTACGACTTCGTGTCCCACCTGCGGCCTCCAGAGGTGGCCGGGCCTGGGCTTGGCCTGGGGGGTGGGCCTGTGGCAGGGGTGAGAGGGGTGAGCCGCAGTCCCCTCCAGGCCTGCACAGGGGCCCCCCCACTCAGCAGGCACTGCTCGCGACACTGGGCCACCGTGGTCTCTCTGCTCCCAGGACAGCCGCCGTGACCTCTGTGTCTTTTCCTCTCTTTCCGTCTGCCCCCCGCACCGCGCCTCTCTCTGTCTCTCCTCCATCACTTTGGTGGCCGGGAGGACCGCCCGTGCCCCGGCTGCCCTGCGGTGCAGAATCTGTGCTCCCAGGATTGGATTCGAAGGGGCTTGGGTGTCTCTCCGGGAGCGGGCACAGGGGTGAGATGGGGAGGGCTGGAGCCAGGGGCGTGGGCTGGCCGCATGAATGGCCACCAGGGCCTCCCCTGGCTGGGCAGGGGAGAGGCCCAATCCCGATTCCAGGCCGTGGCCACAGGCCCTGCCATGGCTCCCGGGCCTGCAGGCAGTGGGGAGGGGGTGAGGCCAGTGAACAGGAGAGCCCTGGACTCCCCAGTGCCTGTCCCCATTAAGGGGACAATGGGAGAATAAGCACTTTCCCTTCTTCATTTCCCCTGCCGTCTGCTAATATCATATTGATGATAATTTCTCTTTAATGGGCTATTTGCGCTAATTATGATACACCGAGTGCGGAATCGTATCTGACTCCCCGCGCCCACGCCCGGGGGCGGGCGGTGGTTCCCAGCCTTCGGCCCTCAGCCCGGGGTAGCTCCGCCAGCCCCGGCCGTGACCTACCTGGCCCACGGCCCACGACCCGACCCTCAGGCTCAGGCG
This sequence comes from Nasua narica, assembly GCA_028533885.1. Classification (NCBI taxonomy): domain Eukaryota; kingdom Metazoa; phylum Chordata; class Mammalia; order Carnivora; family Procyonidae; genus Nasua; species Nasua narica. Next base: position 168,051,906 of record CM052798.1, on the reverse strand, counting down.
TCCTCCTCGGGTTCCCATGCCTCCCCCGCGCTGACGGGGTCTCCCTCCCTCCGGGACTCCTCAAAGGGCCTGGTGGGGGGTGTGGGCCTCTGTCTCTTCTGGGTCACGGGCTCCCCCAGCAGGCCCTGCTCCGGCTGCGGTGGGCACGGGCGGGTGGTCCCGGGCAGACACCCAGCTGGGAGGCCCTCTGGTCCCCACCCCAGCTCCCCCCTCCTTCCCCCTCCCACTCCCCGGGATAGCTGCTCTCTCTTTCCCCTCCTCATGCTGGCCCCCCAGGTCCCTGTCCCAGTAGGACAGAGGCCAGTGGGGTCCCCGACAGTGGCTGGACCCTCCTGTGTGCCTGGGACGTTCTAGCCCTGGTGGAGGTCAGAGGTCAGACACAGCTCTGCCCAGAGTTTCCCCAGGCACATGGTGAGGTCGGGCCGGGTCTCAGGAGACACAGGAGCCCCAGAACCCCACTGAGTCTTTGGCAAGGACCCCCTGTCCCCACCGAGCATCCTCCCCGGCCCAGGAGCCCGCACCCGGCACTGCCCTCCCCAGCCTCGCGGGGCAGGGTTCACAACACATGCCACTCGGGCCTGCGAGGAGCATCCCCAGGCAGGGCCCCTGGCCCCTCAAAACCACCACCTGCACCATCACCTCCACTGTCACCCCCGCCACCGTCGTCACCGTCACCCCCGCCACCGTCGTCACCGTCACCCCCGCCACGGTCGTCACCGTCACCCCCGCCACGGTCGTCACCGTCACCGCCGCCACCGTCGTCACCGTCACCGCCGCCACCGTCGTCACCGTCACCGCCGCCACCGTCGTCACCGTCACCCCGCCACCGTCGTCACCGTCACCCCCGCCACCGTCGTCACCGTCACCCCCGCCACCGTCGTCACCGTCACCCCGCCACCGT
>CM052798.1:168008263-168050505 GCA_028533885.1 Nasua narica | reverse complement strand
CGGGAGGGGCAGCGGGGTGGGGCGGGGGGGGGGGGGGGCCAGAGGCCGGGGGTTGCCAGCTGGAGGTGATAGGTCCTCAGGGACCAACCTGAGGAGTCTGGCCCCACGGGGGAGGGAGGGGGATGGGGCCAGCCCAAACGCAGGGCACCTGCAGGGGACAGACTGGGGCTTGCAGCGGGCTCAGAAGGCCCCAGAGCGGACACCAGGGGAGCCGGAGCCAGGCGGCTCTTCTTTCTCAGGCTCCACGCGGAGGTCAGGGGACTGCCCTCTCGGCCCCCTGCCATCCCCCCGGCTTCTCCCCCCAGCCCGGGTCCTGGCCCGGGGGCGTGACCCCGCACCAAGAGGGGCTCGGCGGTCTCGCCCAGGGACGGGCACGGCGGACCCGGGGAGCGGCTGGGGACGCTTCCGGGTCCCGGCCCCGTGGCCCCGCGCGGCTCTGCGGCCGACAGATGGCGCGGGCGGGGTGGGACCGCGGAGGCGGGGGTGGGGGGCGTCAGATGGCGCCGCCCCGGGCGGACCCCCGCCCGCCGCCGAGGAAGCGCGCTGGGGCCCTGGGCTCTGCGCATCTGGAGGGGCCGCGTGCCCGCTGCGCTGCGCGGGTGGCACGGGAGGTGACACGCCGAGCTGCCACCGCCGGCGCCCGGGGCTGTCCCCGCGTGCGCGGGCGGAGCGAGGTGGGAACGACGCGGGCGGGCGCAGCTGTCTCCCCGCATCTGCGCGGCGGCCCGGGGACCAGTGCGCATGCGTGGCGAGGCGCCTCGTGACGGGAGGGGAGGGGAGGGGAGGGGAGGGGAGGGGAGGGGAGCGGCGCGGCCGGGCGGGGCGGGGCGGGGCGGATGACCGCTGGTGTCCCCGTCGCGGGCCGCTCTGCCCGTGCGTCCCCAGCCGCCGGCCCTCTCGCCCCTGGGATTGCCCGCCCTCGCCCCCCGCCGGCTGCACAGTGTGCGCGCCGCTCCACCGGCCTGGCCGCTCCCTAGCCCGGCCCGGCCCGCAGCGAGGACTGGGCGCGGGTGGTAGAAGGATTTGAGATCATGGACAGGAAACCCAAAGCATGTGATGGAGATCCTTAGAGATAAAACCATAAAACGCGGGCACAAAAGGGGATGGAGGTCCCGTGTTCGTGAGAGAGCTGGGGAGCGTGCCTGACCGCTGTCTCTGGCTCCGGGCTTCCTGTCGCCCTCTCAGCCTTGTCTCCTTGTCAGAAAGTGGAAAACCGCACCTGTTTTCCTGGGGGCTTGTTCCCACCCACACTCCCACACCGCCAAGGATCCTGCTGGAAAGACACCCCACAGAGAATCACAGTGTGCGTCGGGTGGGCGGGGTGGGCTCCACAGTGTCCCAGGGAAGCTTCCAGAAGGTCCGGCTTGGCCCAGCAGGAAGTTCAGGCAAGGAAAGCTTCCAGGAGAGGAGTCAGGGGCCAGCCCAGCTGCCGTTCCCCGGGCAGCAAGGACAGGTGCACAGGCCTGCCTTTGCGTAAGGGGGACCCACGCCTGAACCAGGTGGCCCTGGGACGAGAGCCGCTTACTCAGTGGGGGGCCCAGCACCCGGAGTCACCAGTGGGGTGGGGGCTGGTGCTCTCTCTCCTTCAGGGCGTGCATGTTGGGCCCTCCGGGTCCCCCTCAGCTCAGTCCAAGCCCGCTGCACCAGGCCTGTGGGAGGGGGACTCTGAGCGACGTGGGGGAAGCAGGGGTACAGGCGGCGAGCCCATGACTCCGGGGGACCTCCAGAGGATGAGGGTGGGAGTCCCAGATCGGTGGCTTTGCTCCCATGTGCTGGCTCCGGGGGCCCCGGGGGAGCAGCCCCCCAGCACCCTGGGCAAGGCCCTTGTCTGTGAGCACTGGTCAGGCCCCCAGCACGGGTGGTGGGGGCCAGGTGGACAGCGGGCCGGACCGAGCTTGGGGCCGGGTTTCCCCGGCCTCATCTCCTGCCCCGTGTGCTCCCTGGTGGTGGGCTGAGAAGGCTTCCCCGAGGAGGTTGGAGCCAGAGGTCACAGGAGCTGGGGGGCTGTGAGGGGTCACTGCGGGGAGGGGCCCGCGGGCAGAGCTCTCTTCCTGCCCAGTCCTGTTGGGGAGGCCAGGCCGTGGGCCAGGTTGAAGTAGAGCCCGCCCTCCTGGCGGTTGTGGGAGGCCCTGTGCTGGGGACAGGGTGAAGGGGCAGTGGAGTGGCGCCAGAGACTCGGGGGTGGGGCATCCCCAGAGGGGTGGCCTCCTACCAGGCCCAGGTAGGGCTGTCTCTGCGCTCTGGGTGGGGTGGGGCCTGCGGCGGGCAGGTTCCCCGGGGCTCCGGGCAGCGGCTCCACTGCAGAGGGTCCAGATGGCCTCGGGCCTCGTCCCGGGTCTCCTCTTGAGCAGAGCATCCTGTGGCCCTTGGCTGCGACGGGGACATCTCAGACACGGTTCCTGGAAAGGGAGCCCAGCTAGGAATCACCGAACATCTGAGTGCTGGGGTTTGGGATCGCAGGGGGACATACCTGGAGGCCGATGGCTGGAGTGGGGGTGAGAGCCGCAGAAGGGGCTGCCTGGGGAGGGCTCTGGGGTGAGGCCTTCTTTTAAAAAAAAACCACTTGCACCAATACGTTTTTAAAAAAACAAATAGAATTTAATTCCAGCCCACATTTACTCTGTTTTCTCAAAGCAATGAAATTCAGCTCAATAGGTTTTCCCAGTTAAACTCATTTGACCTCAGTGGAATATATTTCTCACAGATAACACATTTTGGTGTGGGGGGCGTGAGGGGGCTCCAAAGGGGGCGGGGGCTGTAGGAGGGAGGGAGGGGGACCAAGGCTTTAGCCCGGTCTTCTGGCTCGAGGTTCCAGCCCCCAGGGCGGTCCCCTTCCACACGGACCCTGGAACCACAGAGTGGCTGGGTGGGTCTCTCGCCAGGCTGTCTCAGAGGCCCCCCACTGCCCAGGCCGCCCCAGGAGCAGTCCAACGCAGCCCCAGCGGCAGGCCCAGATCTCCTACCGCTTCCCCCGCTGGGGACCCCCGGCCTGGGGCCAGGCACGCAGGAGGCCAGTCCTGGGGTGGGACTGGGAAGGGGCAGTCCAGATCAGGAAAGGGCTGGTGACCTCGCTGGGGGGTGAGCATCGGTGGATGAGGAGCCATTCCCAAGTCCAGCAACTAGGGAGCCGCCCAGAATTTGCCCTTGGGGTGTGGAGAGGGTTGCACAGAGACCAGGCTGGCCACATGGCTAGATCCCAAGGGCCCGGGAAGGTGGAGGAACGGCGGCCAGGAGGGAAGGCTGCCCCGGGAGGTGGCAACTGAAAGGACCTCACGGGTGACCCACAGCCAGGGCAGAGAAGCCGGAGGCCAGAAGCCTCCCCTGGCTGGGGGACCACAGGGCAGCGCCCCTCCCCGGCCATGGTTTCTGACCCCGCCTCTGCCTGCCTCACCTTCCTTCCCTGCCGAAGAACTGGAGATTCGGGGTTGGGTTTCAGGCCACTCTGCTGGCCACGAGTAAGGCAGCTGGCCGAGATTGGAAGATGACCTCAGCCCAGGGGTGGGGGGCACCCCCAGAGCCTCCTTCCCTCCCCAGCCTCCCTGCTGCTAGCCCAGACACTGGGGCGCCCAGCCCCAGCCCTGCCTGGGGATCCAGCCGCCCACGTGTGCCCTGGACTCTCTCAGTCACCAAGCCAGGTGCCCCCCGGGCTGTATGGGGGCCAGGACCACTGGCGCTGAGGCTGCGGGGCGAGCACGGGGAGGGCAGCTTGGGGACAGGGGCGCCCTGCTCTGCATGGAGAGATGGAAGCTTCCCCAGTGGGCCCGCAGCTGCCCCCCCCGACAAGTACGAGGGTCTGGGCGCGCTAGGCCCTGCCGAGGCCACACACCAGCAGGAAACTTTCCAACCTGAGGACTAAGAGAAAGTCCTAAAAGCTTGGGGTGGGGCAGGCCACATATTAAGAAGGGAATGGGAAAGGGAGGCACCAGAGGACAGCAGGGTGGCCCTTCACGGCCAATTTGCAACCAGAAAGCATGCAAAGTCCCCAACGGTCTGCCTTCCTTACGTCTTTTCTGAGGAAGTGGGTGGACAGGAAAGGTAACCGGAAGCTGGGCCGGAGGGAGACGTGGCTTCCAGGAAAAGGGACTGTCCGGCACAGGATGGACGGAGGCCCGGGGAAGCAGCCACAGGCCAGTGATGGGGTCGCCCCAGGACAGGGGACAGACTGCAGATAGTAAGGCCCAGGAAAGCCCTCAGGAGCTGCAGATACCAAGTGTGGGACGAGCCACTTCCAGCGAGGACAGAGAAGAGTCCCCATCCCCATCGGGGAGGGGGAGGGGCCCGGGGGAGGGGTGCACCAGAGGACCGCGGGGTGCTGCTGTCACAGCGACAAGATGCGCTCTGACCACGGATGGAGCGTTAGGGGCTGCGAGCCCTAGTCTGTGGGAGGAAGGCAACTGGGAATGACCACAGCTGGGAAACCAAGAAAGAGCCGCGTTCCCAGGTTATTCACAAATATGGAGAAAACATGTTCGACGCCGAAGTCAGCGGCTGGTGAGGACGCCGAGCAACAGGGACGCTCACCGGCGGCTGGCGGGGGCAGGACGGCTGGCCTCTTCGGTGCACAGTTGGGCAAGTTTCTCACAAAACTGAACATGCGCTTCCCATAAAACCCAGGAATCCCGCTCCTTGGATTCACGCAGATCGCGCCCCGGCGGAAACGGGCGCACGGGCGTGTACAGCTGCTCTCTTCACCGTCGCCCAAACCTGGACGCCCCGAGACGTTGCTCAGTAGGGACAGACCCACAGACTGTGGTTCATCCGGACGACGCTCGGGAAAAGAGCTCCCGCGAGGGGGAGAGAGGAGACCTAGGGCGGGTCACTCAGGGGAAGAAACCCGTCCGTGGGTCCCAGGGGTCCTGTGGGGTCCCAGGTCTCGGGCATCCTGGGACAGATGGAACCGTGGAGACGGAGGAGTGGTCGCCAGGGGCGGGGGCGCAGTTGGAGCCCAGATGATCGAGGGCAGGGAGACCGCGCTGTGTGACGCCGCGCCGCTGGACACACGTCCTCCGACGTCCGTCTCCAACCCACGAGTGCGCACCGGGAGCGAGCCCTGAGGTCACGGCGGATGTCAGTGACAGTGACGCTTCACAGCCACACCGGCTCGCCACCCTAACAAAGGTGTCACACTAACGCAAGACGCTGGGAAGGGAGGGGGCGGGTGCACGGAAACCGCCCTCTACTCAGATTTCTGTAGATGCGGACTGTTTCGGAAACGGCGAGATGATGTGGGGCGGGGCCATGCCCTCTACCGGGAAGGGGGTCTCGGAGGGGCTGGAATCCGCTTTCCCCAGAGGGACCCAACTGGTCTTCCAGTCCCCGAGTCACAGGTGGGGAACCGGGCAGGGGTGAGTGGGGGCGGGGCGGGCCACACCCCTCCCTCTTCTCCCCTTCCGGACCGCAGGGCGATTGTTCACTCCTTCGTCCCAGCTGCAGGAGGTACTCACTCAGGGGCAGGGTCTTCTCCCTTCAGGCTGAGCGGCCCCCTCTCCCCCAGGTCCGTGGCCTGGTAGCCTGTGAGAAGCCGAGGGAAGGACCCGGCAAGGGCTGGAGGGGGACAGCCCAGGGGGGCCCCGCCAGCAGGAGCAGCCCCCCGTCGACCCCCCACCTCGTGGGGGACCAGCTCCTTGTCTTTGAAGTGCTCCGACCACCACCGCCCCTCCAGCCCCGGGCCCCCCTCTCATACACCCACTTGATTTTCCTTCCAAAGTCACAGGAATCCCCCCTCCCACTTTGCTCGGCCCCTCCTCCCAGGCCCGCTCACATCGCCCCGGCCCTCTGTGCACCCCAGCACGCGGCCAGCGGCCTGGCCTGCCCTGGGACTCCCCGGCCCACCGTGTGCTTCGCACCCCCGCAACCCTGGAGGGATTTCCGCAGAGAGAGGGAGGACTGCCGACCACCCCGCCCCGGCCCCCTGGGCGGGGACAAGCCTGGGCTGGGGGGCTGGAGGCTGGGGGTCCGGGAGGCCCGCACTCTCCCCAGTCTGTCTCCACAGCAGGTGTCCTGTCGGGGGTGTGTTGGGGCGGGCAGCCTGGTCTCGGGCTCCTCGGCCCCCTTCCTGCCCCAGGTGGTGGTGGATGGGGCACCGTCTCTGCAGCCGGGCGCCTGAGGCCCTCCGTGACCCTCCTTCCCCTGCCCGGCTAACTACCGGGTCCCGGGGACATTTGCTGCCCCCTCTCTCCAGCACTGGGTGGCTCCCAATGAGCTCGTGGTCCGCCATCTCCCAGAGCCCCATCTTCTCGAACCTCTGACCTCCTCTGCCTGAGTCAGACCCCTGGCCCGTGGGCAATGCCACCGCCCCGGCTGTGAGCGAGGGTACGGCTGCTTGGCGGGGCACCGTGGTGGTGGGGAGCGGTGGTGAACCCCAGCTGCTCCCTCCCCTCCCCTGTTCGCACAGCTGGGAGACCCCAGCTCCCAGCAGACCGGGGCCCAAGGTGGGGCTCTCCGTCTGGACGGCATCCCTCTACCCCAGGGCGGGTGTCGGGGGAGGGACGGACTCGGCTCAATAAGGCCCATCTTGTGAGACAATAAATTTGGCCGTCGACCCAGCAAGCAGACATCGATAAATGAATGGTTAATATAAACACTGTCCTTCTCAAATTAATCCGGGCTGCGGGGCGGGGCCCGGGGCCCACGGGGGAGGTTGGGAAGGAAGCAGGACAGGACCCCGTGTGTCCGCAGAGTCGGGGCCACTCTTCCTTCGCTCCCCGGCAGGCAGGTGCTGGCCTGGCTCGGAGGGCCGCCAGGCTTCCCAGATAAAAACCCGAGAGGCCCAGTTCCCGTCAGATTTCACATCAACAGCAAAACATCTTTATTGTAAATATTTCCTGTGCTCCATGCGGAGAACACGACATAAGCCGTTACTCTTTGCCACGGTGACGTGGGCTTTAGCTGCAGACCGTGACAGGAAGGGGGTCTGGTGACTGCCGCCCCCGCCCACTGCCCTGGCCCTGGTCATCCCCACCGCCCTCCCACAGTGGGGACCAGCAGCCCACAGAGCGCTGGGAGCCCGCCCGGGGCATGGGCTCCCGAGAAATGTGGGCCTGGAGGGTCACTGTCCTCACTGCGGTCCAGCACCACTGTGACCCGACTCCCCTCCACGGCAGCGTGGCCCCTGCCTCCCCACCCACACGGAGGAGGGGACGCACAGGGACTGCCTCCCAGGCTGGTGCTGGACACTGGCCCCCTTCGAGGTGAGTGGGCCCCTCTGCCGTGGGGCCCTGAGGGTCTCCGGGGCGCAGGGCCCACCCCCCGCCTCCCTGGCCTGGAGCTCCTAGTCCGACTCTGGGCACCACCTGCTAAGAGCCTTATAAATAAGTAAACCGTGTCGTATAAATAAACCACAGCGTACTGGGCAGTCCTGACCGGGGGCCGCTCTGAGCCTGGCCAGACCATCTCCTGTGCCCACGGCCGGCCCGCGGCCTCCGGAGAGTGACGGAGCCGCCAGACTCTTCCCCGGGCCCCTTCTCCCTGGCCGGCGCCCCCAGTAGCAGGGGCTGAGCCCGGTGAGGCCAGTGGCTGGACCCTGTCCCAGGCCTCCCGTGTACCTTCTAGCCCGACTAGTGGGCAAACTAAGGCCCAGAGCCCCAGCGGCGTCAGCCTTGGCCCCTCTGCTGGCTGGGCCACCAGGGCTGAGACTGCCAAGCAGCCTGACCCTGGCCCCCCACGGCCCAGGCACCTGATCCGGCCGCCAGCCAGGCCTGGGCCCTGCTGCTGGGAGATGGCCCGGCCGCCACCCCCTCACCCCTGGCATGGTCCCTGAGTCCTAATGACATCCTGCCCAAACAAACCGTCCTCTCGGGGGCCTCAGGAGGGGGGACTGCCCTCAGAAGCCCCCAGCCCAGACCGAGGTGGAGGATCCTGCCCACCCCGGGGTCCGTGATTGATGGAGACCTTGCGGGGGGTGCAGAGCCTGCCTTAAACTGGGCAGACGGAGAAGCAGCTGTCAGCCCCTAATGGGCCCTTGACAAATAGGATGGGGGGTGCTCAGGGAGCTCCGGTCTGTCCCTGCCCCCCTGGCAGGGCCCCAAGTGCAGGGCAGTCCCAGCCTGGCTGAAGGGGTCATCATGGGGCCCACACAGGGCGGGACACAGGACCAGACCCTGCAGCCCTCTCCTCAGCTCTCTGATGGGTTCTAGCGGCCCTGGGCGGAGGCCGGGGGCTGGGAGAAGAGGGCAGAGGTGGCCCCCCCAGCCTCACGGGGGATGCTGAGCTCAGCGCTGGCTGACCTAGGGCTTTAGGGACCATTAAGAGCGCTCTGGGCTGCCGGCCGCTGGGAAACATCCATTTGCTGCTGCGGTCCCTCCCCCACGACTCCTTCCGCAAGCCCTCCACTCCCGGGGGTCCCCCCACCTGGCCTGGGCCGGACACCTGCCCCCTTCCAAAGCCTCACGGACACAGCCTGGAGAACAGGCCGCTGGGTGGAAAGGCCGGCCACAGGACAGATGCTGTTGGGGCCCCCCCCGAGAGACGGGGGCGGGGGTGCCAGGGGTTCCACGGGAGCCGGGAAGTCGCTGTTCAGGTTTGGGAAGAGGGAAAAGTTCTGGAGCTGGGTGGGGATGAAGGTCATAGGACAAAGCAGACATGCTTAGTACCACTGGGCTCCGTGCTGAAAAAAGGTTAAAGATGGGGGCACCTGGGGGGCTCAGTGGGTTAAAGCCTCTGCCCTCGGCTCGGGTCAGGATCTCAGGGTCCTGGGATCGAGCCCCGTGTCGGGCTCTCTGCTCAGCGGGGAGCCTGCTTCCCCGCCCCCCCCCCCCCCCGCCTGCTTGTGATCTCCCTCTCTCTCTGCCAAATAAATAAATAAAGTCTTAAAAAAAAAAAAAGGGTAAAGACGGAGTCCCTGACCGTGTGGCCCACGTGTGGCTGCATGGTCGTCGGGCAGGGGGCGGTCCTCGGGCCTGGGGAGGGGACCTTGGCCGGGGACTCGAGACTGAGCATGAGGAGACACTCCGTCCCGGGCTGGCCACCCTGAGGGTCACCAAGGGACACCCGTCCCAACGGCTGACCACGGATGAGGCAGGCGTCCGAAACCTCTGCTGCCCCCGTGGCTCTTCCAGTCGGAGAAGCTGCTTGTCCCGGCCTCCGGGTTGGACAAGGGCCACGGTCCGGGGCACTTACTGATCTTCCTCTTTAGGAATATTCACGAACACCAGCTCCGAGAACAGGTAAATCCCAGTCCCCTCGCTGGGCCCCGCCCCTCCCCCACACCCACTGTGCACGTGGGGCTCCCCCCCACCCCCCGCCAGGGATGTGGAGGCAGGGGCTGGGCCTGCAGGGGGCGGGGTGGGGGAGATTCCTGTCAAACCCCAACAAATTGCCCCAAACAGGCCCAGAGGGGCGTGTCTACGTCTACCGAGCCCCGCCCAAATGCTGTGGGACCCTGGACAAGTGTCTGAACCTCTCTGGGCATAAGTGCAGCCCCACAGACCCAAGAGGCCGAGTCAAGGCCCCAGGACACCTCCCAGCTGCCCCTCCGACCTGGGACAGTGGCCAAGAGACCTGCGGGCAGCTCCGGTCTTCCGGGCCCTTCTCCGGCGCCCCTGGGAAATGGCCGCTCTTGACCGCCTGCCCCCCTGCCTGCCCCCACCAGGCGGATCCCGGCTTCTTTACTCAGCCCACACCTTTTTTTTTTAACTGGGCTCCACGCCCAGCACAAAGCCCAAGACGGGGCTTGAACGCACAATCCTGAGATCGAGACCTGAGCTGAGAATGAGACTCTGAGACTCAACCCACGAAGCCACCCAGACGCCCAGCCTAGAGAACTCTATTCATTCTTTCGAACCCTTTGTAGTGCCTCTTCCAGGGCAGAACGGGCCTCCCGGCTGGGTGACTGCCCCCAGCCCATCCGGCCCGGCCCACGCGCACAGGCACGCGCACAGGGTGCCTGCTGAGCGGACAGCGGGAGCCCGGGCTCTCCTGCACTGGCCGGGAAACCCACCAGAAGTGCTCAGTGGTCAGCTTATTTAGGAAGTATGAGGTTGGACCGAATCCCGCGCGTGAAAGGCACGCAGGCCCAGACGCGGCACCAGGGGAGGGAGCACAAGGAAGCCCAGCTCTCCCTCCCGCCTCCTTGTCCCCAAGCTGCCACCGCTGCTTGGGGGGGGGGGGGGCAGCACGGTCCCTGGGGAAAGCGGAACCGTCCGCTGTGCTCCGGGATTGGGGCAGACGTGGGGGCTTCCCCATCTGGGATACCCCACTCCAGATCCTGGGAAGTACCTGAGATGTCCCCTGGGCAGTCAGGTCAGGCAGAGGGAGGGGGCTCCTGGACCCTGTCCCTCACCCCCAGAGCCTGGATGTGGGACTCGGTGCATGGGAAACTGCGAGACAGGTGGGGTGGGGAGGCTGGGGGGCCTCCTGCTGACCTCCGGCTTTGCTCCCAGGGCCGCGCCCGCCTGGTGGCTGCGGGCTGGGCCGTGGCTCCCCGGGGGGCTGAGGACAGCACGCCGGATGATCTGCTATCGATGAGGCATGGACAGGATGGGGCAGGCCGGCCGCCTGGGTCAGCAGATCGGCCCCGGGCTCAGGACGTGCCTGGCCATCGATCAGACGGAGGCTGGCCGGCCTGTGACCTGAGGGAGGTGGGGGGCCACCCGAGCAACATTATCGGAGTTGCGTACAGATGTGGATGCCCCTCCCCACCCCCACTGTGTTCTGCTGGGTCCCCACTGGGGGCCAGGGGGCCCTGACGCTGCCCTGCAGGGTCCCTGTGGGGAGAGTGGAGGCCGGCCGAGCTCTGGCTCCAGTAGCCCAGCTCCCAGGCCTGGCTGGCGCCCCAGGAGGCCCCCGGAGCACGGTCTCTGCTGTGCAGTGGGACCCTCACCCCAGTAAGGAATGCAGCTGCGGCCCCCGCACCTGGCGGGCAGGCTGCTGGCCTCTTCTCCGGGTCCCCCAGACCTGAAAGGCCTGACTCCAGCCTGCACTGGAGGCCTGGGGCCCCCGAGACCATCTTAGGAGTAAGGAAGTGTGGACGCCCCCCTGGCGGAAGCTGTGAGGCAGGGGACCCAGCTGGGGGGACACGTGCGCCACGATGAGCCAAGGCTACGGGCCAGGCGGGGAAAACCCACAGAGAGACCCAGAAACAGAGCGGGGAGCAGTAGCACAGACGCCAGGACAGAGAGAGGGTGCGGCTGTGGCCGGGGCCCCTGCGGCTCCTGGGTGCCCCTCAGAGCCGGGATGAGGCTCCGGTCACCTCCGGCCGGCCTCCCGCCCCCCCCCCACCCCCCGGCCGGCCCAAGTGACTCACCGGGATTCGTGGTTGGCGCGATTCGTCCACCAGATTGATTATCGGAGGTAGGTTTGCCCGGCGTCTGGAGGCCTCCGGAGCCAGGTGGCCAGGCCACCCGGAAAACCGCAGACAGGACCTCGGCCCCCTGCCCACACCCACCCTCCCGCCCCAACCCATGCCACTAATGAATTGGGATTCAGGCCACGAAACCACAGCCCGCCGCCACCAGACTGTCTGGCTCCAGCGGGAGCCGTCCCTCCACCCCCTGTGCACCCCTGCCGGCCAGGCCCTGCAGGATGGGGAGCTGCACTGCCCTGTCCCGTGTGCTTGCGGCTCAGGGCCAAGTCACGGACCCCTCCCAGCAGTAGGGTCCTGTGCGTGAGGCCAGACCCCGGGCTGGCAGGTGGGGCGAGGGGCCCGTGGGATTCCTGCAGTGCCCCCGCCTCCCCGGGCTCTGCTCTGCCCCAGGACCTGGGGCCCCAAACACTCTCCTCCACCCACATCCCCGGTCCCACTGGTTGGGGCTAGAGCAGGCTCGGGCAGGAGCCCCGGAGGCAGGCGAGGGACCCAGGTGAGGGGCCCCGCCCCTTCCTGTCCTGCTGGGCCCTGGGCTTTCCCCAGGCCCTGAGGGAGGTGGGTGACAGGGGACAGGAGGGGAACTGGCCGTGCCTCACAGAGAGGGCTGGGGGGGGGGGGGCAGCCAACAGATGCACGGGTTTTAAGGCAGCAGAAAAAGAGAGAGATGCCAATATCACGGAGAACTGATCCAGCGTCCGGCGGGCACAGACCCCACTCCTGGCAAAGAGGATCTCGGCAGCTCAATCCTGCGCCGGGCCCCCGCCTCTTAGTGGGGAAGGGGTCCGCTCAAAGCGCCCGAGTTCCGGGCTCAGCCAGCCCCTCACCGGCCAGCACTCCCCAACCTGTCTATACCGTCTTCCCCGCCCAGTCCTTGGGGGTCCCGGGTCTGTGTACTGGGGGAGCCCACGCCCGACTCCGCCGGATGGGGTCCGGGGCTGGGGTCTCCGAGGGGCTCTGGGGTCAGGAGCCCTGGACCGGCGGAGCCCGGGTGCCGGGGGGCGGGGGCAGCAGGTGTCGCTCTCAGAAGTAATCACTGTGGGGTAACGGATGGCCGGTGGGAGGGGCGCCGCGGGATTTAACGGAGGCCCTGGGACTGCGTGGCTCAGCCTGTAACCGGCACATTATGAAGGCTAATGGATTTTTGAGGCCAGATTGATTTTTCATTAATTTGGTAAAAATCTTTTTCCTCTCCCCTATAATTCTGTCTTAAAACGCTCCTCCTGACAGCTCGATAAGTCACTCTTGCCTTAATGCACGTCTGGCTCGTCGTCGGGCGGGAGGGGAGGGGCGGAGGGAGGCGGGGGTGCCGAGGAGACTGGGGGGGCTGCCAATCATCTCCAGGTAGATCCTGCATTATGTACGGCTCCCGGGGCTGCGGCCACCCCAGAGGGCCCTCTCCCAGGGCGGGCCTGGGCCTCGGGGCCGCTGGGGGCTGCTGACAGCGCAGCCCGGCTGGGGCGGAGCCCGTGGGGGACCCCGCTCCTGAAGGGGTGTCCTGCTGAGGCCACCTCCCTGGCCCCAGAGGGGCGACCGCTCGTGGGACCTGCCCAGGACTTGGGGCCAGGGCCTCTCCGTCCTCTGGACAAGGCTGGCCAGCTCACCCCTCAGCAGGGCTGGCCGGGCTGGCCCCGGGGGTGGGGTGGGGGGCAGAACTGACCACATCCTATGCTCCCGCTCCCCTGCTCGCTCCCCGCTGTCTCCCCCTCCTCCCTTCAGGTCTCCAGACCGTCCTTGACCCTTGAGCCTACCGCCATCTCCCAGGGCTTCAGGGGACCCTCCCACCCCAGGCCACGCCCCACAGCCAGCAGCCAGGGCTAGGGGTCCCGGCTTGAGCTGACCCCGTCTCAGATCTCTGTGACCTCCTGGAATCCCAGTCCAACCACACCTGGCCCAGGCACCCTACTGCCTCAGCCCCGTTCTGGGGCTGATTCTGGAGGCGTGGGAGGGGAGGGTAAGGGAGAGGCAGAGGGGCGGGGAGGCCGAGGCCCGCCCCACTCTGCCCCTCCACGGCCCACTCAGCTGCAGGAGGACCCAGCAAGCGAGGTGGGTCTCTTCTCCCTCCCTGGAGCTGACCGAGTCGAGTCCTCCCAGGCCACGTGCGTGCGACCGTGTGCACACAGGCTGAGCCTGACACGGGGTCTGTAGGGTGCGATGGGGGGCTGACCTCCTGAGACGTGGGAAGGAACTCCGTCATGAGCGTGCTCCCTCGCGGGGGATTCAGGGCTCCCAGGATCACTGTCCTCCTCCGGCAGGGCTCCCCACAGCCTCCCGTCACAGTCCGAGCTCGGGCAGGGAAACAGCCCTAGAGACACGGTCGGGCTGCTTTCTCTGCAGTCTGGGAGAGGGGCGCCCCTGTGTCCCTACCAGAACCCTAGGCTCCAGTTAGGTGGCTCTGCCCCCTCCCTCCCCTCCCCTGCTCCCCTCAAGGCCATGAGGAAGATGCCCCGCCCCTCCAAGCTCAGGCTCCTTGGGCAGATGGTGGGGGGCAGGTACCAGCGAGAGTCTGAGTCTGAGAGTCCGGCTCCCCGGAGGAGGTGAGGCTGGGAGGTGGAGGGGAAGAGATGGGGGACGAGGTAGGGTTCCCAGCAGCAGGAGTAGTGCAAGGAGGGGAGGGGGCTCGGGACCCTGAACTGGCCCAACTCGGGGTGGGGGGTGGGGAACAGCCTCATGGGGGGCAGGGCTGGGGCTCGGGGACCCACCAGCACTAGAGTGTCAGGAACACTTTGGGTCAGAGGCCCAGCACGGACGGCCCCTGGTACCCGCCCGGAAGGCACCGGCTCCTGGGGGGGGGGGGCAGGTAGGAGCAGCCCCAGAGGCAAGAGGTCGTCCCCAACTGGTCAGAGCACTGGCTGTGCTTGGGTCAGTGAGAACTCGGGCAAGTCACCGTCCGCTCTTCCCCGCCCCTCCAAGGGACCCTTGGCCCCCAGGGGACTCTCGGCGCCCAGGGCTGGCGGGTCTGCCCTGCCGCCCCCCAAGCAGAGGTGGTCCTGCCGATGCAGGTAGGGGTGGGGGGGGCCCTTCTGGGCTGTCCCCACGGCTAGGGCTTCCCAGTGGCCCAAACGGTGTGTCTGAGGGCAGTGTCGCTGGAACTCGCTGTCCTCTCCCTCGCACCGGGAGGCACAGACCCCGGGCCGCGGAGCAAGAAAGTGAAGCCGGAGAGGGTTGGCCACGGGGCTCTGTGCGTGGCGGGGACTGGGCCGAACCTGGGCGGCCCCCCAGGCCTCCCACCCCCTGACACACACAGCCAGGGGTTGGCCGGGCTGTTCGGAGGCCTGATGTGGCTTCACACAGGCCCCAGTGAGCGCACAGTCCTGGGCCGGGACCTCAGCAGCCATGCGGGGCGTGGCTCTAAAGACGGCCTGTCCCTCGTCCCAGCGCCTGTCCCTCATCCCCGCAGCCGCCCAGCCCAGGCCCCTGTGCCAGGCTCGATCCCCTACGAGAGAAGTTGGCCCGGGAGCCCCCGGTGCGGCCGGGATCAATGGCACAGCCCAGCCAGAAGGAAGCCCGATACCAGTGACCGCTCCCCACCCTTGCCCCGTGAGACCACTGGAATGGGGACCATGGCAGTCTGCAAGGTCGTGACACAGCCGGAAGCCCCATGGCTTCCTGGGGGCCGGCCATCAAAGGCTGTAGGGCCACGCTCTGAGGTCAAGGCCGGCGGGGTGGGGGGGTAGTCTGTGGCTGCCTCCTGGGCTCGGTCAGTTTCCGGCCAGGCAGGCCCCGGGGCAGGAGGTCAGGCCTCGGGGCCTCAGGATCCCGGAGTCGGGGGGCATTCCAGGCGTGGGCTGTGTTTCTCCTGGGCAGCCGGGGCTGAGCCCGCCACCCAGCGTGGGTCACGTCCCAGCCTCCAGAAGGGCACACGAGGCCTAGAAGCGCGAGGACGCATGTGAGGCTGCTGCCCCGGCTTCCTGAGGCCACTCTAATAAATGACCGTGAACCTGGAAGCTTTACCACCACAGGGACGTGTTCTCCCCTGGTTCTGGGTCCGAAGTCTGAAGTCACTGTCTGAGGGGCCCCGCGGCCCTGTCCCCCCAGCTTCTGGTGGCTGTGCCCCGAGCCCCCATTCCACACGGCTCCCCTCTTCTGCCTCCTACAGGGGCCGCGTCCTGGGGCTTAGGCCCGCCTAGGTCACCAGGAGGGTCCCACCTCAATGACACCCACAAAGACTTTCCAAACAAGTACACAGGTTCTGGGGAGACGGACCTCTTGGGGGCCACTCCTGAACCCGCTGCAATCAGGGGGCAAGCTCGGCGGACGGCAGCTTCTCCAGCAGCGGCCCTGCGTGGGGCAGCACAGTGGCCGCGGGCTTTCTGGGAGCTCACCCTGGAGCCCCACCTCCCCCTGCACCACCTCAGGGGAGGGCCCGTGAACTTGGCTCTCCGGCTGCTTCTCGCACTTACCACCTCCCACACACCCCACCTCTGGAGCCCCAGGGTCCTGGGGACCACCCTGGCTGTCCCCCGGCCCCCAGGCAGCTGGGCGCGGTCAGGGCATCTCTGCACGAGGGCTGCCCCCCTTGGCCTCATCCCCAGGGGTCAGGATCCAAAGGGGTGAGGCTGAGAAGGCCACCCTCTTATCGGGGTTCCTTCTGGCTGTGGGGTGGCATCAATCCAGGCCTGGCTTTGGGGGCTGTGGGGCCGACTCTGCCCCTTCGGGGGTAGGGGCTGACTGAGGCTGCCCAGGAGGCACCTGAGCTGAGCCCGTGGGGGTGGGGTGAGCTGGACCCGGAGGCGGGTGAGTGGGGAGGGACAAGGGAGCGGAGGCCAGGGGGCCCCCACCCCAGGTCTATCCCAGCCCGCGCCTCCCACGCCGCCTGGGCTCCCTTCCGCCGCGCCTCTCCTTACATTAATCTCTGCGAGGCTCACTGCTGACCCAAGCGAAACAGAGTTTGCCTTTCCCCCTCTCGGCAGTTTTCTGTTGGCAAAGCAAAAAGGATCGCAGTGCGCATTCACCCCCGACCTCCCTGCCCAGGGGGGACCACTCTGGAAAATGAGCTGTCCCCGCGTGGGCGGGGGGCCGCACAGGCACACAGGGCCATCTGTGCCCACGCGCCCTGCTCTGGGCGCTGCTCCTGGGTGCCGACCCTCCCTCCCCAGGGCACGCGTGTGGGACTCTCCCGCCAGGTCCCTGAACCTTCCCAGGTGTTCACTGAACGTGTGCAAGACGGCACGGCGCCTGCCCGTGGCCCATCTGTGACACAGACGCAGGTGATGCGGCCGAGCCAGGAAGTGGGCACTGCGGGGGCGGCTCGTGGGGCTCCAGCAGGACCGAGAAGGCAGAGCGCACAGGCGGAGGGCAGGCGTGGGGCGGGTGGGAGGGCACACCGGTGAGTGCGTGGACAGCCACTCTGCCTGAGAAAGGCCTTGGTCAGGGCGGGCTGCACCTGACTCCTGCCGGCGCGCACTGCTCGGCCCCAGGGCCTCCTGCCTCACCTGCCCAGCAGCTCCTAGATGGAGGCTCGGCCTCGGGGCCCGGCCAAGGCCACTCGGGGTGGGGTGCGGGCCACGACGCACCGCCAGGGCAAAGCTGTGGGTCCTGCTCCGTCCCTGGCCTCATCCCCAAGGGCTCCCAGAGCGGCCTGGGGTTCTGCTTGCTCGCAGCGCAGCTGCCTGGGCGGCCTGGGGGCGGGGTGGGGGCAGCGCAGGGTGACCCCCCCTCTCAGAGTCGGAAACACGTGCGGCTCAGCCTCCCAGGGGGTCTGGGCCCCTCGCCCACCGCGTACTTCCCTCTCTAGGAAAGGGCTTTGTCGCAGCCAGGAGAGAGGGGACTCCCCTTGATGTCCGTCCTGCCTGGCCTGGGATGGGCCCGGCACTGCCTCCCACAGCCCAGAACTGGACCCAAGCCAAGGGGCAGCACCTGCGGCTCCGGCTGTGACGAGCCCCAGGCACAGAGGCCGGGGGGGTGGGCGCCACGGGCTGTCCGAGGTGGGGGAGCCGTGCCGTCTGCCGAGGGCCCCCTCCCCACCAGCCGGGGCAAGAGACAGAAGGTGGCTTCTGTCCCCCAGCCCGTGTGCCCCTCTGGGGTCCAGACCGGCCGCTGGGGGGGCCGCAGCACCCTCCCTGCCGAGCCCTGCCAGCCCCGTCATCCCTGATTAGCGGGTAATGGCCTCCTTGACGCGCAGTGTTAGTGTTATTAATCGAGTTACTAAGTGCTGAGGTGACCTTGGCCGGTTCTGCTGAGAGGGGCATTCTCTCAGGAGGGGCAGGTGGTCAGGAGGGTTGCACCTGGCCGTCCTCAGCCCAGGCTCCGCAGGCGGGGAGCCTTGTCCTCCTCCAGAAGGCCGCCCTCCCCGCCCGTCTCCTCGCCACCCCGTCCCCGCGGTTACCGCTGCGGCGGGGACCAGGACGGGGCTGCTTCCACAGAGGGGACAGGGACGAGTGTGCAGGGAGAGGTGGGGTCCCCGCTCACAGGTGGGCTTCCCCCTCTTCCTCCTCCCCAAATGCTGCCTCCCGCGGCCGCTCGAGCAGGAGGCGGCCGCCCCCTGGTGGCCACACGGACTCCGGGCCAGGCCAGGCCCCAGCCTCACACCCGGCTGGGCCCGCCGCTCCAGGGGCTTCTCCCCTGCCCAGCCCCATGCCCCCAGCCCTCTGCAGACCCCAGGGCCCTGCCCGGGCGGGCTGAGCTGGGCGGGCTGGGGGTGGCGCGGGGAGGGGGCCAGGCCCGGCGGGAAGCACAGAGGAGGCCCGGACAACCGCTGTGTGGCTGGGAGCTGGGGAGGATGAGGGCCAGGAGTGCAGGCGGGGCGGGAGGGTCAGGGTTACAGGAGCCGGGTGGGCTGGGCCAGCGGAGGGACACGTCGGGGGTCAGAGCACCAGCTGGCCTAGGGCCGACCCAGCCCTGAGGGGGTTGTGGTCAGGGGGATAGAGGGAGAGGGTGAGGATCCGCGCTGTAGGCTGCTGCGACCTATTACCCACCCCCGCCCCTTCGGCTGGGGGCCCGCCCTCCCTCAGGGGGCACTTGGGGCCCACTGAGGACCGGGCACTGGGGACTCTGCCCAGAGCAGCGGCAGCTGTGACGCCTCCCGGGTGTGGGCACCGCGCCCACCCCCAGCATTGGGCTTGCACACGCCTCATGTGACATGGTCTTTAATGGGCAGCACTGGGGGGAGGGGGGCGGGACAAACTGGCCTGCAAGTCCCTCGGGATGGAGGAGCGCGGACGGGGTGTGGGGCGCCGGACCCCAGAGGGGGCGTGGCACGCCGCTCAGGGCTGTGGGGACGGCCTCCCTCTGGCCTTGCCCCTCTTGGCCATGCGGCTCCAGCCGAGGAAGGGCCGGGGGCTGGCTTGGGCGGGAGCAGGCGCCCCCCACGCACACTCCTTCTGGCTCCCCAGAAGTGCCCCCAGGGCTGGCCGGTGGTGCCCCTGCCATCGGGACAGAAATGAGTCCCAGTCAGCACCCTGGCCCGGCCCGCTGGTTGCCGGCTGGGGAGTGACCGCGGAGGTGGTGGCTGGCCCATCAGCGGCGAGCAGGGGTCCCGGGAGGACCAGGTGCCACGCCGGCGTGGGTGAAGGCCACGGGCGTCCCGGAGCATGGGCTCGAGGCCCAAGGCGGGCAGGGGGCTACTGCCCAGAGGACCATCCCGCGGGGGGGTGGGATCGCCCGCGCACAGCCTCCTCTTCCCCATGCCCTCCTGGCATCCAGGGATGCGGGGCGCCCAGGGCTCACCGTGCCGGGGGGGTCCGCCCTGGGCAGCGGCGTGACCACCTGCAGGCTCACGCCCTCGTCGCCCACGCCCTTCAGCCGCGCCACCACCTCGGCGTGCCTCCACCACTTGCACGGCTGCCCATTCAGGGACACGATATAGTCGCCCTCGTGCAGCCCGGCTGCCTGCGGGGAGACGGGGGAGGCCTGGAGTCCCCTGCGGGCACCCGCCACCTCGGCCCGCAGCCCCCTCTGCCCCTTCATGCCGGCGGCCCGCGCTCGGCCCGGGAACCTGGCCCCGGGGGTGGGGCAGGGGCCTTACCGCGGCCGGGCCCCCAGGGATGACGGCTGCGATGAGGACAGGCGCGTCTCCGCGCAGCGTGAGGCCGAAGCCAGCCTCCCCGCGGGTCATGCGCACAGGCCCGACCAGCCGCCAGCAGTTCCGGGCTGAAAACACAGACAGGGGCCCCTGGGCGCGGGGCGAGGGGTGTCAGCGGCCTGGCTGGGCCGCCAGGGCACTTCCCACCCAACCTCTACCTCTTGGGTCAGGAAGCAGGTGCAGTAGAGGCACTGGGCAGGGCTGGGCCGCCGTCACGGCCTGCCCAGGGCCCTCAGCCCACCCGTGCTGGGGTGCAGGGGGGTGACCTGGGCAGGGGTGCTCACCAGGCGCTGGAAGATATCGGTCACCTTCACCCTGGAGAAGCTGGGCACCCTGACCTCCGGCTTCTGCTGTGTTTTAGCTGAAAGGGCAGAGGTAAAGGGAGGGCAGCGCTACGCCCGAGGCTCAGGGACGCCCAGGCCCCGGATGCAGTCAGGACCTGGGTCAGCCCCGGCAGAGTGCGTGCCCTGAGGGACAGCCTGGCTGATGCGTACGGCCCCCGCCCCCCCCGAGCCTCCTGGGGCCTGGCTGCTCCCCACCCCCACCAAGGGGTTCCTGGGGGTCCCCGCGCTCCAGCCGTGCCGGCCGGCTCCTGCAAAGCCCGAGACACCAGGTGGCCGGCCTGTGGACACCGGCCTCCCGGGCCACAGCTGATTCCCACCCCGGGGACGGCGAGAGCAGGAAGAGCAAGGGAGTGTGCCCACTGGGCTACCCCCAAGGGCTGGGCACACAGCTTTGCGGGCTTCACGGGCAGCAACGGGGCCTCAGCCGATGGACACCCGCCGGCCGGGCACTCCCACCCCGAGGGGCCGGGCGGCTCACGCTGGATGTCGGGAGCCTCGGCGGTCTCCAGGAAGTCGTCCTCCCGGTCGAGGTCCGAGTACTTGGCCAGGGAGCGCCGCAGCGCCTGGGCCAGCACGGTCTGCAGCAGGTCCTCCCTGCGCAGGGCGCGGCCCACCGCGTGCAGCCGCAGCGCCTCCTCCTGGCCCAGGATGCTGCGCTTCAGGTGGGCCTTGCCTGCGAGGGACAGGGCAGACCTAGCATCTGGGGAGGGGGGCCCACCTGGCCCGAAGCCAGACCCCAGCTCCCGGGCCCCTGGACGCAGCAAGACAAGACGGGGACAAGTGAGGGCTCCTGGGCCCATCCGGAGGGTGCGCTGCCACGTGTGGGAGGCGAGGCCACGGAGGAGCAGCCTCCCGTGAGCGCCCGCACACGCCGGGCTCTGGGAGTCGCCCGAGCAGGGGGCCGGCAGGGGATGGGCTGGGACACCAGGCATGCCTGGGAGGGGCGACTCAGGAAGGACGGGGCACTCGGTCCCCCGCGGCAGACGCCCCCCATGAGGCTGCCTCACCCAGCTTCCTGCGCTCCTCTGGCTCCCGAGGCAGCCTGGCGCCCCACGGCTCCGGCTCCGGCGCGGCCGGGGGCCCACGGCCGACCTGCTGCGGTGCTGGGAAGTCCTCCTCGGCCGCTGCTGGGCGTCAGAGAGGGCCGTGAGCCCCTCCAGCTGGGGCCTCGGGCGGCGCACAGACGGGCGGGTGGGGCACTCACGGGGACTGTCGCAGAGGGCAGCGGCCGCGTGGTAGTGGGCCAGGGCCCGGAAGTACTCCGCCTTGACGCACACCAGGGTGGTCCAGGGGAAGGGCACGTAGTCGCGCACAGGTGGCTGGGTCATGGTCCGGTGCACCTGCCTGTACTCGGCAGCCACCTGGGGCACACGTGGTGGGAGGCGGGGTCTCTGGGACTCCAGGATGAGCCCAGCTGTCTCGGCCCCTGCCCCTCCCCGCCGGGGGGCAGGGCCTCTACCTGCCCTGACCGAGAGGCCTTCCTGTCCTGTGTCCCCCCCCACCCCGCTGAGCCAGGCTCAGGGCTCTGGGCCACAGCTGCTGCTTTGAGGGGAGCTGCCCTAGGGGCAGGGACTCAGGACGCTGGGGTTCTGACCAGTCCCAGAGACCGGCAACGGTGGCTTTGGGAACCAATAGGAGACTCAGCCTTGGCACCCCGCCGCTGCCCGCGCGGACCCCCGATCCAGGCGGCCCTTCTGCCCACCCAGCCACCACGGCTTGGCCAGGCCTCCCGCGGGACAAAGGCTCCCTGTCCTCACCTGGGCAGCCTCCTGAGCCAGGCGCAGCTGGGCCAAGCAATCCTGGGGGGCTTCAGGGGACGGCAGCAAGAGACCTTCAAAGACGCACTCTTGGGCCTGGGCCGTCATGAGTCGCTCCAGCATGGAGAGCGAGGCCGGGCTCATGTCCGGGCTGGGTGCTCCGGAGAAGTTCTCCCTCAGAAGGCTGAAGGCCCCTGCGGAGGGGCGCTCACAGCAGGCGGGCCGGCCGGCCCAGCCATACCCCCCAGCAAGGGGGGGGTCCCCTCACAGCAGGGGCCACCCTACCGCCCCCGCCCCAGCACCTCCCAGAGGCACCCGGACTGCAGCTGGGGGTCTGGGGTCTGGGCTGCCCTCACCAGCAGCCCTCTGAAAGGCCTCGATGGCGCGCCGGGTGCCCTCGGGGCAGGAGCGGTCCTGGCGAGCCCCGATCTGGGTGTGGAGGGCCCCGATGTTGAAAAGCACACTGCCCTTCTCGAAGGCCAGGGCCCGCTGCTGGGCCGGGACCCCCGTGAGCGAGTCATACCTGTGGGTTGGGTTAGGCCGGGTGGAGTCCCCACAGCATCGGCCAGGAATCTGGGCAAGGGCTCCGGGGGGCTGTCGGTGGAGAGCCGAACACCCCCCACCCCAGCCCTACCAGTGGAAGAGCAGCCCCAGGTTCCCGGGGGGGGCGACGAAGCGCGCGTCCAGGAAGCAGAGCTGGCTGTAGTAGGCCGTGAGCAGCTCCAGGCCCGCCTCGCTCCGGCCGGGGGTCCGCATGGCCTGCAGGGAGCCGCCAGCTGGGCCCCGCCCCACGGCATGCACTCCCCGCCCCGGGAGCCCCTGCGGCCGTCCCAGCCCCACGGGAGCGCTCCAGGGGGCACGGGGGGGGGGGGATCATCGGCCCTCTCGGGGGCTGTCGTGGGCCCCGTCCTGGGTGCGTGAAGAGCCCCGGAGAGGCCCAGGCAGGGTCCCTGGGAGGGGACAGGCACAGAGCAGCCTGCTCCCAAGGGGCCAGCAGGAGGTGGTGAGGACAGACTGTGCCTTCCACTGTCCCCAGAGCTTCCCCAGGCGGGGAGGGGCGGGAAGGGTGGGATGGGGGGAGGGGAGGAGAAGAGCCCCCCCACCTGCCGCAGGTCTTCCAGCTCCCTGATTTCGGCCTCATAGGAGGCACCGTCCTCTCCAAAGTGCCTGGAGATCAGCTCCTGGTTGGGGAAGGGGCAGGTACTGGCCCCCTCTGGTCACCCAGCCCCACGCGGGCAAAGACGGGGGGTGGAAGGGAAGCCCCAGGCCCCTGGAGAAGGGCTGAGGACTGGCGTGGGGCGGGTCCCCACCTCCCAGACGCGGGGCTCGGGGACGCAGAGTCCCTTGCCAGGCCCCATACAGCAGCTGCTCTCCACCACTTGGCGGCGAGGGGCCCGCTGGGCACTGGCCAGCCGCCCCCAGGCAGCCTGGCTCACGAACCCCGCTGAGCTTTCCGCAGCCGAGGCTCTGGCTGGAGGGTGCTCAGAGCGAGGGTCAGGGAACCCTGTCTGTTCAATGACACGGCTGGGCTGGGAAGCCTCCAAGGTCCCTGCAGAGCCCGGGGCAGGCGCGAGCCCAGGTCACAGGTCAGCACTTACCTTCAGGGGTGTGGACCAGTCCAGCTCCTTGGTCTCTTTCAGCCCCAGGGGGATCATAGGGACGGTGATGCCTTTGCTGGAACCAGAGCCACGGAACCCAGACTCAGGCTGGACCCTGCTGTCCCCAGGCGCCACTCCCTACCTCCCCCGCTGCATGGAGCCCTCCCCCTGCCTCTGACCAGCGTCTTACACACGCCCTACAGCACACAGGCGCTGTCCTCACACGCGTGCTCCCGCTCAGCCTCTGACCTGGATCCCACGCTTCCACATGCACGTGCACACGCACACACACACCCCTCGGGCCGGCCGTGCCCTCGCACGCACACGCACACGCACCCCTCGGGCCGGCCGTGCCCTCGCACACACACGCACACACATACCCGTTGGGCCGGCCGTGCCCTCGCACACACACGCACACACACACCACTCGGGCCAGCCGTGCCCTCACACGCACACGCACACGCACCCCTCGGGCCGGCCGTGCCCTTGCACGCGCACACGCACCCCTCGGGCCGGTCCGCCTCCACGCTGCTGCCACTGAGCTCCTCCAGCTCCTCCTTCAGCAACTGCAGGCTAGAGTTGACGTAGCTCAGCTCCAGGGCCACGGTCTCCCTGACCCAGGCGTTGCTGGTGGCTCTGGGGGAGGCCAAGGTGAGCTGGAGCCCCAGCCCTGCAGGTGGACGGCCCACCTTCCCGGGCCGTCACCCACAGAGTGGGCTCACAGAGACAGGGCTGGAGGGGTGAGCAGGGGTGCAGCTCACCGTTCTAACGGAGAGGCCCCCCTTCAGCCCGGAGGACGCTTTCCCGGGTCCCCAGCCCTGGGTCACCTGTCAGAGCTCAGCCTGAATGCTGCCTGCGGGCCACCGCGCACAAACCAGAGGCCCCCGTGCCACACGCCAGCCCCGCCAGCCCCTGACCAACCCCCGCCGGGAAGGGCCAGTGAGGTGGGAGCCCGGCCGGTCTGCGAGGGCCAGTCTGCGAGGGCTCCGGCTGAACGCTGCCCCGGGGCCTTGCGCTCACCCCCAGCGCCGGCCCGTGCGCCCCTCTCCTGAGCCCCTCTCCTGAGTGGCAGGGCGGCCGGCGGCGCTCACCGGTACAGGTTCTCGGCGCCCGTCCGCATCCGCAGCTCCTTGGTGATCTGCTCGTGGACCCGGGCCCTGCGGCTCTGCAGGCGGCCACGTGGGGTCTGGGCCAGCGGCTCGGGGCCCTGTGGAGGGGCTGCGGGTCACAGGGGCTGGGCCAGGCCTCCGCCAACAGCTGCCAGAAGACTCCGGCAGGCAGGGGAGGGGCGGTGCCGGCTCAGGCCTGGCTGAGGCTGGAGCAGGGCTGAGGGGGGTGGGGGCAGCCGGGCCGGGAAGAACACAGCAAGGGGGGGCCGTGGCTGGACTGTGGCCCCTATTCCGTGGGGCCGGCACCAGTGCGATGGGCTCTGGGAGCCCCTGGCAGGAGGTGGCCAAGTGCTCACCACACAGCCTTCCACACTTCGTAAAAAAAGACTTAGGGGCGCCTGGGGGCTCAGTCGGGAAAGCATCTGCCTTCGGTTCAGGTCACGATCCCAGGGGCCCGGGATGTAACCCACGTCGGGCTCCCTGCTCAGTGGGGACCCTGCTTCTCCCTCTGTCTCTGCTGTCCCCGGCTTGTGCACGTGCTCTCCCTCTCAAATAAATAAAATCGTCTTAAAAATATTTATTTGAGAAAGAGAGAGAGAGAGAGAAAGTGCACGCACGCACGGTGGAGGGAAGGAGCAGAGGGGCAGAGAGAGAATCTCGAGCAGACTCCCTGCTGAGTATAGAGCCTAACCAGGGCTCGATCTCACGACCCTGAGATCATGACCTGAGCTGAAATCAAGAGTCAGACGCTTAACTAACTGAGCGCCCCCCACCCCCCGCTGCCCTCCTTCTGCACTTCTGAATTTCATTCCGCAACCCCCATGACCCACTCTCCCCACACAACTGGCCCGAGCTCAGGCACAGCTGTGCGGGGATGACCTCGTGCAGCTCTTGCCAAGGTGCTAAGGGAAAGGGGCCTCCCCACAGGGTGCCCTCTGGGGTGCTCGGCCCACGTTGACCCTGGGACGGGCTCCATCCCAGAGGGCTGTTTCCTGATGGGTCCCTTTGGGCAAATGCTCAAACTGCAGACCCGGGGTCGCTCAGCTCTCAGGCAGCAGGGCAGGCCTCCTGGCTGCACACCTCGGTCATTCCTCATTATATGGGGCAATCCTGCCAGCTGCCCCCGCGGCGCGACAGCTGCAGGCAGGGATGTGGGGGCCCCTAGGCACAGTAATGCGGCAGACGGGTGCCTGGAGGCTCGAGCCAGGGAAAGTGAGGGGCCCCTGAAGGAGCCAGGATGGGGAGCTGGAGAAGCTCTAGGGCCCCAGGCCACCATGCCTCCTCCTGGCCATTTAGGGACCTTCTGTTTGGGACAGTCACCAGCCCTGCAGCCAGGAAGAACTTCTCAGAATGCACCTTCCTGGGGCAACGTCCCCAAAGATGGTCACACGGCCCCTGAGCACAGAGGGGATGAGGCCAATGCCTCGCAAGACCCTGTCCTGATGCAGGGACAGGAAATTGTCGTCATGGGGTACTGAGATCGGCCTCCTGTGGTGTCCATCATCTGCCACATATTGGAGGAAATGCGGCCTATTTTCCTTGGCATGCCCCCCTAGTTGGGCACAGGGCAGTTTCAGACCCTTTGGGGGCTATATCTTGCCCCAGTCCCTCGAAGAGGGCGCCCTAAAGAAGGCCTCCCACCTTCCCACGTTGAAGGCTCTTGATGCATGGCCAGCTTGGATTATGACTCAACATCTGCCCCACAGTCCAGCCTTCTCCAGAGTAATCAATCAGAGAAGACCTCCCTGGGCAGCGTCCCCTCCAGGAGGCCTGAAAACCTGGGTGGGGGGGAGAAGCAGGCGCCGCGGAAGCTACATCCCCCCCTTCCGTAGGTGCGACTGCTAAGCTCCAGCAGGCGCTGGGCCAGCAGCCGTGTCGGTCTGCCCGGGGAAGGGGTGGGCCATGTGCTGGGCACAGGCCATCAGCTCCGGGGGGCTGTCTTCATCAACACCATTCATTTGGTCCCCGATGTCCAGTGCCCGTGGACAGACGAGCTGGAAGGGGGAGGCCTGCAGCCTCCAAGCCGGAAGCTATTCTGAGCTGTGTGGCACCCCTCATGGGCCTGGTATGAACACGGGGACGGCCTCTTGGTGACCCCCAAGGAACGCCTAAGCTCGTGGCCGTAGAGAGGGGCAGCCCCCTCCTTCCCGGCACAGACTCCCCGGGTCTCTACCTCCCACCCACCTTGCAGAGCTTCCCCAGTACTCCTGGAAATGGTGCACAGTCCTAGCCGGTGCCCCGGGTTAGGGACCAAAGACAGGGAGGGGTGCGTGGGGAGTGAGAAAAGGACAGACTGTCCAGCTGTGAGGTCCTGTGGCCATTTCCTGTTCCCGGAGGCTCCAGCCTCGGGCCTGCTGCCGCGGAAACTTTCATCAAATACAGAGCCAGGTGCCCAGGGCAAAGCTGAGCAGCCCCGGGGAGAGGGAGGAAAAAGCTGGGAAAGGAGGAACGACGGGCTCAGGAACTAGCAGGAGAGCCACAGGCTGTCACACACCAGAGCCCAACACCTGCCACAGAACCGGGCCCGGAGCGCCACCCCCATCCCCGCCGGAGCGGCGGCGAAAACCGAGCTATACTTGCGCTCCCACCCATTCCTGGGCGGCACAAGACGAGCCCGAACCCGCAAATGAGGAGTCCAGCACAGGCACCCAACGCGGGCTCGGGCTCTGCACCGAGCCTCAGTTTCCCCAGAGGTAAGCGGCTTGCCTCTAGGGGAGAGTGAAGGAGGGAGGCTGCCAGAACTCTTAACGCGCGCTCAGACCTGAGAAGCCGGCGCCGATTGCGCAGCCCCGCGCCCGCCAGCCGCAGGTGGCGGGCAAAAGCGGGTTGGGGGGGGTCCCAGGCCCCTCCTCCCGGAGACCCCAGCCCCGCGGACGCGCCCATCTTGCGAACGCTGCTTGCCTCCTGCAGCCTCCCGCGCTCCTCGCCGGCGCCCGGGCCGTCCGGCCTCTCCTCGGGGATCATCGCCGCCCGCCGCTCGGGCCGTGCCCGCCCGGAAGCCCAGGCCGGCGCAGGTCCCTCCCGGGCGCCGCGCCGGGTCCCCCGCTGTTCTCTCCTGCTGGGTGGCGGGCGCGGGACGGCTAAGGGGGCGTGGCGCCGAGCCAGCGTGCGAAACTTCTCTTTGCCCAATCGGCGGCCGCGATGGCTCCAACGAACAACAGCCAGAGCCAACCGAAGCGCGAGGAAGGCGGGCTCGGGTCGGCCAGGCCCCGCCCACACGACCGCGGAGTCCCTGGGGAATGCGGTCGCCCCTGGCAACCGCCGGGCCCGACGCCGCGCGGTCGCGAGGGGCGCCGACTGCGCATGCGCCCTGGCGTACGCTCAGCATGCGGAAAAGTTAGGGAAAAAGGGAAAAAGCAACTCCCAAACGCAGCCAGCCTGACCTTCCAAGCGCCTGCGTGCTGGGCTCCCTGAGCGCGACTCCACGAGCTCGCACCGCGCCGTTGGGTCCCGCCCCCAAGGCAACAGGCCCCTCTGAGGAGCCTGTGCGAGGAAACGCTCGCAATGGGGTTTTTACCGGGTGTGTTAGAGCGAGCGCTGGTGCGAGTCCTTCCTCAACGCCTGCTCTCTTCGCTCGCAGACGCAGGCTCGGCCCTGACCCCTGCCAGGGTGTCGTCTGGGCGGTTCGCTGTCACGCCGGCAGAACTCGCTTCCACAGCCTTCCTTCGAAACCCTCCCCGGAACCCGACCCAGCAATCCGCTTGCAGAATCGTCTTCCACAAACTTCTAGAAGCAGCCTGGCCTCCAAGACCAGCCTGGCCATCACAAGTGGCCTGCTTTCAGAATCAGACTCTGTCCAGAACCTGCGCTCCCTGCGGGGCTGGCCCAGCACTGGACCCCCACGCGGGTCCCTCCAGAACTTCCCTGGGTCCCCGGGGGCTCGCCCCACTCAATGCACACCTTTTGTAGGGGCAGAAACACCAATACATAAGAAGTAAGCAGGCCAGTGCTCATCAGATTCGCTGAAGTTCCAGTCTTCCCATCCGACACGCCCGCCTGGGTCCCTGCGGGGTCCTGGTGCTGAGCCACGGCTCGCTCCACCCCCACGCACATCCCGGTGCTGAGCCACGGCTCGCTCCCCCCCCCCCCCACGCACATCCCGGTGCTGACCCACGGGCTCGCTCCCCCCGACGCACATCCCGGTGCTGACCCATGGCTCGCTCCCCCCCCACGCACATCCCGGTGCTGAGCCACGGGCTCGCTCTCCCCCGACCCGCGCCTATGTCTGGGGCCGCTGAGCTAAACCCTGTAAGCTAAGCTGCTCCGCCTGCCCTGGCCATCTGACACAACCAGAGCAACCAAACAAGACCGGCAGATAACTCCAGGAAAATAAAAAGTAATCATGGACTATCACCTGACCCAGCTGTGCATTCCTTTCCCAGCCATAATAATGTCATCAGATGCCGCCCCCCCCCCCCCCCCCCCCCCCCCCCCGCATCGTGACCTCAGGGCAATTATCACCGGATTCTATTAGGAGGGGGGGAAAGGTGCAGGCAAAGGGAGGCAGGCAGAGTGAGATGCTTACACTTCATCCTCCTGAGCCTAAGTCAATGAGTAACTCTGAAATTAGGAAACAGAGATCCCTAAGCGGATGCATGTTGTTTAGAGCCATGGGAGTCAACACCGCCAGCTGGCCAGCCGCAGGGGTCACAGGGGTCACCCTGGGGTTGGGAGCAGCTGGTCCCTGGGGGGAGGCTGCTGCTTTGCTAAGCAGTTCTTGCAGAATGATGTGCTTGGTGACACTGGGCACCTTCAATAATGAAGCCATCCCAAAACTTGTGTTTTAGAGAGCGAAGGTTTAGAAATTGGCGACAAAAAACATCCAAAGGAAAACAACCATTTCGAAGTGAGGAGATAGTTCTAAAATAAGGTTTGATCAAAAGAAAGTTAAAACACAAACTGCACATTACCTAAAATGTAACTGGAAAGTAAATAACATTATATAAAACGAATGGAATAAACCAAAGGCAATTCAGTAAACTTAGGTGCATTTACTGCCTATACATATGTGTGTGTGTAAACATTTACGTGTATATATGACAGAAATTCACAAAGTACAAAGAGGAAATAACTAAAGATTAAAAGTTGACATCAGTCATAGAGCAAAAATTCTGAGTATTTGGGAAAACACGAAGTTGATAAATCCTTGAGAGGGCCCATCAGCACAAAAAGATCAGCGAGGACCGGCCTCTGGGGCTGTCCCAGCAATGGACCCAACGCGGGTCCCTCCAGAACTTCCCTGGGTCCCGGGGGGGGGCTTCGGAACACACTCAGATTTCCCGCAGGGCTCGCCCCACTCGATGCACACCTTTTGTAGGGACACAGCTGTTTAGCCACAGGGAGTGAGATGTTTACTATTTGTCCCCAGACCCCCATTCCGAAGTGGGTGGTGGAGGCCCGGGGCATGGCCCTGGGGTACCGGCTCCCAGGCTCCTGTCCCGTCCAGGGAAGGGTGGCCAGGCTCAGCCCCAGAAGGTGCAGACCACTGTCGTATGACGGAAGGGGGCTGGCACCCTGGGGAGGGGCTGCTGTCAGAGGCTGGCACAGCACACAGACTCGCTGCCAGGAGGACACCGTGAGCCACAGAGGTCCCCACGGGCCTCGTGCCAGTCACTGATCTACACCCAGAGGCCGAGGACACAGCTGGTCAAGAGGGGAGTCTTCGGACGCACATGGGAGAGCCCCATGGGAGGAGACCGCGTTCTCCCTGCCTCTGGACGCTGTCATTACGGGTGCAATGCCAAGAACAGCGCGGTCATCTTGGGACTCGGGAGTCAGCACGGACATAATGAGTGTGTCCGTGGGCAGAGGCCCCAGGCCCTACTCCACCTCTGGTTTCTGGCTCGCTGACATTACCAGTCTCCCCTCCATCCCAGTCACTCTCCAAGTCGGGCTTCCAATGCTTGAAGCCAAAAGTGCCCCAACAGGACACAGCAGGAACATGAAGAACAGCGACTCAGACCCCACAGCGCGAGAATGCAGGACGGGCCTGATGGAGCAGGTCCCACGTCAGGAACCCACCAGCCTAGGTGATCGCAGATTTACAGAGGGGAAGCTGTGCGGGAATCCCACAGGCCCCCGACACATCGGAGCAATTCGGCCACTATTCTAGAACAAATTCTAAGTACAACAGAAATGGAAGGGACTACTTCCATTTGATAAAGACTGTGTATCCAACGCAGACAATGAGTATATTACATGCTGAAATCAAAATCACCCACGTTCAAATCAGGAACAAGGTATGGATGCCTCCTAACTACCACTTCTTCTGTGTTGTTTTGTAGTTCAAATAATAATAATAATAATTCAGGAAAACAAAATCTTAGGGAGACAAAATTATCCTTACATTCAGGTGACATGATTATGTGCTTTGAAATCCCAAGAATATCAGCCAAAAGGACGATCAGAACTGATTAGAGAATTTGGTAAGGTAGCTCGTTTCAAGCTAACTATGTTAGAAATGGAACTGCGCCCCCTCTTCCTATGTTGAGACCTGCCCCCAGTGTGACAGTGTTTGGAAAGAGGGTTGGGGGTGGTTAGGCTTAGGTGAGGCGTGGGTGGTGGGGCCCCACAGCTGGATCAGTGCCCTCGTAAGAAGGGGCAGCAGAGCCTGCGGCCCCAGCAGGCAGGCCCACATGGAAAAGGCAGCCGTCTGTAAACTAGGGAGAGGGCTCTCACCGGGAACTGAAACAGGGGACATCTTGATCTTGGACTTAGCCTCCAGAACCGTGAGCAAATAAATTTCAGTTGTTCTAGGCTGCCCAGCCTGTGGTATCCTGTTACAGCGGACTCTGTAGATTAAGACACTATATAAAGACCAACTGCTTAAACACCCACACACAGGCGCCTGGGGGGCTCAGTGGGTTAAAGCCTCTGCCTTCAGCTCAGTCGTGATCTCAGGGTCCTGGGATCGAGCCCCGCATCGGGCTCCCTGCTCAGCAGGAAGCCTGCTTCCCCCTCCCCCTCTGCCTGCCTCTCTGCCTACTTGTGATCTCTCTCTGTCAAATAAATAAATAAAATCTTTAAACACACACACACACACACACACACACACAACTAGAAATTGAAAGATAGAAATCGGGAACATTTTCAGTCACAAATGTGACAGACTATCTGATGCCGAGGAAGAAACTTAAGAAGAAATTACATCATCTGGGACATGGATACAGTTTTACACAGCAACTTAAAACCAGACTTGAACCCTGCTTGGACCTACTGTGACCTTGAGGAAATATGTACTTACTGTAAAAATGTCCACTCTCCCTAGAGGGGGCTTAAAGGTTTCTGTGTAAACAAGAAAACTGCCAACCGCGTGAGAAGAAAAAGGGGATAATTTGAATAGTGTCAGGATTGGAGGAACATTTTACATTGAAACAGAAAATTTGGATACCATAGAGGAAATATCAAGATTCACTATTTCTATCTAACAAAAGACATCAGGAAAAAGTCAAAAGACAAAGAAGAGAGAGGAAAAAATTGCAACACGTGCAATAAAGGAGGAACGAGTGCCCCAAGTCACTTTGATTCCAAAGTAGTTAAAGGGGACCGCAGACAAAGTGAGGAAAGGTTGGTGTCCGTCTGCGCCCAGCCCCTGCAGCACCGCCGGCCGAGGTTGGCCCCGCGCGCTTCTGTTATTGGACTTTTCCCAGCAAGCATGAGCTGCGTACTTTCGAGGTAAAAAAAAAGAGAGAGAGAGAAAGAGAGAGAGGAAACAAGAGAACAGGCCATGAGAAAGTGGAGAATTTGGGTTAGAAAAGGCAGCTGGACGGGAACAAAGGCCACCACGGGGATTTCCACGACAGGGACACTGCGGGCTGGTGAGCCGGCCTCGCGCGGGCGCACAGGTCTGTACTTTGCAAATCCAAGCCCAACAGGCTTTTGACATGAACATGAACACGTGGGCCGTCCAGCCCGGAGGAAACTCGGCCTTCCCGAGCCTCCCCCAAGAGGACCCAGCTGGCCCGAAGTTCCGACCCCTGCCCGCAGCCCGGGGGGCCCCCGCAGCAGGACCTAGAACCTTCTGCCCATAGCAGCCCGTGTCCTGGCCATGTGGGACCCTGTCGGAGATCTGCGACCATGAGGTACTGGTCTAGGGAGAGAAGTAGGGTGAAAGCAGCCAATTCGAGAAAATCCTTCCCGCGCCTGGAGTCGGCCACTTCCAGGACTGTCCCCAGAAGCGCTGAAAAATCCCGGTCTGGGTTTTTCTTTCTTTTTTTTTTTTTTTAATTTTTTAAAAAATATTTTTATTTATTTACTTGAGAAAGAGAGAGAGAGAGAGCATGAGAAGGGAGAAGGTCAGAGTGAGAAGCGGACGCCCCATGGAGCTGGGAGCCCGATGCGGGACTCGATCCCGGGACTCCGGGACCATGACCTGAGCCGAAGGCAGTCGCCCAACCAACTGAGCCACCCAGGCGCCCGCCCCCCCCCCTTCTGGGTTTTTCGTTTCAATCTTGAATGTCAAGCAAGTGGGGGCACTTCTGTGACTTTGTCTCCGGTCCCAGGTCTCAATTAGGTGACCGTGCTGACCCTGTTTAATTACGTTTGCATTTCTCTGGCCGGGAGCCCGGGGAGGCACGGGATCTGCGTCTCTCTGCCGCACACGGCGCGCGCTGAGAGCCAGGGTTCCGGCTCACACCTGAACTGAGAGGGCACGCGGCATAAATTGAAAAACAAATAACAGTGAAGCACGAAGAGAACATGATATACTGTCGCATGTGAGCCACTTGTCTGTGACAAATGGAGACGCGGGCTCCGCGGGACCACAGGAAGCCTTAATCAATGGCAGTAATCACCCCCGAGGCATCAGCGGTGGGGGGGGTCTCCGAGGGACGGTGGAGGAGAATCAGCAGAACGTGAAAAATGAATTGTTTGTAAATACTATCAACAATTCTGTTTGCGAGAGAGCCATTCATCACCGGGAGACGGCCCTTAGTAAAAGATGGCACCTGGCTTCCCGGCCGGACGGTGCCATCAATCCCGCCTAAGTCAGGGGCCGGCTCGGTGCTGTCAAGGGCCCCGGAGGGCAGACACACATATTTATTCTTATTTGAAGACAAGGTGAGAGTCATTTGGAGGGGAGAGGGAAGAGCCACTGGGAGCGACGACTTGGAGGGGCACAATACGAAATGGCATTTGGGAACAGAGAGAACTCCTTAAAGCTCCTGTCTTCAAGAGGGGGCCTTGCCCAGGGGCCAGGGGGAGGGGGCTCTGCGGGCACTGAATATCCATCGCACTCTAGAGTCTTTCCAGGCCATGTTTCTGCACTTTCCCTCCTGGGCATAAAGAGGCTGGGTGTGCACATGGGGAGGGAGGGAGGAGTCCTGCTCCGAGCAAGGTGGGAGGCCTGCTTGCCGGCTTCTGGGAAACGGCCCTCTTCTCGAATGAGGTTCAAGGAAATAGGGAGGGAGGACAAATTATTGTCCTTGCAAATTTGGTAGACTGGTCTGGCCGCACGGGGTTTTTTTCTGACCACTGTGGGGAAGTGGTTCCATCCTTAGCAGGGCTCCAGGCGAGGGCCCCGGGGCTGTCCCTGAGCATTGCTCTCAGGCGCGGACTGGCCATGTCTTCCACCATGGAGGCCTCCCCATAACCCTCTGCCGTGCCTGCTGCTGCTGAAGAAGTGCCCGGGGCTGGAGGCCGGCAGGGCGCTCTGGGGGGGCAGCGGACAGGCGGGGAGCAGCCGGGCGGCAGAGCCACGTGGGGTGTCTGTGCTGGGCAGCCACGAGAGCTCTCCTGGACGGAGAGCCGGCTAGCGTACCGTAGCGGTGCAGCAGGGACTGGGCGACGGCGCCCAGAGACCTGGGGAGGGCCGAGGTCCAAGGACAGCTGGTGACCGATGCCTCGCGTCCTGCTGGTGACGGCTGGAGGGATGGGACCAGGGGTGTGGTGCAGACCGGTGCAGACCTTGCAGGAGACCTCTGGGGGGGCGGGGCTGGCATGGACAAAGGCTGCTCCGATCAGAATCAAAAGTGAGCTGGAGACACGCGGGCATAGGAAGTGAACACCTGTATGGGGGGTTTTGCTCTGGGGGAGCACAGAACTGGGCTGACCCCAGCCGCAGGGGCGGGGCCCATAGGGCCGGCGGGCCTCTGGCAGAAATACTAACAGTCCAACCACAGAACAGAAGGGTGAGGAAAGGGGGACACGGGCATGGCGCCTGCGGGATTGGGAGGGTGCTGTAGTTCCCTGTGGACTGTTTCTGTGTGTTAATGACCAAGGAAGCAAGGTCCCCCCACAGACCGTGGGCTTCTGAGGGACAGAGGAAGTGGCAGGAGGGTGGGGCTCTATGGGGGATGCTTTGCAGGGGTGAGAGGGCACAGGCCAGCCAGATGAGGCCTTGGATAATGACTGTGCCATACTGATAACTCAGGATATGTGGGGGAAAAAACCCTTAACTCCCCAAAACTGTAATTCATTTGTGATCGAAGCCAGAAAGATTCAGATTCTAGATGGCGGTAACTCTGACGTCACCACTGGATACCTTATTGTCACATCATTTGGGATATAATTATAATAAAGTGTTTGTGACATCTGTCCAGCCAGTCACCTGAGAACAAGCCTTTTACCCCAAATCCGGGACCACCTAGAAACAGCTACCCTCACAAATATATATCATCAGAAAATATGCATCATTCATCTACCAAGCAAAAAAGGGGTTATTATTCAGTGGAACCAAAGCTTCCTTCTCCCTGAAAACCTGTTTCTATTTTCCACGTATGACTAATTTTTAATCTTAGTGACTGAGCGGTGATGCCATTGTCACTGATGCTGACAAGGGGGTTTTTTAAGAGGCATATGATAGATGTTGCCTTCATGGTCCCCTTTTTTGGTTATCGTTCCTGCAGCGTTCGGAATAGAATGAGTTCAGCCTCCGTGGGGCTGGCGCACATTCAGGCACGATTGTAGATGAGATGCCATCTTTGTGCAAAGCTCGAGTGGCCCGCGCTCCTGGCGGTGGGTGTGAGGCTCACCGCCGTCCCCATCGCCCCCCAAGGCTGCCGAGGCGCCATTACTCACAGAAACAGGAGGACAGCTATTTACTTAACGTCCATTTGTTCAGAAGGCAGGAAAACGGCATCTTTAATCATCTCGCACAAAGGCACTAGAACTTATAAAACAAACTGTACCGCAGAGAAACCCGTCTTGGCCTCCTCTGTACGTTTTCCAGGCGGTTCTCCTGAGCCCTCCGCAGCCAGCCGTGGGACCGAACCGGCAGACTCGGAGTTTCCCCCTCCCTCCAGCCTCACTTCTGTCTCCCGTGGGACGGACGCGTTCAGCTTCCCGCAGGGCCTCCCTGCCCCATGAGCGTCTGCCCACTGAGGCCCAGTCATCTGGAAAAGGCCAGTGGAAGGAAGGATGTGGTTTTACTGCCGGACCGGCGGTGCCCCCGGTACCGACGCAGCCACACCCCCGCCGCCGGGCGCTCCCCACGCCCGCTCAGACACAGTCCCGCCAACACCCTCTGCGCTTTGGCCAGCGTCCTCGGCACGGGCTGTTCCCCCCGCACGAGTCCTTCCACGGCCCCTGTGACCTGCAGGCTGGCTCCTCCCAGCCAGCGAGTCAGTGCTCCGGGCCAGCAGCCCCCTGCCCCAGCCTGCGCTCTGACCGACACCGAGGGCCTGGCCTCTCCCCGTCCCGCCTCTGGCCCTGCTCCCTCACCGCTGCTCTCTGGGCCCACCGCCCAAATACAGTATTTGCATGAAGCGTGCAGCCGAGGGAAGCCGGTGTCAGGCACTTGCGTCCACGGTGCACGAGGGCCCCACAACGGTCACGCCGTGTGCAGCCCCCGGCCGTGGCCTTGTCCACACAGCCCCGTCCGCCCGGAGTCCACCTCCGCGTCCCCGACTCGGCCCAGAGGCCGCCTCTGCCGACTGTGCCCCACACTCGGCCAGCCTGCTGCGCTCTGGGGGTGACCGAGGAACGTTTGCTCGCGGCCCTCACCCAGCCCAGCGCCCAGCAGGCCCGGCTCACGGCGCACGCCCACCGGCCATCCACGGTGCTTCTGGGAGCTCCTCGCCAACATTATCCCATTGAGCGTCCAAACAGCAAAAGCAACACGGTGTCCGCACCGCGTGGGGTGGCGGGGGCGGGAGGCGCGGAGCCCAGCCTCCTGCATCGCGCCTCTCCTGCGTGGCCCCGCCCCCGCCAGCGGCGCATGCGCCAACCAACCTTCCCAGAGGCCCTCGCGGCAGCCAGCGGCACGTGCTGGCAGCGACTGCACATGCGCGGAACTGACTGCGAGGATGCGGCCTGGCCGCGGCATAGGTGCGCTGGGTTTGGGGGTTCGGGGAGCCTGGCAGAGCCGCAGAGGGAATGGGACCCGGTCTGAGGGTGCAGGGACCAGCGTGGGGCCCAGAGAAAGCCGTGCCCTGGATGACTTATTCCCGCCGCTGACCTGGCTGTGCCTCAGTGGCACCGGCTGTGCCCGCGGCTCGGGGTGCCACCTGCTTCTGTGCCCGTATCCTCTCCTCTGCAAGACTGTCCTTGCTCCCTGCCCCCTCCTGCGGCGGGGTGGGGGGGTGCGTCGGGCATCACACCTGCAGCATGGGGAGAGCGCCTGCACCAGCCCCAGCCTCAGGTGGGGGGAGGCCCCAGGGTTTCCCCTCCCCAGGGTCGCTGACTCGCCCACCCCGCGCCCCGTCCTTCTCCACCCTAAAGGGCTTCCTGCCCTGGAGCCTGCCTGTCTAACCTGGCTGACCTTAGGAAACTGGTCTTCCCGGCTCCTCATTCCTGACCCCGATGTGCCTTCCTCTTCCTGTCACCTTGCTAGTAACGCCCTGTAGTCTCCTAACATCTTGAGTTTACAGGGTTTTTTCCTTTTTTCTTCTGTTCTGACACTTCCAAAGCCATAGGTACTCAGCTAGAGTGGGCACACAGGCTCTTGTCAGTGGGGTTTGTGCCTGCATTCCCAATACGTGATTGTAGTACTTAAAAATACAAGCATGATGAAATATAAAACCCAGGAGAAGGGCACCTGGGTGGCTCAGTTGGTTAAGCAACTGCCTTTGGCTCAGGTCATGATCCCGGGATCCTGGGATCGAGTCCCGCATCCGGCTCCCGGCTCCATGGGGAGTCTGCTTCTCCCTCTGACTTTCTCCCCTCTCATGCTCTCTCTCTCACTGTCTCTATCTCAAATAAGTAAATAAAATCTTTAAAAAAACCCCAGGAAAATATTCCCGGAAAGACTGATAACGGAGTGGTAACGGGGTGAAGAATAAACGCCTGTGCACGGACTGTGGGTCTGGCCTTGTGGGCGGTGCGCCTTCGCTGTCCTCTTGGCCGTGGGCCGAGTTAGCTGTTGCCGGGTGTTCGGTAGGGCTCAGCTGGCTGCCCCATCAGCTCCGGGTGTGACAGGCCATGGCACGTGGCTGCCACGGGCATCGTGGCTCACCTTCAGAGCTGACCTGTCACTTGCTCTGGGGTCTTCCGCGATGCCACCCAGGCCCCTGTGCTTTCTTACAGTTGGGGATGTGCAGTTACAGATAAAGGAGGGGCCATGGGAGGTGGTCAGGTGTCTGATTGGAAGCCATTCTTGGTGAAAGAGAAAGTTGCCCTCATGAGATAACAGGATACTTTTGGGAAGAAGTGGCCTTTTCTGGGTGGGCTGTGGTTTTTGTTCAGTAGCTGGCTGGGCTCTTGTAATCGCTTCGTCTAACTGAGCCCTGCCTGCAGCCCAGAGAAGGGATGGGAGGGGTGTGGGCCAGCGGACAGGCACAGGTGGTGTGGATCGGGCTCTCAGACAGGGGAAGGAGAGGGAGGGGGTGATCTTATCAGTTCTCTGTGCGGTTTGTGTTTCTTCCCATCAAAGACATTGTTTCAACGCTGGCTTTGCGTTCCTCCCCTTGGGAGTCACAGGGAAACACTTCCTTGGTTAAAGGAGGAAGACAATACTGAGCAGATGGAGCTAGAAACTCCAAGAAATAGAAAGTGAAGGAACCAAATCAAAAGAGGAAGATGGGGGGAACACGAGGTTTGAGTCTTTTATTTGCTGTTGGTGTTTCATTTTTAAAGCCTCAGTTTTCAGTATGTTGCATTCTGCATTTTTAAAAAACCCCTGAGCCTTTAATTTGGTTGTCATCTTGTTAATTTGAATATACGTACTTCGTGCTCATGTAAAGTACATTTATTTCAGATTTCAGAAGGTGTGCTGCTTTCTGCGTGGTGCGCGGGGACTGGGGCCTGTCCTCGGAGGGGTGGGGTGCGGTTGCTCACTAGCAGAGCCCCCTGGTAAGTTCTGAGGGGCGGCAGCCACTGGCGGGGTGTCACAGTAACCTGAACCCCATCTCAGGAGGCTCACATCCCGGGCACCATGTTTGGTTTTCCCAGGGCCCACGTTGGTGGTGGTCTTTTTAGTGTTTTAACAAGTTCTCACCATCTATCATGACATGGAGATGCCCTCAGTGGAATACGTTGGGACTTGTGGCCGTGCTTGAAAGAAAGTACGTTCTCCATTTCCAAAGAAAATCCAGGCCAGGAAAATCTTGTTACCGGGTAGCGTTTGTTCTCAGTCCCCGATCTGTGTGGAGGAGGGGAGGTAAGGGAGGACTGGAAGGGAGGTGAGTGCAGTGGGGAGGGGGGGTCCTCGGTCTGGCCTTGGCAGTGGAGTTGGGACCTGCACTCCTGTGTTTAGCCAGTCTTTGCTTTGACTCAGGCAAAAGTAAGAATCCAGACAAACTGGAACGGAGATAGGAGGCTAACGGTCTGAGCGTGCCCTTTTTTTTTTTTCTTTCTTTTTGCCAGAAATAATTGTGAGCTTGGTAACAATCAAAGGAACCACATGTCTTTCAAAGACCAAAAGCAAACATGGTTAACAAGCATGAGATACATGATTGTCGCTAACCTTTCTTTCCTGCTCCTCTTCTCTACCCCATTCTTGTACCTGATGGTCGTGGGAATAGCTCCCTTTGCCCAGGGCAGCAAAGAAGACACCTGGTGGGAAGGACAGCGGTGGGGTCTGCTTTTGAGACATTCGGCGCTGGGAGCGACCTTGGGCTCAGCTGCGGGATCTGCGTATCACTTCACGATGCCTGGGATGGGAGTTTTAGAATCCGGTAGTTTGGCTTCTGTCCTGAATACATTTCCCCCGTTGAATGAAGCGCCTGGCCTTGGAACGTGTGACTCATTTCGTTTGTTTTCTCTGAGCAGCATCCAGTGGTGTTTACTAGTTTCCTGTCGTCTCAGGGGAGAGACTGGGGAGCCCAGCCGCTCCTTCTGTGGCCGGCCACAGGTGGCTTCCGTGTCTCTGCCGTCGGGGGGGGGGGGGGGGGAGGTGTGCCTGCCTCCAGGGACGCATGTGCTGACCAAGGCCCACATGTTCCAGGGGGCTGATATGTTCAGGTCGCAGAAACTGGGACCATCGCGATGACCTGACCCAGACGTTAAAAGTTGCCAACATCGTTCGGAGCCGTGTGGCCAGCGGCCAGAACCATGTGCGACATGGATTCAGCGTGCGAGCCAACCGCCTTCAACCCTGTGCCGTGGGCCAGAGTCGGGTTTCTCTCTGTGCCCAGTGTCCCGTTCCAAATCTTGTTTCTCTCCTGGAAAATGTCAGAAAATTACAGAAGCGTTTATCTTGTGTTTCTTTTAATTGTGACAAAACTTAAATAATAGAAAAGGCATCTCTTGAACCACTTTGAAGTCTGCAGTTCAGTGGCGAGAAGTGTATTCACGGCTTTGCGCCACTATCCCCTGTACCAGTTTCCAGGAACCCCATAGCCCCAGAAGAAAACCCCGTACTCCTGTTTCCCTCTCCCCCAGCTGCTGGTAACATCTGACCAGCTTTCTATGGCTATGGATTGGCCCTTTCGGGGTATTTCGTGTAGGGGGATCATATGATACTTGTTCTTTGTGTCCCTGTAGCCTCCATACTTGGTTCCTTTTTATGGCCGAGAACATTCTACTGGATGGCTAGTAGCACTTTGTGCTTGTGCGTTCGTGTGTTGGTGAACTTCTGGTTGTTCCCACCCTCGGGCGGTTCCTGTGACTGCTGGGAGCACTCCTGCAAGAGTGTTTACGTGAACGCCTGTAAGTGGGATCGCCGGGTCCTGTGCTGACTGTGTGCGAGCCTCATCGGGGACCGGCCCGCCGGGTCCCACGGGGGCAGTTTCACCGCCCCTGGCTCGTGCCGGGGGTTCCCTGCTCCGGATCCTTGACGATGCCAGGCATTTCCTGTCTTTCTCACTGGTCCCAGTGTGGGCGATGTGGGTTCCCTGTGTGTGACCAAGCTGTGCCGTGAGCTGAGGGCCCCTGTCCTCGGGCTGGGTGCCCTCCCCTGGCGGCTGAGGTGGCGGTCCACTCGGGCCGTGACGTTGGGTCCTCTCGGCTTAGTTTGCCTTTTGTTTCTGTATATATTTTCTTACACTAGTTATTTCTTTAGAAGTCAGCTGTGAAGGGCCGTGTTCCTAGATGGACGGGGGTGGCGAGGGCGCTGGCCCCGCGGGAGCCGCAGGAGGACAGCCGAGGGCCACGGGCCCTGCGCCCCAGGCTCCCCTGCTGGGGCCGGAGTTGTGCTCCTCGGCTGTTCAGCGCCCGGGGCTGCCGGCTCTTAACCAAGCCCAGGTGTAACAAGAGGAGGCCCTTGAGAAGGTTGGCGAGCCTACGGGACTTTGACTCTTTCCCTCTGTGTTTGAAGCGGCGGCTGGTAGGTGAGCAGCAGAGCTAGACGTTTACGTGTGAATCTGTGTTTGAGGTCTGCAGCCGTCTCCGGGCGGCAGGATGAACGTCCGGGAAAAGCCGTCCAAGGAGAAAGATCTGAAAGCTTCCGAAAGTGTGATTCTCAGGACCAGCCCTGTCAGTGCTCCTGGGGCGCCGATGTTTATGTTTATTCTCGCGAACACCGGAAGCCGGTGCCTCACTTTCTAGTAGGGCTGTTTGTGAAGGAGAAGGCTGGAGCCTGGGCTGGGGGGGCGGGTGGGGAAGACGAACCAGCCTGGGGTCACAGCGGCGGGTGCTGCGGGGGGCGCCTGAGCGCCCTGGACCCTCGCCCCTCCCAGTGAACTCCAGCCCCTCACGGGGTGCTGGCTCCATTCTGGGGACGAGGGAAGAGGTGCTTACAGGACGGTGGGCGGTCCCGGAGGACAGGGTCCCCGGAGGGGAGACAACCAGCAAGTGGACGCTAGGCAGGGAAAAGCCTGGATGGACACGAAAATCAAACAGAAGAGGAATAAAGGCAGCAAACATCGGAAAAAAAACAGGCCCGAGGGCCCCATGAGGAGCCTGCCCCAGAGCGGACCGCGCGGAGGGCGGCGCGGAGGAGGCGCGGCCGCGTCGGGGAACAGGGAACTGGCCGCCACAGGACAGAGGGAGGAGAGCGGAGGCGCGTGGATGGAGGACACTGACGGAGCCCAAGCCGCGGTCTCAGGTGTGGGCGCCGCCGTGGGGCGGGGGGGCGGGGGGAGGCACAGGGTCCCGCGTTCCGATGCGAGCGCGCGCTTTCCACGAAAGCCTGGAGAGGACAGTGGACGGAGCAGGCGGAAAGGGGCTCGCGGAGCCGGGGAGCCCAGCGGCGGAGGGGATGCGGGCGCGGGGGAGGTGGGGCGGGGCCGGGCAGCGGAGGGGCGGAGGGGTGAGGCAGAGGCTGGACTCGGAATGGCTGGGAAGGGGCGAGGCGGGGGGCTAGTGTGCCACCGCCCCCCAGGGTGTGCGTGGGGAGGGCTGGGTGCATTCAGTGCGCGGAGCCCTACCTGCAGGCTGGAGGACTGTGGGAGGCCCAGGAGATAATTCCAGAATGTTCTGGTGCAGGGGCAGCTTTTGAAATGTGGTTTGTTTTTAAAAGATTTATCTGTTTATTTTGGGGGGAGGGGCAGAGAGAGAGAGTCTGAAGCGGACTCCGTGCTGAGTGCGGAGCCGGGCAAGACTTGACCCCCTGGCCCTGAGATCATGGTCTGAGCAGAAACCCGAGAATCAGACGCTCAACGGACCAAGACCCCCCAGGCGCCCCAGATGTGGGTTCTGTGGGTGCAGTGGGCCATCACCGCTGATGCGCGTGTCTATGGCTGCTCGGCTTCTGGTCCCGCCTCGGTGGGCTGGGCGCTGTCAGCCTCTGTCAGGTCGGCAGTCTGGGCCACAGTACGGTTAGTGACCTACCCAAGGTCACATGGCCACTGAGGGGAAA
>CM052798.1:167988543-168008163 GCA_028533885.1 Nasua narica | reverse complement strand
GGGCGTGGGGGGGTGCTCCGTCTCACCCCTGAGATCATGACCTGAGGCACTAGCCACCATGGAGAGTTGGTTGCTTAACCCTGAGCCTCGCAGGTGCACAGAGTTGCTGATCTTTACTCATGCTCACTGGCCATTTGTTCATCCTCTCTTTCTGGGGGCTGTTTTCTTGTTTTCATGATGGAATTCTGTGAAGCACAAAGGTTTCACATTTTGATGACTCTAATTGGGCTGCTGGATCTTTGTACCTTTGATACTATATTTGAAAATGGTTCATGAAGGTGTACACCTGCATTTTTTTCTACGATTTAAGTCGTTCTAGCTTTAGGACTTTGATCCCTTTTGAGTAAGTTCTGCAAAGGGTGTTCGCTTCTTTCTTCACACGTGGACAGTCCAGCAGCATTGGTTGAGAAACTGCCCCCTCCCTGGGGAGCGGCCTCTCGGCTCTGGCAGGGAATCAGCTGGCTGCAGCGGTGGGAGTTCAGGTCAGGACGGTCAGCATCCCTGAGTTGGTCTGTGCGCGGGTCCTGGCACCAGAGCCACGCCATCGGGGTCTCTGTTTTTAATCGGGATGTGTGAGTCCTCCAACTTTCCCTCTTTCAAGACTATTTTGGCTATTCTGAGTATCTTGTATTTTGGTGTGAATTTTAGAAGTGGGTTGTCAGTTTCTGCAGAGATTTGGGGATTTTCGTGAGGACTGGGTCCTGTCTGCGGATCACCCTCGAATATTGGCATCTTGGCGCAATGAAGTGTCCCACCCCTCAAATGTGGGATGAACTTCCGTTTATTTAGATCTTTATTTTATTTTATTTTTTAATTAACATATAATGTATTATTTACCCCAGGGTACATGTCTGTGAATCATCAGGCTTACACATTTCACAGCATTTGCCATAGCACATACCCTCCCCAATGTCCATATCCCTACCGCCCCCCCCCACCTCCCAGCAACCCTTAGTTTGTTTCGTGAGTTTAGGAGTCTCTTATTAGATCTTTAATTTCTTTCAGCTGTGTTTTGTACAAAGCTTTCAGTGTGCAAGTCTTTTACTTCCTTGGTTAA
The DNA here is from genome assembly GCA_028533885.1 of Nasua narica. Classification (NCBI taxonomy): domain Eukaryota; kingdom Metazoa; phylum Chordata; class Mammalia; order Carnivora; family Procyonidae; genus Nasua; species Nasua narica. The sequence goes on along the minus strand of CM052798.1, from coordinate 168,007,106 downwards.
ATTCATTCCTGGATGTTTTCCTTTTTGGTGCTATTGCAAATAGACGTGGTTCCTGATTTTCTTCTCAGGTTGTTGGTGTCAAGAGACGAAGCGGACTTCATGTGCTGACCTTGGGCATGTGCTGACCTTGGGCGTGTGCTGACCTTGTACGTGCAGCCGGCATGCAGTCACTTATTAGCTCTAGCAGCTCTCCTGTCGCCACTGTGGGCTCAGTTTGCGTTTCCCCAACGGCTCATGGGCATCTTTTCTGCGCTTGTGTGTGTGTGTGTGGTGTGAGGTAGGGGTCCAGCTTCCTTCCTTTGCGTGTGGGCGTGCGGCTGTCCCTGCCCCGTTTGCTGGACAGACCCTCCTCTCCCCATGGATGGCTCAGCCCCCTTGGAAGGCCAGGTGACTGCAGGTGGTGGGGTTCTGGACTCCCAGGTCAGCTAGTGTTCCTCCGTGTGTCTGTCCTCATGCCAGCGCCAAGTGCCCGTGGCCAGGCTCTCCTTCCGGGTTCTGTAGCTCGAGGGGGCCCTGGGATATTGGGCGCTTAAAATTCTCTTGACAGGGGTCAGATACTTCTTTCTTGCTGATAGGTCTTCAGCTCAAAAGACGTGTCCTCTCCTTCCAGACCTGAGATGTCAGTTTGCCTTTGTGCTATGGAAGTTGGGGGAGCTTCTGGGAACCGTGAAAGGGGTCAGTGTATTTTGCACGTGGGAGGACAGTGAGTGATTGTGCCTGCAGGGTGCGCAGACGATGCTAAAGCTGGCCACAGACCTCTGCTTTGCCCCCCGAGAGACAGTCTATCTGCCCTGGGCAGGCCTTTGCGGTCCTGGGGTGGGCCCCCATCTGCTGGAGCCTTCTCCTTCCTCTTTCCCAGTCACTCCCTTGTTCCAGAGATCTCCTCTCAGTGTCTCCTGAAGAGCACTTCCACAAGAAGTCATGAGACATTGTTGGTGAGTTTGCATCTCCAGAAATACCATTCTACTGCACCGTCACGCCTGACTGATGATCTGAGTCCGTGTTAACCTCTAGGCTGCCAGTTACTCTCTCACATAGTTGCTTGAGCCTCATTGCACTGTCTTCTCTCAGAGACATGGCCGTGGAGAAGTTTCCCCCAGGCCTCCGCACCCCTTGTGAGGCCTGCACAGGTGGCCGTGGCGCCCCGCATACTGTCACTGGGAGGGGGGCTGGCAGGAGCTTCCACTGCGGGGACGCGGGCCTGTCAGGCCTGGGAAGAATCCGATGCTGTCTCTGGCCATCCCACTCCCATCACGTTCTGGTTTCTCCTGGAACTCCCGCTGGTCCTCACCTGTCTGCCTCCTCACCTACTTCTTCACCTTTTCCTTTTTAAAAAAAGACTTCCTCACGTCACCTCTCAGCCAACTTGCTAATTTGTTTTGAATTTTGGCTGTCACATTTAACTTCTAAGGTTTCTTTGTTTTGGATTTTTCCTTTTAAAATACTGTTTGTTCGAGTCGTGGGCGGGGCCAGCCCGGGTGCTCGCCTCTCGGCGCGGAGGTCCCCGGCGACTCAGGCCTAGCCTAGGTTGGAGCGTGATTAGTTTTAAGGCGCTCCAGATGGGGACGCTACCAGAACGAAAAGATATTCCACTGTGGGTGAAAGCTCCCGAAGACTTGAAAGATCCCGAGGTGTTGCAGGTCCAGACGAAGCTCTTGGAGGCTCTGTTTGGCCCAGCTGGATCTCGAATCCCATACATCGAGCAAGTGAGCAAAGTCATGCTCGAGCTAAAGGTTCTGGAATCCTCAGACCTCACGGAGGTCGTAGTTTATGGCTCTTACTTGTACAAGCTCAGGGCCAGGTGGATGCTCCAGTCCATGGCCGAATGGCACCACCAGTGACAGGAACGAGGGATGCTCAAACTTGAGGATGCCATGGAAGCCCTAGAACTAGGTCCTTGGATGAAGTGAAGCCAGTTTGCAACCAGCTACCGGGAATCAGGATTTAAAGAGTAAACTGTGTCTCCGGAGGTGGAATGCATGTGGTCTGGTTGAAATTCTGCTCCAGCCTAACAAGGAAAAACCAGCTGATTTTTGGGTCTCCTGCCTTTGTCTCTGAGTCCTAATATGGCTTCCCTCCCAGGTTTGCTAATTCAAGAATAAAATTTTAAATAAATAGCTCCTTGATGTTTGAAAAAAATAAAATAAAATACTGTTTGTTCTTTTTTTAATGGACACAGTTCCTTTTTCAATCTCAGGTCACTAGTCGTCATTTTGTTGGCTGTTTCTGCATTTCCTGCACCACCCCTTTTCCCTTTGGTCTGATTTCTCACTTGCACATCAGAAACGACGGTCCAATGCCTGGTGACGATGGGCTTCCCGCCACGCAGGAGTGAGGAAGGTGGCCAGGAGTCCTGTGGGCACAAGTGAGGCTCGCTGGCGCTTGAGCCACCGAGCACACTCGCTTTGAGGTTTGCGGCACACAGTGCTTCTCTTCTGTCTGGGATGTCGCGCCGGTTCCCCTGAGGGACCCGAGCCTCCCATGCATCTCGTCAGTGGCTGCCCATTTCCCGCCGCACAGCGGCTTCTCCTCTGTCCGGCTGCCCGCGTGTGACTTTGCTCCTTTGTCGGGCTCGGGCCTCCATCTACCTCTGTCTTCTTTTATCCTGTGGTTCTGAGGAACCCACTCCTCTTACCCATCTTAGTTTTTTAACTGGAAGTTTCCTCCAGTTAGACCTGCTGTGATTGTGGACGTGTTCTGCCCTCTCACTGTGATTATTCGCCCAGTCCTTTTCTTATCTTTCTCTTTTCCAACTTATGCTTGTAACTGATTGTAGTTGTTCACTTTGAATTATTGCATTTTTTCTATTGGACTGGAAATGTATACAGTTTATACTAATTAAGTTATATTACACATATTTACCAAAGTCTAAAATTAAAGAGTCTTTTTTTTTTTAAAGATTTTTATTTATTTATTAGAGAGAGAGAGAGAGACTGAGAATGAGAGGGGAGAAGGTCTGAGGGAGAAGCAGACTTCCCGCAGAGCCGGGAGTCCGACATGGGACTCGATCCCGGGACTCCAGGATCATGACCTGAGCCAAAGGCAGTCGCTCAACCAACTGAGCCACCCAGGCGCCCGACATTATTCTTTTATATGGACAGTACTTGGACCTCATTCATATTGGTCATTTTGATTGCTCACCACTCCATGTCATATCTAAGACCATCATTCTGCAATCATTTTCCTTCTTTGCAGTATAAACTTCAGAGGTTGTTTCAGTGAAAGTTCCTCAGTGATAAACGATCTTATATTGTATGTATCCATAAATGTCTGTTTTCACTTTCTTTATGAAAAATAATTTTGCTGGGCATGCAATTCTAGGTTGACAGGTGTTTCCTCCCAGTGTCTCAAAGAGGCTAAGCCAATTGGCACCTCTGTGTTGCTCAGAGAAGTCCGCTGAGGGTGGGACGGTGGCTCCTTTGTAAGTGAGCCTTTCTCTGCGACGACATGAACATCTCTCTTGCTGGTCTGTGCTTTCACTGTGTTGTGTCTAGGTGTGGATTTCTCTTGATTTATGCTGCTTCATATACATTATGCTTCCCAGATGTGTAGATTTATGTTTTTCAGTAAAGAAAGAAAAGCTTGAAGGAACACTATAAATGGGGGTCCAAAAAAATCCAGTCCTGCCAAGTGCAGAAGCTCGTCCTTGTGAAGAAGGAAATGAGCCTGCACAGACAGATGCCAGGCCCCTCCAGGCGTCTCAGCTGTCGACTGGCATGACTTGTTTGTGGCTTATGTGTTAAAGGTGGTCGTTCTGGGTCTAGAGGACGGCTGGAACTTCCAGCGTATTGGTAACGAGCTCAGTGTCCTCTCCTTTCGTTGATTATCTTTTTGGCCTGATTAGGGGGAGACCGGGCCAGTTCAAACAGGGGCTGCGGACACTCATCTTCCCCAGGTGGGTTGGCTGCTGTCTCCCTGCCCGACCTCACCTTCACCTCCATTCTCAACCCTGCACGATAGGAGACACTGAGCCTGGCTGGAGAATAGGGGTTGCGTGGGCTGGGCAGCCAGCGGCCGATAAAGTTGGACTTTGCATAACCAGGGGGCGTGTCATTGTGGGGCCTCACTGGGCGTCCTCTCCTACACTCTCTTCTCCGGGGGCTCCTATCAGCTCCACGCCAGACTTCCTTATTCTGCTTTACACAGTCTTTCACATTTCCTTTAGATTTTTCATCAACTTGTCTGTGCAGTATCCGATTTCCTGGATGTATCTTCCACTACACTAATCCTCTCTTCAGCAGTGTCTCATCTGGTAATTAACCTAACCACTGAGTTCTGTTTCAACAGTTGTATTTTTCGCTTCTCCAAGTTCTTTAAAAACCCTGCCCGTCCATGCCTGATAGTCCTATATTGCTTTCTCATTGCTGTGATTGCCTTCATTTCTGTACACACTTCACACAGAACTATTCCCTTCCCCATATTATCTGGTGATTTCATTATTTGCAGGTCTTTGAGGTTTCTGTCTACTGTTTGCTGTTTTCCTTGACCCTCATTCAGTGAGAACTTCCTGTGTGGTTGGTGATCTCTAAGCTTATTGCTTGACCTTATAAACAGGAATACTAGAGGTCTAAGTAAGGGAAGCTTTCCTCCAAAGAGTGACTGCTTTGGCATCTACTGGTCTCTCAGAGGGCCCATGAACCTGGGACCCTGCAGCCTGAGGATTTGGGCTCCGCCCCGGAATCGCAGGCTCAGTTCTCCACCTCACCACTGGCCCAAGAGTCAGGCGCCCAGTAGCTGTGGTGCCACAGAACCTACTCCGAGGGCGGCTCCGCCCCTACAGGCCACACAGCCCTTGGCCTAAGCTCGCATCGGAGAAGAAATAGGTGGTCCCAAGAGCCCTAGACTTGTACAGCGATTTTGGAGGTCCCAGGTGCTTATAGGACCCCAAATAACTTACAAGCGGTAGTTAAGCTGGAGCAGATGATAACCAGGAAATGGCATCAAACCACAGCCCGACCAGCACAGATCTGGTTCCTGAAGCTGAACCCCAGGACTCACAGCCAGGTGAGTGCTCAGACTTATCTTAATCATTACAGTAAACTTTCAACAAGATGACCTCACTCGCTTCATCATGGCAGAGTTCTACGACGTGAAACAAAGACGCTTCGCCATTCCTTCCTGGCAAATAACACATATCGGTATCCAAGATGCTGTCCTTGTGTGATGTGAAACATTAAGTTACAAATAGTGAATTCACTTAAGTTGTACCTTCAGCTTTCTCTGACTGCAGATTCCAAGGTTCCATGAGTGAGCACATTTCTCCTACCCTTTCACACCCCTAAGCGCACCCTGACCTCTGCTTTGTACACAACATTGAGCCCATCTGTTGATTAAATCTTTTGAAGAACGAACTCAGAAATCACCACTCTTGGGAGCTCTTCTAGTTTTTCCCCTTGCCCAGATCATCTGTGTGCATGTCTCTCCTGTGTTCTAGTGCCCTGCAGGTACTGCTGTTCTGGGCTTTTTCCTGGGTACTACAGAGGTTTTCCTTGTCTGTGTCATTCTCTAACCTGTAAAGTCCCTGAGTACACGTGTCGGGCTGGTTTTGTCTCTCGAAGAACAGTGGCAGACAGCCTGGACAAGTAAATGCTTAGGAAACATCTGCTGAAAGCACAAATATCTTTCTTTTCTTTTCCTTCCCCTTTCCCTCCCTCCCTTTCCTTCCTTCCTTCCTTCCTTCCTTCCTTCCTTCCTGAGAGAGCGAGAGCACCCTGATGGAGTGAGGCAGAGGGAGAGAGAGAGAGAGAGAGAGAATCCCTAGCAGACTCCATGCTGAGCATGGAGCCCAACACAAGGCTTAATATCATGACCTGAGCCCAATCAAGAGTCAGGTGCTCAACCAACTGAGCCACCCATGTGCCCCAAAAGTGCAAATATCTTGAATCATTTAATTCTACTCCAGAAACCAATACTACACTGTATGTTAACTAAGTAAAATTTAAATTAAAAAAAGTACAAATATCTTAAACTTCCTTTTCTTGTGCTGCCTTTATGAGGCTGAGCAGAGCTCTGCAAGCTGCATACTCTGAAATGGTGTGAAAACACAGCCCAAATCAATTTTTTACAAGCTTTGAGCATTAAAGCACAAAAATAAAAGAACGCAGCACCACATCTGGCTGTGCCAGGCCTTCAGTAAATGGGAGCTGTTTCTGTCCTTCCCCCTTTCCTCACCAATCTCCTCTGACCAAGCCTGTGGCCTCTATAAGCCCTCTTTCACATGCTCCCTGACATATTTCACGGACTTTCTGGTGGAGTATATTCTGTTCCGGCATACTCTGTATCGAGGGCTGTGTTAAAACGATTCTGGCTATAGGAACTCCTACTTGGATGGAGATACACAGGCATAAACACAGAGCTTTGATACAAAGTAGAAAGGGACTCTTGCCTTTTAGAAAGCACCGTGGAACTAAAAGAACAATGCAAAACAAAGAACTGATAGATAAATCTCAAAAACGTTAAGCAGAGGAAAAGAAGCCAGATATTAAAAAGTATAGTTAAATCATTCCATTTACATAAAGTTCTAGAACGACCAAAACTATAGTGACAGAAACAAGATCATGGCTGCCTCTGATGGGAAGGAGGCAATGGACATAGTCTATTATCTTGACAGGATGGTGGTTCTGAGGGTCAAAACCGGTTGTATTTGTCAAATATCATCAAACCCAGCCCTGAAATCTATGCACTTCACCAAATGTGAATCACATGTCGGCAAAATGTTACCAATATGAAATTAGTTTCTGTGGACACGTGTGTCATCACCAGATCGCCCTCCTTCGGGGAAGCCTTCATTCCCCACTATCGAGCAGCCTTCCCTTGGACTCCTCCTTCTCTTCTGACTGCTGGGCAGGGGGGCAGCAGACGCACTGGGGGCTTCCTCACGGGCGAGAACTTAAAGCTCTGGGCTGCTCCCTCATCCTCCTCATGCAGGTGGGATGAAGGACACAGCTGTCCAGGCGCAGCCGGAGTTTCACAGGCTCTGCACCCACCGCATCCTGGCCGGTTTGCCTGCGGGAGGCTCAGTCTGCACCATGGACGCGCTGGTGCTGGATCAGGTGTGAGCTCAGGCGGAAGGCGCGGTCGCACTGGGTGCAGCGGAAAGGCTTCTCCCCTGTGTGGACCCGCCGGTGCCGGAAGAAGCCCGACAGGGCCCTGAAGGCGCGGCCACATTCCCCACACGCGTAGGGCTTCTCCCCCGTGTGGATGCGCCGGTGCTCGCTGAGGAAGGAGCTGCGGCTGAAGGCGCGGCCGCACTCGGGGCAGGCATACGGCTTCTCGCCCGTGTGCACTCGCCGGTGCTGGAGGAGGTTGGAGCTCTGGCTGAAGGCCTGGCCGCACTCTTGACATTCGTAGGGGCTCTCCCCATGGTGGGTGCGCTGGTGCCGGGCTACATTGGAGCTGTGGAGGAAGGCCTTCCCGCACTCGCTGCACGCGTATGGCCTCTCACCTGTGTGTGTCCTCTGGTGCTTGGCGGCGTCTGACCGCTGACCGAAGGACTTGCCGCACTCAGCACATCCGTACGGCTTTTCTCCCGTGTGAGTTCGCTGGTGTCTGACAAGGTTGAAGCTCTGGCTGAAGGCTCTCCCGCACTCCTTGCAGACGTAGGGCTTCTCCCCGTGGTGGGTGCGCTGGTGCCGGACCACGTGCGAACTGTGGATAAAGGCCTTCCCACAGTCGCTGCACGCGTACGGCTTCTCCCCAGAGTGAATGCTCCGATGCTTCACCACATCTGAATAGCATTTGAAGCTCCGGTCACAGGTGCCACACTGATAAGGCCGCCCTTTGTGGGGACCCCTCCTGCCTGCCGCAGAGCGAGTGTCCGGGGTGGCCTCTGACTGGGATACACTGCTGTCCAGGCCATTCTGGCCTCCAGGTTTCTCAGAAACAACTGGTCCCCTCGGGGAATCTCTGGGCCTATCTCCAGCCTCCTCATTCCCACAGTCATCCAGCAGCCCCAGGGCCCAGGGAGGCCCCTTTAACGGGCCCAGCACTCTCTCTCCGTGGCGTGGCCCTTCTTCCAAAGCCTCCTGCTTGGGCGTTGGCTCGGCGCTCTGAGCCCCTCGCTTGGGCACTGAAGGAGCCCAGCCGGAAGCCTGGCCACCGCCTGCCACCTGTGCCAGGGACACTGGAAAAGAGGGTCAGAGACAAGTGAGCGGAGGCCTAAGGAAGCTCTGAGGGCACCCAGCTGTGGCCGCCAGCGTGCCAGCAGAGCTGACAGTAGCAGCGTGTGGCAGACACCCCCGCGCCCAGCACCTGCAGTCCCTCCACTGGGGCTCCAGCTGGCCTGAGCCTCTCCGCTCAGGTTCAGGAGGGCAGGAGACAGAAGCCCGGGTCCTGGGTGCCCCTGGCTCTTCTGTACGGCCTGGAAGGCCAAGAGCACCGGCAGCAGACCAGAGCCAGAGGAACACCGAGGCAGAGACCGGGAGGCACGGGCCCTCGTCCCAGCTCACTCCCCCAACCCTGGACTTCCCAACTCTGTCCTTGACACATCCCATGAGCCACCAAACTCGCAGGGTCTCTGGTCCAGGAAAGTAAGAGAACCCTTCCTCAGGGAGCAATCTGCACCAAGAGCAAGCAATAGCCAGTGACTGAAGCCAGCCGGCTGGACTGGGGGCCCCAGTCCTGGCCTCTCGGTGGTGAGGCTGCCAGGGGCCCCTGGCCCTGCTGGCTCCTGGGCACGGGCCACACACCCATTTAGACAAATGGTTTTAGGGATGTGGTCGCAAGACAGAATGCCAGGCAGTTCTTGCCACACTCACAGGGCCTGTGGGGGCACCGGGAGGTGAGACAAGGACACTTGCTTGCAGGTGGCTCAGTAGGAGGCCAGCTGCCGGGCCAGGTTTCTGAGGGGACCGAGGGGGCCGGGCCCGCACCGCTGTACCAGGCCACCTGTCGAGAACTGAGCCCGCCCAGGTGACGGAGGCCCCCGTGTGGGGGGCGGGGGCGGAGCAAAGCCAGGATCCCCGGGGCCAGCGGAGCAGGCAGGCACCCGCAGCCGCTTTTTATCGACTCCCTGATCGGGGGGCTGTCCAACTGAGCAACCGGAGACGGGGAGAGGCCCGCAGCACCCGGCTAAGAAACAGCAGGCCCTCTAGGGAGGCCCAGTCTGGTCTTGCGGGTTGGCAAACTTAGAAGTTCAAGAAAACAACTCACAGGCACTGGTTTTGAAACAAGAATTATTCAGAATTAAAATGGGGGTGGGCACACACACCCTTTCCGGTTCCAGTGGGTCAGGCTTCAGGTCCTATGAACTGCTTGCCTCCGAGGCCAACCCAGCCCCAGCAGGCAGCCTTGAGTGTGTGTGTGTGTGTGTGTGTGGTCCTCTCAGCGATAACCTCCCAGGGTGCCCCAAGGAGCCCTAAACATGGAGCCCTTGTTCTCGTCTGGGGCAGTTTTGCCCGCGGGGCACACTGGCCATGTGGGAAAACATCTTTGGTTGTCACAGCTGTGAGACGTGGTACCAGCGTCCTGTGTGGCTGAAGTTGTTCTAGAATGCCCGGGACACCTTTACGACGAGGAGTCTCCCATCCCAGGACGTCCAGTGCCAAGGCTGAGAAACCCCGACGGAGGAAAGTCTTCCCAAAAGGTTGGAACTTGGTTTCGAACTAAGGAACTTAGTGCCCTGGCAAAGATGCCGGGCTCCCAGTGGACGTGCGTGGCGCCATCAGGTCCACCACCGGTCTCACGCTCGCCTGCATCCCGCTGTCAGGCCACGGAGACCAGGGCATGTGCTTGGGACCGGCAACCAAGAGACCGTGCTCCTTATTCCCTTTAAAACTGCGTTTTCTTGTGACCTGTTTCTCCTCCACCACTCCGCATATGCTGACATTTGCTAAAATTATTACTCAGTCCCAAACGGCGGGGCTGTGAAGAGCGCTGTCTGGACCAGATCCGGCCAGGATGAAGGTCAGACGAGGGGTGGGGGCAAGTCCGGGACGTGACGGGCAGCTTCATGGCAGGGCCCAGCAAAGGGATGAGTGTGTGCTCGTGGACGCGGGGCAGCTGAGTCACCCGACACAGGGGTTCTCCGACCTCAAGGGGGAACAGGTGCAGGTGTGCGGCGTGTCCGCAGTACTTCCGCCAGCCAGGGTCTACTCCCGCTGCTGAGCACGCCGCACCGGCGGGGTGGTGGAGCCTGCAGCAGTGCGAGCATCCGTGCTGAGCATCCGTGCTGAGCGGGGGCGGGCGCTGTCCCGGGCACTGCTTGCCCCGCACCGCAGTAACCACGGTAAGCTGGATACGAGTCCTCAGCTTCGAGAGCCCGCAAGCACGGCCTTAAATCTTCAGAACAGAGGGGGGCCCGGAGCCTGAGAGGGTAGCGGGTGGGAAGCTAGCCAGATTTTCACTCCTCATACTCTTCCGGGCCTCCTAGTCTGAGCCCAGGCTAGCCGGGGTCCTGAGAAACAGGGCCAGAATTAATAGTCTCATTCTCAGAACTTTCCAGGCAGGGGAGGGGCAGAGAAAGAGTCAGGGGTGCAGTTTGGCCACGAAAGCAAAGGGATGGAACAGGGAGCGGCGAAGATAGCAGGCAGTGCGGGTGGCAACCGTGCTGGGCAAAGAAGGGGACAGGGCAGTGCTGTCCGAGCCCAGCTCTGTCCCCCAGCATCCAGGCAGGAGGCCTCTGGGAGCCCTGATTCCCAAGCTGTCCCCTCCTCCCTAACCCCACCTGGCTAACCCCTCACCTGTGTGTGTGTCCATCAGGGCAGGCCCCTCCGTGGTGTTCTGGAGACCCAGGCCTGGAGCTCTCCTTGCGGTGCCTTGCAGAAGCACCAGGAGTGGGAACACCTTCCTGGGTACAAGAAAGTGACAGGGAAGGTGGGGGTGAGCTCAGAGCCACTGCTGGACCCCATGGGCCTGCGTCTCCTCTGGAACTCAGAGTCATGACTAAACAGACACCCCAGTAACTAGTGTTCCATAGGGTACGCTCTGGGAATGCCCCATCTGGCCCATGCTGGCGTCCCTGAGCCCTGCTGCGGCGGGCTGAGAACACAGCCCGGGTGCCAGCACGAGGTAGCTGCCCGCCTGGCCTGGCTCCATGATGAACAAGCCCAGCATCACTGGCCAGCCCTCAAATGTCTGGAGACACATCTAGGGATGTGAAGTTTTTCTTGATAACCATAAAAATTTGATTATAAAAATATGAGACCAAGGAAATAAAAAAATTTTTGAGTGGCGCAGTTTTGGATTGAGGAATGACTTTCCTATGCTTAATACCAGAGGTAAAGTCTGCCATTTAACTGCACAAGGAAATTTAGTGCAAAAAACAAAGAAAAGAAAAAAAAGAAACTGTGGGGGGGGGTGTTGGTGGTATGTTTATAAGATAAATTCACATCCTTAATACATGAAGACCACTATATATTAACAAGAAAACATGACAAACTGGTAAAGTCACCAAGTAACCCAGAAAAGAACGCTGACAGGTGGCCAGTGTATTTTTTCATATAAGTTCTTCATTTGTCCCGCCTCATTTGCAATTAAGAAAGGTAATGTAGGACGCCTGGGCGGCTCAGTCGGTTAAGGGACTGCCTTCAGCTCAGGCCATGCAAGATCTCCGGGTCCTGGGGTCCGGCCCCAGTTGGGCTCCCTGCTCAGTGGGGAGTCTGCTTCTCCCTCTGATCCTCCTCCCTCTCGTGCTCGCGCTCTCTCTCAAATAAATAAATAATCTTAAAAAAAATTTTTTTTAAAAAGGTAATGTAAAAGATCACTTTTTTACTCTTCAGGATAGTAATGCCTGCAGGGAGCCACCCCCACACTGAGATCACGGTGCTGGCGGAGAGCGACCTGCATGGTCGCTGCCCCTCCAACTTGTTGAAGAGCAAACGTTGGAAACAACCTCATCTGAACTAAAAAACAGGACCGGTTCAAGGGCGTGAGCCGCGGAGAATGAAGTGACCCCTGGCAACCATCCCACTACCCCAAGGGGAGCTGTCCCCGAGGCCGTCCCATTGGCTGGAGTGGAGCTGTCCCCGAGGCCGTCGCACTGCCCCGAGGGGAGCTGTTCCCGAGGCCGACCCACTGCGCCGAGGGGAGCCGTCCCCGAGGCCGACCCACTGCCCCGAGGGGAGCCGTCCCCGAGGCCGTCCCACTGCCCCGAGGGGAGCCGTCCCCGAGGCCGTCCCACTGCCCCGAGGGGAGCCGTCCCCGAGGCCGACCCACTGCTCAGGGACCCCCGCGGCCGTCCCACTGGCTTGGGTAGGGACAGGGCTGTCCCGGGGCCGTCACACCGGTCAGGGGGCTGGTCCCGCCTGTCACACGGCGGCCAGAGGGGAGCTATCCCCACGCCGTCACAGTGCTCTGGGGGAGACTGTCCTCAGGCTGTCACTCCCCACGGTGCACGTGCAGCTCTTTCGAAGCGAGCGCCCCGCATAAACACACGTACGCGGGCCCGAGCCCCAGGTTCCCGCTCCCGCCCGGCCCACAGCAGGACACCGCCACTCACCCGCAGCGCCGCCGCTCGCCGGAAGCGCCGCAGTCCCCAGCGCTGCGGCGCGGCACTTCGGGTGACGCTCTAGGCTGCAGGAGGACTGTGCACCCGACTGCCCGGGCGGCCGCTGCGCGGGCACTTCCGGTGACACTCTAGGCCGCGGGAGGCTGTGCACCTCGCTCCTCCTCCGGTCGGCTCCCCAGCGTGGCGCCCCCGGCGCAGGCTCCGGTTGCCGCGTCTTCACGGACCCCTCTCGCTCCGGCCCGCCGGCCTCCCAGAGCCGCGACCCTCCCACGTCTTTCCTCCCTCACCTCCAGCCAGGCCCCGGTGGGTCGGGCCGCGGGATGAACGAACGAACGGACGAAGGCTGTGCAGGCGGAGAAAGGTGGGGGCGCCCTGGGGGAGGGGTGGGCCGAACCCGGGGGCCCGCGGGCAGAGGGGGAGGGGAGGGATGCGGGGAAACCTCCTGCAGGGGCCGGGGCCGCGGGCGTCCGCGGCGGGGAGGGAACGCGCAGCCGGCCCTTCCCCCGAGGCCTCGGGGCCCGAGGACGGCGGGGGCCGCGCCGGACCAGCCGCGCGGGCTCAGGGCTCCGTGCAGGACCGAAATCAGACGCGAGCCGGAGAAAGTGGGGACGGTTTCTCGGGGGGTGTAGGTGACGAGAAGGGCAGGCGAGCGGCTCGGACACTCGGGGGCAAGCGAGTCCCGTCGTCGCTTGGGGTCCCGGTGCTGCTCCTCGGGAATCCCGGGCGCGGGCCTGTCAGGCGGGTGCGGGTAACGCGGGTTCCCTAAGTCATCCCGGCAGGGCTGGGTGCCGGCGTCAGCCGGGCTCGGTCTGCGGCGCGTTCGCTGGGTCGCGGCGGGGACCTGGCTCTCCCCGGTGTTGCCAGCTGTGCGGGGCCTGGGGCAGGGCTCGGTGCTTCCCGCTTGCAGTGGGGACAGAGCTGCCTCGGCTCGTTCAGAGGCCCGTGTGGGTCAGGCGCCTGGGCGGCTCAGTTTAGCGACTGTCTTTGGCTCAGGTCGTGGTTCTGGAGTCCCAGGACCGAGGCCCACGTCCAGCTCCCTGCTGCGGGACATCTGCTTCTCCCTCGGACCCTCTCCCTTCTTGTGCTCACTCTCTCTCAAAAAATAAATAAAATCTTAAAAAAAAAATGATGTTCCTTAAGCTTCCCTGCCTTTATGATGTCCATTGGTTTGGGTCAGGGAATCCGGGCCCAGCCTAGCCACGTCTGTGTTTGGGGCTGTCCCAGGGAACCCTGAAGGCGTGGGTGGGGGCCGGGGTCTCCTGAGGCTCCAAGGGGGAGCATTTGCTCCCAGGCGCACTTGGATGTTGGTGGGATTCAGGCCCTGAGGGTGGGAGTCAGCTCTCTGGCATCTCCCGCGCATCGGCCGGGGGATGCGGGCCTTCCCATGGGCACTGCGTCCTGGGGTTTCTCGACGCTATGGACACTCTGCTGAGAAACCTTCACAGCATCTGCCACACATGTGCGCCATGGGGCCTGCGTCTTGAATGGCATGTCCCCAAGGCCCGTACAGTTGTCTCTCTGTGCCCCAGCTGCTTTCCTGTCAGTGACTCCTGTGGCCTCTCTTCAGCCTCCTCGTTCGGACCCGCTTACAGAAATCCCAGAGCTCAGGGGCCCCTGGGAACGTCCGCCTGCTCCCTGACAATGATCCTTTCTACAAGGTTCTCCTACAAACTCTCTTGCGCTGGTGTCCACCCTGTGTCCCCCACTCAGGCGGTGAGCGGCCCTGATGCTGGCCAGGAAGAGGGGCATCGTCACGGCGGGGCCGGGCCAGCGGTTGCGAACATGCAGGACGCTGGCTCTCCAGCACCTGGGAGCCCCGTGCCATCTGCTGTGCCCAGTGTGCCCTCATCTCCATCAGCCGGCGCTGGCCTGTCACCCCAGCACGTCCAGCTCCCAGCCGTGGGATGTGTTGTCCTTCCCCGAACCTCCCAGGCCTGCTTCTGCCTCTCAGCCTTTGCTCCTTCTGCTCCCCAGCCTGGAAAGCTCCATCAGCGCTGTCCACAGACTCGGTCCTTTTCCTGGTCACCGGACACGGGTCCTACACTGCCAGAGGGGGGACCACAGTGAGGTGTCCGCTGCGTCCATTGGTGGGTCACTGGCTAGGGATCATTTTGATCACATGGTCCAAATATCATCTGGGTTTCCTGCTGTGTGGTTGCTCTTTTCCCTTTGCAAATAGTAAGCCGTCCTCGCGGAGCAAGGCGAGGGAGCTGATGACACTGGGAACCATGAGGACGTGCGGCAGCTGGACAGGAGGGAATGCACCGCAGTGACAGCAGTGGACACGGACAGAGCTGGGGCGGGACCATCCTGTGGCTCCGCAGGAGAACACCCGAGTGCAGGAAGCACACAGCAAGGCATTAGGAGAGCGAAGGACTTGGTGTTTGCAAACCATCTAAAAAGATCTGAGAGAAAAAGATCTGTGTAGATGTGAACAAATTCGAAGAGTACATTTCTGCCACGTGGTGAGAACTAGTGTGACGTCTGTTTGTCTTCGTTTCCCAAATTTTCTACAAAATAGTTTGCTTCTGTAATAGGGAAAAAAGGGTTTGGGTCCACCTGCCGTCTTGCAGGAACTGCTCTGACAAGCAGGAGGCAGGAGAGGGCTTTTTCACTGCCGGAAGAGCGATGATCCCATCCCGGGCTGCATGTGTTTTTTCTTTTCCAGCAAGTTCCAGGGGGGCATCCGAGGGGGCCTATTGTTTGCTCCTGCCCGCGACCCCTTCCCTTGTACATTCTGGCGAGGGCACGCCTTGCCTTCTGGGGAGTGCTCCTCTCCCTCTGCTCCCCTAGATTGTCCGAGGCCACACAGGGCCCTGCAGAGCTGAGAGGTGGAAAGGTCACAGGGAGACCTGGTCCCAGCGAGGTTCGGGTCCCCGCCAGGAAAGCTGGATTCCCTGGGTTGCTGGAGTAGCGCTTGGCCCTGCGGGCTGCCCCGGTCCTTCTGAGCCCGTGTGCGCCCCAGACGCTGCCAAGGGCTTCCTGCTGCTCACACTATCGCCGAGACAGTGTCCGCTTGACTTCGAGCCTCCAGGCCCTGGGCCCCCAAGACTGGCAAGTGCCTGGAGCAGCGGAGAGGCGTCGGCCGGCCAAGCAGCTGTTGAGGGGGTGGGGGCCAGAGTCATGCTGACTGGCCTGCAGCCCCAGCCGTGCGTGTGGTCAGTCCGCGGGTGCGGACCTCCGCGGGTGCAGCCTGTCTGTGGCCCCTCGCTGCACCCGTCGCCCCTTCTAGTGGTCAGGGCCCTGAGAGAGACACTATTTGCAGAGGAGGAAGTCAGGGTTTCCCGAGGAAGGAGCTGGCACCCGGATAAAGGAAGGGACAGCCTCACGGGTCATGATAATCCCAGGTACTTCCGTGCAGACAGGCCAGCACCCAGTCTCTGCGGCTGGACGCCACCACGGCCAGTTCATCGCCCGCTGGCGGGCTCAGGTGCATTGGTCTTCCTCACCCCAGCGTGGGCTGGCAGAACGCTGGGGCTCACTGGGCAGATGGCAGAAGGAATTTGGAGAAAGCCTGCTCGCTCTTCTTGCTCCCTTTTATTGCAGGCCGTGGGCACAGCCAGGCTCATGGGAACTGGGTTGTCAATCCTGCTGTGTCCTGAGGACAGAGATGAGGACCAAGACCCCGGGGCGGGGCGGGGGGGGGGGGGGGGGGGGGCAGGCCTGGCCGGTGGTCAGCAGTGGGGCCAGGAGGGAATGAGCCCCGCTGTCAGAATCCCCCTACCACCCTAGAACTGTTACCTCTTCTGGCCCCAAAGGAGCTTCGGAATGCAAGTGAGGGCAGAACGGAGATCACCCAGGAGCGCCCCAGAAGCTTCCTCAGGAGCCTGCAGCCCACCCCCTTCCCTCCTGGCCAGGCCGTGGCCAGCTCGGACAGTCCCCAAGGGCAGCCTGCCCGCCCACCCGCCGCATCTCATCTCGTGCGCTGAGGCTTTTTCCCGGCAGCCAGAGCCCGCAAACACCCACCGCACACTGCATTACTTACTTCTAACTATAAAAAACATAAAAATTAAGACATTTTAAAAGGATGATCCCGAAGGAGAGAGTTTTCCCTCCGCATTCCAGGGAAATACTTCAAGTATTCTGGAGGGCTGCTCCTCCCACAAGTGGCATCCCCAACGGCAAGTCCGGGGTCCCCCCACTCCCCCCTCCCCAGTCTTGGCTCCCACCCTCTGCTGGGCGGTCCACCCTCTGCCCCTGCCATCGTCCGGCTTCACCACCGGCGCTCCCCAGGCCGCGTGCGCTGGCCCCGCCCCTTCGATGCTGTTGGACAGCCCACCCCCCGTCCCCGCCCTCGCCCCGCCCCCGGCGCTCCCCAGGCCACTGCGCTGGCCCCACCCCCTCGATGCTGTTGGACAGTCCACCCCCGCGTCCCCGCCCTGGTCCCGCCCCCGCGATCCGAGCCTAGGGACGCGATGGGCTGCGCGACCCTGCCCTCGTATCCGCCCCCAGGCCGCCCGGGGCCAGCTGCGTGTCGCGGGGCCAGGACCCGGACCAGAAGCCCACGAACTTTATGTAAGGGTCGGGACAGGACGGACGATTTGCGTAATAACCTTTCGTAAGAATCCTTTGGAAATGGTAAGACCGTGGGCACGACGGTCGCACGAAAGCTGGGCGCGAGCTTCGGGCTGGGGCTCGGCCGGGGCTGCCGTGGGGGGTCCGCGCCGCCCTCGGGCCCTGCGCTTCCCGGCGTGTCTGTCCACCGGGTCTCCCGCGGGAAGGGCCCGCCTGGCCCGGGGTGAGGGCGCACCGCTCCCTCGGCTCCCTGGGCTCCGCGGACGCGCGGGCGCTGGGTAGGGGCGGGCAGCGGCTGGAGGGGCTTCTGCGCCCCGGGCGCGCACGGGGCCGCTCGCCGCTGTGGGGCTGCGGGGGCCGCGTGAAGGGCGAGCTGTGCCCGAAGGCTCTCCCGCGCTCGCACGGCTCCGCCTGCGTGGGCCGGCGGCCAAAACCTCGCCGGCCCCCAGCGCCCTCGCGAGGCTGCTCCCAGCCGAGAAGCTTCCGGGGCTGGAGCGCGAGCGCCCCGCGCCGGGCGACCCTGCGGGACTCTGCCGGGGGGATTGCTGGCTTGGCCCACTGGGTCTCCCCACACCTGCTGGATTCTGAGTGGCCCCTCCAGCTGGGGTCACAGCTACGGTGTCTCCCTCCTGTCCAGTTTCCTGGTGGGTCACCAGGTTCGGGTAAGGCTGCCTTTGCCTCTGGCTGGTGTCATGGTTCCTGTCCTCCTTGCGGACAACTCCGCCCGCCCCCAGGCACCCCCATGGCTTCTACAGGACCCAGAAGGTCCTCGGCCGGGTGGCGCGGCCTTAGGAGCTCTGCCCACCCTCTCTCCCCTCACACACACCCCGGGTCTCTGTCTCCTCCAGGGTTTCCTGCAGGAGAATCTGCTCCTCGTTCTGGGGTGCGTAAAAATGTCATGAAACTGTGAGCCACAGCATGGAGAGACTTGGGTCTTCTTAGCGCCAGTGGTGAGGGATTAGAAGGAAACAAGGACAGAAGTCCCTGGTAGGAAGGGGTGTGTTGGGGGCGGGGGGGGGGGGGGGGGGGGGGGGGGAGGCCGGGCCAGAGGCAGGCTGTGAGAAGGGCCCAGGGCCGGGTGGCAGGGCAGCTGCGATACCGCGGGGACATGGGAAAGGGCTGGCGATGTGTCCCTGGACCGTCCTCACTCCCACACACGAGGCAGTGCAGCTTTAGCGCCGGCGAGTCTGGTGTCCTCGCCGGAGCGCCTCACATGGGAGGCTCAGGGACTGAGAGTGTGGGTCCCTGCAGGGCCGGGGGAGGAGAGCCCGCAAGCGGCAAGTTGGCAGGGGTAGGTCTCACGGAAACAGCTGCGCGAAGCGGTCCCGCGCAGTAGCGTCTCCGCCCCGTGTAGGCCTGGAAAGATGCCCGCTGCAGCTTGTGTTCGTGTGCCTCTTGCCTGCCCCTGGAAATAGCTCGGATCTGCTCACCTTTCCGAAAAAGAAACCAGGACCTCTGGTCAAAGATAATGGCTTGTTTGGTTTTTTTTTTTTTTTAAGAGTTTACTTTTTATTTGAGAGAGAGAGAATGAGAGAGAGAACAGGAGAAGGGGAAGGCCAGAGGGAGAGGCAGGCTCCCCACTGAGCAGGGAGTCCCTGAAGGA
>CM052798.1:167952870-167988443 GCA_028533885.1 Nasua narica | reverse complement strand
CCCCCCCCCCCCCCCCCCCCCCCCCCCCCCCGCCCCAGCGAGCTGCTCCACAGGGGGCCCGGCTGAGGGTGAGTCCGCAGGTGAGGAGCGAAGTCTGAGGCCAGGCCCCCGCAGGAATGGGGCGCCAAGTCAAGGTCAGCGAGGGTTTGGCCCAACCGCTTGCTTTCCCCCAGGGCAGCGCTAGCACAGCTGGAGGCCTGAGGTGGCTTCTCACCAGACAATATTACAGATGGGGTGACTGGGGTGCCGGGGGGGCCCAGTGGGTTAAAGCCTCTGCCTTCGGCTTGGGTCATGATCTCAGGGATCGAGCCCCGCATCGGGCTCTCTGCTCAGTGGGGAGCCTGCTTCCCCCTCTCTCTCTGCCTGCCTCTCTGCCTGCTTGTGATCTCTCTCTTTCTGTCAGATAAATAAAATCTGTGAAAAAACCCAGACCAACGGGGTGACTGGTGAAAATGCAGAGCTCAGAGAGAGGAAACCAGTGTCACCAAAGAGGCTGAATTGGCAGAAGGCAGCAAAGAAATGAAGGAAAGCCGTGACCCATCTCCTGGAGGAAGCAGCAGGACAGAAGAAGCCGAGGGACCAGCCCCGCAGCGGAGAGGACCCGGATTCTTCCAGGCGTCCGAGGAGCTTGGAGCAGGGCTGCGGGGGAGGACGCAGGGCCGGCCAGCTCTGGGGCCACGGCCGTGAGAGTCCCCAGACCTGCCCACCCGGGCTTCTGCCCCCGGAATCAGAGACGACACATGGGCTGAGAGAGGGCTCCAGGGGAGACACCCGGTGGCCCTCCAGTGGAAAATCCCAGTTCAAGGGGGGAAGTCTCAGTCCAGTGAGATCCAGCAGGTGCTGGCGCTAGTCTCAACCCACAGGGTGCTGTGGAACCCGGGAGAACCGACAGGAGGGCCTGCTCCTGCTGTGCCCGATGCTGGGGATGCACATGCGGGACAGGGCTCCATAGTGCTGCCCCTGGGGCGCTCCCAGGGAAGGGAGACAGTCAGAGGCGTGGTGGTGTGGGACAGCAGGCACCCAGCATGTGGAGGGCGGTCTCAGCAGCGGGGGCAAGTGAGCCACTGACTCCGTCGGGAGAGCGGCCACAGGCCCTGTTGGAGCGGGTTCTGAAGTGTGGGCAGGAGTGTGGGAAGGGACCCTGCAGCAGAAGAGAGCAGGGGAAAGGCAGAGGGCCAGGGGCCTAGCTGCAGTGACCCCCCCTGGAGCTGCCAATGGATTCTGGCTGAGAAGCAACCTCGAGAAGTAAAAATGGGGTCTAAGCAAACATGTTCATGTTGAGAAGCGATTTAGAATTTTTAAAGTCCTCTTTGAAGCACAAGCAAGAATAGTTCACATTCTTGACAATGTACATTGTACATTTCATTGTACATTGTTAATTTCTTTCTTTCTTTTTTTTTAAAGATTTTATTTAGGGGCGCCTGGGAGGCTCAGTGGATGAAGCCTCTGCCTTCAGCTCAGGTCACGATCTCATGGTCCTGGGATCGAAGCCCTGCATCGGGCTCTCCGCTCGGACCGTGCAGGCCAGCCGCAGAGACACTCTGCTGAACAAAGAATTCAGGCACAGGTGGCCGTTCCATGTATCTGAAGTTCAAGCGAGGACAGCGGTCACCTTGGGAGTACTGACTGGGATGGGAGGTTCTGGAAAGTTCCATGGCTTGACCTGGGTGGCTTTACAGAGGAAACCTCTGTAAAAAGTCAAGCAGGACACTGAAGATGTGGGACTTTTTAATATGTCAAATTATACCCTAATAAAAAAATTAAAAATGTTAACCACTCCATCTCAGGAAAAACCCATGTACAGTGTCCCACAGCAGCCACATAGCTTGGTGAAGCTATCCACATTCAGGGGCCAGGAAAGGGTGAGGAGGCCCCACGGTGACATGGGACAGGTTCAGGAGAAGCCTGCAAGGGAAAACCCCAAACCACAGACACACTCCCCAAGAATTTTACAGACACTTGAGCTACCCTTCAAGTGTAAGGACCCTGGACAGTGTTCTAGACCTTTCAGAGATGTAAGAACCGCGGCCTCCTCCTGCTCCATCGCCTGGTGCCCTCTTCCAGGTGGGAGCTGGCTGAGGGGTGCTGCTGGGTGGACGAGTGGATCTGGGTCCAGGGAAGCGATCTGCCCTTCTGCCTACAGGTCCCTCAGTCTGTTCCAGGTGTGGCTCGCCGCCCATTTGCCGGCTGGATGCCACCCTGTGAACCGGGGCTGCTCACCCCATGGGGCAGCCAGAGGGTCGGCAGGCTGAGAGAGGGACAGCGGCCTCGAAGTGGTGCTGCACACAGAAGGCAGGGTTGCCGGCCGGGAAGCCCTGAGCCAGGGTCCACCGCCTCAGAGGCCGGCACTGGCCCGTTTGGACAAATGACACCATCTGCCTGGGACCTAAGAAAGGGCGGGAAGTCCATGGGCACATGGGGACAACTGTGCCCTCCTAGCTCCCCTGCGCGGTGGGAGCTGTGGGGCTCGTCCGGGGCAGAGACCACAGCCTTCCCTCCGGGGCCCCGCACTCGGTGCTGAGCAAGTGGACGGCGCGTCCATTGCCGCGGGTGTGGGCGGGGGCATCGGCCTCGGAGTCCCAAGTCTGGGTTCGCACTGAGGCTGCGGTAAGTCCTGTCCGAGCCTCGGTGTCCTGCCTGTAAGTCGGGGATGCTGGGGTCCGAGGAGCTCGGAGCAGGGCTGCGGGTGAGGACGCGGGGCCACGGAATGGGGACGATGAGGCCCCGGGCCTCCAGCACCGCCCCGGCAAGTCCGAGCCCTTGGGGACGTGCGAGTCACTTTAGGGCGCGGTGAAGCACAGGGTCCACTGTTTGGGCAGCAGCACCAGTCAGTGGGCCCAGAGCCGGGACGGTGCCTCCCCTGCGGCGGCCGCCCCTCCCCCCTCCCCCCGGCGGCCGCCCCTCCCCCCTCCCCCCGGCGGCCGCCCCTCCCCCCTCCCTCCGGCGGCCGCCCCTCCCCCCTCCCTCCGGCGGCCGCCCCTCCCCCCTCCCCCCCTCCCCCCCTCCCTCCGGCAGCTCCAGCCTCGCGCGCCCCGGCGGCGACCTCAAGACCCGAGGCCGGAGGAGGCCCCGGCTTCGACCCCGCGGCGCCGCAGGCGCGCGCCACGCCCACAGGAAGTCCCGCCCCGCGCCGCCGGCACTTCCGGGCGCTCTAGGAAGCTCGGAGGCGTCCGCGGGGACCCGCGCGGGGGCGCCCGAGAGCCTGCGGGCGGGCGCGCGGCCGGGAGCTGTCGGAGATGTGGGGATGCTCCGGGCGCGGGAGCCTCCGAGAAGGGGTCGGGGAGGCAGACACCGGAAGGTGGTGAGCGAGGGCACCCTGCGTGTAGGGCCCGGAAGGCCGTAGGAAGGGCTTCGGGAAGCAAGCGAGGACCCCACCCCGCGTCTGAGTCGAGAAGACCCCCCGGTTTGGGGGGGTTGGAGTGGTCCGGGCAGGAATGGCGGAGGGCAGCCGGGAAGCCCGCCGAGGCCGGCGTCGCTGCAGCCTGGACGCGGACTGGGGTGAGGGCACCGCCGTCCACCGCTACTGCAAGTGCAAGAGCCCTGCGGCCAGCTGAGGCCGAGTCGAGTGCTTCGACTAGAGCCCGAGGCTGGGGCGGCTGGACGAGCTGTCCGCCCCGCAGTCCCAGGGGCCTGGCGGCGTCTGAGCCCGACCTGCCCGCTCGGGTGCTCCCCCTTTGAGGGTGGATGAGACCAGAGGTTCCCAGCCTGGAGCCCTGTCCTGTCCCTGGGGGTGTTGGAAATAACCTCGGATTCCCCAGGCCTGCTTCATCAGTCTCCCCGGGGATGGGGCCTGGGAAGCCGTGTTTTCCAGCAGGTTCCCCAGGTAGTGTAACCGGGTGGCCTCTCAGTGGGCGCTCACAGCCCGTGAAATGGGATCCTAGAAAGTACGAGACAAGGGGTCTTAGGGGAGGCCGGCGCCCCATAAGAATTCGCTGAGCTCAGCATGAGACCTCCAAGGCCAAGGCAGGGCGTGTAAGGAGCTACTCCAAGGAGGAGGTGCAGCCTGAACAGCAGGGAGGGCAAGGCTGGGAAAATTGGTTGAAATGCATCCACCGTCTGAAAAGACTGTCGAGAAGCCTCCCTCTCTTGGGCTTCTCGGTGGGTCCTGTAGCAGCGACAGGAGACAGCTCTGGCTTCCTGCAGCCCCGGCGAGCTGGACTGAACGTGGGGGTGCGGCACACAGCCCTTTGGAGCGAGTGCCCGGGCTGTGGCGTGGGCGGAACACGAGGGAAGGAGAGTTTCACCTCCTGCTGCTTGCCTGGTGACCGCGCTGGTGTTTGGGGCGCGAGATCTTTGCCCGAAGGCTTTGCTGTGGCCGTGCGCCGCGGGGTGGGTGCGGGGCCTCTCGCTGATATTCCTGAGATGCTAGAAGTCTTCGCTGAGGGTTATATCCCGCATGGTGACCGCGACGCGGTTCCCTCGAGCACAGAGGCTGCTGCCTGTGCGCGAACCCGGCATCCGCGCTCCACCCCCCGCCCCGGACTCCGCTCTCAGCCAGCGCGCTTCTCCACATTCGCTGCATTCAGAGGATCCCTCTGCACGTCGACTCCGATCCCGACAGCCTGCCCCTCCACCAAAGGCTTCGCCATGTCTAGTCCATTCACTGGCTCCTTTCCAGTGTGAACTCTCTGGTATTGAACCTGAGCTCGCGCCTTCATGACGGTCCTGAGGTCTTGGTGCCCCCGCCCCCAGCTGTCCAGCGTGCGGAGCTCCAGCCGGTGCCCTGCCCGGCCGGCACACCCGCCCTGTCTCTCGAGCGCTCTGTGGTTTCCAGCCCTGACCGAGGTCGGTCTGCGCCTCTGGCCGCGTGTCGGAGGCTCACGAACAGCGGGGGGACTTCCGAAACTCGGTTGCGTGTGGGTGCGGATTTCCTGCAAAATCTCGCTTGAGGCCATCTGTCTGTGCACTGACTAAATTGTGGTTTTTAATATTTATCTTGTGAATAATACTCAAATGCAAGTGGCACCAGACGTTAGATTTTGCCCCTCCCCTCCCCCCGCAGCCCTCTTCCCCACCCCCGCCCGCGCCGCCAACCCCGCTTCCCCGGCCGGCGCCGCCACGCGAGGCTCCGCCGCTAGGGGCGCCAGACGGAGCGGGCGGCGCCGGGGGAGGGAGGGACGTGCTCCTTCCGCGGCGCTTCCCGCCCGGCGGCCCCGCGGGCCCGTGGTCGCCGCTGTCCAACCTGCGGCCGGTTTTTTCAGCGTGCAAGGCTTCGTCGCGCAGGGTCCGGGTCCCGGCCGGCCCTCCCGCAGCCCCCGAGACCCCCGCCCCGGACTCACCCCTCTGCCGGTCCTCCACTATCTCATTTAGTGCTCGCACAGACCCTGTGATGCGGTCACACGCAGGGTACCCGTGCGGCCCCAAACGCGGAGGGACCTTGGCCCAGAGGGCACAGAAATGAGGGACAGAGCTGCCTACAAAGTAGCTGAATGTCCTTAGAGGCTGGTTGCTGGGAGCTCGCTACCCGCCCCCCCCTTGGGGGCGCGTGTCAGGTGTTTCCCCTCTGGGCTCGCTATCGTTAATCTAGGGTCTTAAAGCCTGAAACCCGATAGGGAATGTTGCGTATGGACTAAAAGAGACGAGTGTGTGGAGAACACGGTTCAGTCCTCCCATCCTTGCAAGCCGGCGGGCAGGTGGTGTGCCCACGAGTTGGGCTGAACATGAACAGTGGGCTCTAAGCCCAGCTCCTTGGTCCCAGACCCTGGCCCAGGGATGGGTGGGGAATGGCACGAGCCCCCGGGGGACCCAGCTGAGCCCTTCCCGGGGGATGCTTCCAAGCTGCCTGAGCCTGAGAAGAGCCCTTGCCCTCTTAGTAGCTAAACTAGAAGGAGGCGGATCTGGGGCTGCCTTCAGCTCCACGGTGTCACGGCAAGAGTCCCTCTGTAGCCGGAGGAATTAGGCCAACCCTATAGCATTAAGTATGATTCTTATCCTTGCTTGTGGTGGTGAATTGTACGTGTCAACTTAACTGAGCCATGGGGCGCTTAGCTATTTGGTCAAACATTATTCTGGGTATGTCTGTGAAGCTGTTTCTGAGGAGATGAACATTTCAGTTAGCAAGCTGAAACCGGCCGCCCTCTCCTATGTGGGTGGGCCCCATTCAATCAGTTGAAGGGCTGAACAGAACAAAAAGGTCCCGTCGCACTGGCGCGGGCCCCGCCCCACCCAGTCCTTGTAGACAGGTGCGAGGAGCACTGGCGTCTGTGGGACAGTCTAGGGCAGTGTGGAGGACCTTGGTGGCCGCCTACCAGGTCTGGTGGCGCTGCAAGCCTCCGACTGCAGCCTGGGCGCAGAGGCAGCAGGATGAGCCCTCTGGCACACGACTGCCCCTCCCCCGCTCCCCGTGACGCCCCAGGGGCCTGCGTGCAGGCTGCTGGAGCCCCAGGCCCTCCAGGGCCCTGCCCTATTGGGGAGAGAAGGCGGCTTCCCCTCCTCTTTCAGGCCACAGCGCACCAGCAAAGGCGACTCAGGAGGTGTCCGGAGCCCTGAGGCGGGGGTCCGGAGACTGCCTGACCCCGACTTCTACTCCTCTCCCCTCCAGCGGCTCTCTGAGCGGGGTGCACGGCGAGGAGTCCAAAGGGCTTGGTGGCCACGGCGCCCCGGGTGTGTGGCCCAGAGAGGTGAGGCAGCCCAGCCACCGGACCTCCGGCTTGGAACTGGAGGCTTGGCGGGGAGTTGCAGCCATGGGAGGGGCTGAGCAGCTCCTCAGTGCAGGGTGGGGGTGGGGTCCCCCAAGCGTTCAGGGGGGAGCAGGTGGGGCAGGGAACGTGCAGGCTTTCTCCACCTAGCTGAGCTCTTTCCTGTACATCGGGCTGGAAGTCAGAGCTGCAAGCCACGTCTGAGGAAGGCCAAAGACAAGGTCTGGCCACAGTTGCAGAGGTCTACCCTTGTCAGGGGGTAGAATATCCCCGGGCCCCCTCTTCTGGGGGCTGGAGGCAGCTGTGAAGCCTGGGCCACTTCGCACATGGCTCAAGGTAAGGGACAGGATGAACCTTGCCTCAGCCGGCCACCCCCCGAGCTTGCCTGCCCCACTTTGGCTCTCCGAACCTGAAAATACCCAGATAGGGGTCCAGGGTCAGGAAGCCTCGGGTCTCAGGCTCAGGAGACCAAAGGCCGGCCACTCCTCTCCAGGCACAGGCAGGAGCAACTCCTAGTTCCACAGTTAAAAAGCATTTATTTGGGCCGCTGGGCGTGCGGGGCTAGCGGTGCGGCTCGGGAAGAGGAGGGGGAAGCGGGAGCCGTCTCTCCGGCACCTCCCCCGCACCCCACGGTTCCTACGGACCCCGGCGGCCCGCCCGCTACTCCCGGTAGTGCACCCTCTGGTGCTGGATGAGCTGGGAACTCTGGCCGAAGGCCTTGCCGCAGGCGCTGCAGGCAAAGGGCTTCTCGCCCGTGTGGGTCCGTAGGTGGCGGAAGAAGTGGGAGCGGCCGCGGAAGGCCTTCCCGCACTCGGCGCACTCGTAGGGCTTCTCGCCGGTGTGGATGCGCTGGTGCTCGATGAGCACGGAGCTCCAGATGAAGGCCTTGCCGCACTGGCTGCAGGCGTACGGCTTCTCGCCCGTGTGCAGCCGCTGGTGCCGCACCAGGTTGGAGCTCTGGCTGAAGGCCTGGCCGCACTCGCCGCACTTGTAGGGCTTCTCGCCGTTGTGGATGCGCAGGTGCTGCGTGAAGTGCGAGCTGTGGCTGAAGGCGCGGCCGCACTGGCCGCACTCGTACGGCTTCTCGCCCGTGTGGATGCGGTGGTGCTGGATGAAGCCCGACCAGCCGCGGAAGCGCTTCCCGCACTCGTGGCACGCGTACGGCTTCTCGCCCGTGTGGATGCGCTGGTGCTTGAGCAGCAGCGACCTGTACTTGAAGCTCTTGCCGCAGGCCTCGCAGCGGTGCGGCTTCCCGCCCCGCGGGCCGCCCTGCCGGGCGCCGACCCCCGACCCGCGGTCCGGGCCGCCCTCCGGCTCGCCGGCCCGCTCGGGCTCCCCCGCCGCCCCGGGGCCTCCCGGGGGCAGCAGCGTCACGCGCCACGGGCCCCTCTTCTGGGGGCAGGGCGCAGTCCCCGGCGGCTGGCCCGCGGACCGCTCCAAGCTGGACTCCTGTCCAAAGCGGTCCCCGCACTGGGGTCTACGGGGAAGGCTCCTCAGTAGGGTCCTCAGTGCCCCCCCGGCCGGGTCCGCCTCGGCTTCAGGATGGTGGGGCTGGGGGGACGACGGAGCCTGCTCCAGCTCTGCCTCCGAGTCTGAAATGAGACGTGGAGGGGCAGATGGCACCCACCCGGGCATCCGCCTCCCACTCCGCTGGAGCCGGCTCTGCTGCTCTAGCTGATGGCACCGGCAGGGGGCGCCGCAGGGCCGGGCCGACCCAGCTGGACCACGCCCCCTGCCCCAAAAGGGGCCCCTCCCCTGAGGCTCTGCCGGCCCGGGCCACTCCAGGGCGCTGTCAGGAGCTGGATGCAGTCTCGGTGGCCCCCAGACTGTCTCCTAGCACCGCCCCCCCCCCCCCGCTCCCCTCCTAACACTGTGGCAGGGAGGGTCGGCTCCCGGGGACCTAACCTCTGACGTCTGCTGGACCTCCCCAGAAGGGAAGGCAGAGACTCCAAGGGGCATCCCAAGGCCTTCCATGGGGTGGGAGGGGGTGCATGTGGCAAGAGGCGGAGGGCCGAAATTAGTGCCTCCCCAGCCAGGCTGTAGGGAGAAGGGGATGGCGACCAGAGCTTAATTTAGGGGAGCAGAGGAGGCCCAGGGCACTACACCGTGTGGGGCAGGGGACCCGGACGACTCCCAGGCTGCTGGCCTAGGCGGGGAGTGCCGCTGAGCAGGAGATGCTGGCTGGCCACAGCTCTGGGGCTCAGGGAAGAGGGTCTGGGCTGCACTCACAGCCTGGGGAAATGTCAGTGACAGACCCGGACTGAACGGGGTAGGGGCCATCTCGAGGGCAGAAGTGAGCACTGACGCAGGGGCCAGTGTGCTAGGGTCCTGGCAGTGGTCGTGCCCGGTGCAGGGGAGCTGCAGAAAGCCCAGTATGCGGCAGCCACGGGACGCGCACTCGGGCAGGGCTCCGCTCACTCACCTGGCCAGCAGGGGTCTCTGCCGATCTGGACCTCCTCCACATCTCGGAGATCCAGGCCGGAAAGCTCCTCCTCCTGCAGTGGCTGGGAGAGCACCTCCGGGCTGCAGCCAGGGGAGTCTGGGGGCACAGGGGGGTGGGGGCTCATCTCCCCCTCCTCTCCAACCTAGCCTAGGCCTCGCTCAGCCGCCTGTATAATGCCACCTGTTCCTTGCCCTCCTGGTGGCCCCGCGGGGCCAGGGCTCCCCGAGAGCCACAAGGGGAGACAGGCGCAGCCAAGGGACACTCCTTCCCTGTGGGAGGGGCCCTCCGGCACTGCCTGACTGTTCCGGAGTGTGGGGTAGCCCTGGGAACACGGGCCTTTCTGGGCTGCAACCTTCATACACTTCCCTCCCCCAGCCCCCAAGTCACTCACCACCACCTCCCAAGGCCCTGGGCACCTCTGGGGGTGGAGGGGAAGCTGGGACACAGTGCTCTGCCTCCATGGACGCCCCACGCCTGGGGCTGTCAGAGCCACCAAGGAGTTCTGGGGCCAGGAGGGGGGGGGATCTTCTCTGGCTAGAAGGGGGGCTGCTCATTTGTAAAACGACACAGAAAGTCCACGCTTGGACGTGGATACGGGGAGAGGAGAGTTGGGGCAGGGGACAGCCAGAGTTCAGGTCTCGGGTGCCGGGGCCAGGAACCCCATCTGGAAGACCTGGGCCTGGTTGGAGGGAGTGCTGCTCTGGCCACTCGGCCCCTCCCCACTTCCGGGCAGCGGGCACCTGGGGGGGTACATCCTTCTCTGTCACCTGCTCCTGCCCGCGGGCTGCCCCTCCTGCCGCAGAGCTCCAGACCACGCCTTCCAGAATGAGTTCTGGAAGCATGGGCTCTGGCGGGCACAGCTCACGCCAGGCCCTTGGCCAGCCGCGCGCAGCTCCCAATGTCTCGGTCCTGTCCCCACGTGCCTAGCTCCGTGCTCTGGAGGCTCGGGGATGAGTGGCTGCCAGCTCTCTGCACCAGTTTCATGCCCACCCCACCACCAGGCCCAGTGCCCATGCCCGTCCCCTCCCCACTCTAGCGGAGAGATGGCCCCCGCCCCCCTCCAACATCGTGCCCAGCCAGAGATTTAGAACCTGGCTCTTGCGTCAGGTGATGTGGGAGACTAGTGGGATCCAGCCCTGGGGCCGGCACGAGGGACCCCAGGTTTCCGGGGGCAGGCCCCGCCCCCAATGCTCTTTCTGGCCCGCCTCATCCACTCTGGTCTGGGAGTTGGGAGGCTGGGGCTCCGAAGTCCTGGCCTCATGGGCCGGAGGGGCCTGGGCAGGTTCCTGTGATGCTGGGGTCCTTCCTTTGAGGGCACCGAGGAACCCACCAGCAAAGGAAACGAGGTCCAGAGACTGCAAGGGGCAGCCTCTGCCCAGGGCAGCGGCTTGATCGTGGGCCTGGCTCCTCTGCGGGGCTGCTCTCCTGCCTCTGGCCCCTTGGACCTCCCTGGGCTCCACCACCTCCAGGCACACCTTCCCCTTCAGAGCCTGTCGGGGGCCCACACCTCTTCCTTAGGGTCAGTCCTGGTTGTTTTCCTGGCAGGCGCCCCCCCCATTTCTGAATAGTACAGGGAGTGCTGAAGCCACTGGCTGCCGCTCACACTCCCTCTCGCCGGGCAAGTGCCACTTGAGGCACTTGGTGGTGACTCAGGGGACCCAGCCCGGCCTCCAGGCTCTTGCCGGATCAGGGGCAGCCCCACTCTGCAGGGGTGGGAGGACCCGCCTCCTGGGCACCAGTCTTCGCATCCGGCAGGCCTGGCCGGGTCAGCATGTCTTCCGGGACGGCCCCTCCCGGGTCCTATGTCCTGCCAGTTGGGAGCCGTGAGCCGCGAGCCCTGGCCTGCTGGGCCCAGGCCTGAGTCACACTGATGTGTTCTAAATCCTGCCGGCCTCCACTGGCTCACGTCTGGGCTTCCGTGTCCCTTTCAGAAACATAGGGACAGGAGGTCCTACCTTGCCAGGGTGTTGTGAGGGGTGGCACGAGAAACCGGAGGGGAAGAGCGGGCCCCAGAATCCTGACTGCGTGGGGATAGGGGCACAGCCCTGAAAGCACCCTGCAGGAAGCGACAGATGTGCCCACGCAGGCCTGTAGGGTCTGTGCTCCTTTCCGCAGCACCCACCTCCCCCCACCGCCGGCCTGGCCACCATGGGGACGGGCAGGAGGCCAGGGGGCGATCCCCGAGCCAGGCGCAGCACCGAGTAGGAGCCGCTTCCGTTCTGATCCTGGACTGGGCTGGGGGGTGAGTCCCACGTTCCCTAGCCGGGTGTGACCTCTGCAGGCTCACTGTCCTCATCAGCTAATGCCCCCGAGAGGGCAGTCACCGGGATCCAGACAGCCCCCGCAGAGCTCTCGGCACAGAGCTGGCGCGTCTCAGCCGACGCCACGTCACTCCTGTAATGCTCCGACTTGCCAAGAGTGGGATGGAGCAGGCCCTTGACCTGGCGGTCATCAGTTCGTGGTACCCTCAGCTGTGAGAAGCGAGGCCAGGCCTCCTGCGGCATGTGGGGCACGGACAGAGCCCCTGAGGCTTCCTGATGGCTAAGTGTGGGCAAGACCGAGGGGCACCACATGTCATGGGCTTGGTCACCCTCTCCGCCCCTGGTGCCCCACCAGTCACTGGCTACTTCCGCACCTCGGACGTCCCGAGACCCTGCCAGGAGGGTGGACAGTTTGGCCATTCCTGCAGGTCCTGGGGAGGCCCCAACCCAAACCAGGCTGCTCAGAACTCTGGGTGCTGTCTTCTTGGGGTGGGAGCAGAGGCTCATAATGGGAGATGGGAGGACAGAGGACCCTCCCCCCGAGGCCGCTCTTCCCCAACCCCCCAAACCGAGTCCCAGGGGACGACAGGCCGCCATCGCTCACAAGGCTCGGTCTCCGGCCTCCACCACGGCTGCCCCTGGCCTGACCTGAGTGCGAGGGCGCAGAGCCCCAGCCCCCGGTGAGCTGCCTTGTTTCCAGCAGGCAGTGCCAGTGGTGCGGGGTGGGTGCCCGGTGCAGGGAGGCGGAGGGAGCGCAGCGCAGGGTGAGTACCGTGTTGATGACCGTGGAGGTGAAGCCGGGCCTCGCGCTGGCGGGTTCCAGGTGTCCCTGGTGACGCAAGATTGACAGGGGACGGGACACGAGGGGGCTCCTGACCGTCCCCCAGGGTCGCCATCCTCCCCAAGGCCTGCTGAAGGTATGCACACCTGGGACCTGGGGAAATGAAAACCATGGCAGGATGAGGGGGTCAGAGGGACGCGTGGAGGGCGGGGGCAGTGCCAGCTGCCGACCAGCCACAGGGGAGCTGGGGGCTCCTTCACAGGCTGGGGAGAGGACCAAGGAGGCCAGGAGGGACTGTGTGGGGCCTGGGGTGAGATCAGCAGCACGCCTGCAGGGACCAAAGCCAAGCGCTCATCTGAGCAACCGTCTGGAACGTTCTCCCCACCCAGAGCTTAAAGCACGCGGGGGAAGAGAGGGCAGTCACCGGGATCCAGACAGCCCCCGCAGAGCTCTCGGCACAGAGAACCTCCCGCAGCGCAGCTGGGGGCTGATGGCCCTGGAGAAGGGTGAGAAGCCACACTCTGCCTGCTGGAGCATGAACGCTCCAGATTAAACCTTAATGAGACAAGTCCCGAGAGAACAGCGCCTTCCTCAGACCCTGCAGAGCCCCAGAGGCTGTGGGCTGGAAACCACATGGGCAGCCCACAGGGCTCCGAGCCTCCTCTGGGATCCAGGGTAACTGGCTTTAATTTGCTTTGCAAGAATGCTTTGGTCCCGTGTGAGAAGGACTTTTCTTCGGCACTGTGGTGAAGCAGGATTCCTTATTAGGGTGTGAAGAAGAGGACACAGGAAGGACAAAAGTTAAAGTACACTGAGCAACGGTTGCAAACAATATCTGCTTCAAGGCGGTGGGGAGGCAGCCGCCACAGGGCTCCTCGCCAGCGCCTGGGCCATCTCGGCACACCGCATTCCCTAATGATGGGAAGGGCCACGGACACTCAGGGAAGTGGACACAAGTGGACGCAGGGCGGGGCTGCAGTCATGACGTCCGGGTGCGGGCCCTCGACCTCCTAAGTCTGGGCTCAAGTTACTCGGTTCGGTTCGGTTCGCTTCCCGGGACCTCCCAGGGAAGGGGCGCGCCCCCCAGCCCGGCTGTCCGCGCGAGAGTGGCGCTCGCACAGGGCCGCCCGCCGGGCCGCCGGCACGGGCTCGAGCGCAGACTACACGCCCGCACTGCTGCAAACGGGGGCAGGCGGAGGGGACAAGACGTCACGGCCAGGAGCAGACTTTCCCGCCCCTCTCCTCCCGGCCCGGAGCCTGAGGCCCGCAGGGAAGGGGCGCAGCGGACCCGGTGGGGGTCGGCGCTCACGCCCCCGGCCGCGGACTTCTCTGAGCCTCCGCGTCCCACCTGCAGAATGGGCACCGCGCCGGCTCCGTCCCCGCGGTCCCGGGCGCGAGGGGAGGCGCCCCGCACACGGACGCCCGCTGCGGCCCGCCCCCCGCGGAGGCCTCCTCTGCGCCCCGAGACGGCGGGGCGTCCACACGCGCCCCCCGGCAGGGCCCGGGCCGAGGTCACGGAGGTGCGGAGTGTGGCCGCGGCGGGACCCGCGGGGACGACGCGGGAGCGCGGGCGGGCCGGGCATCCCCGCAGCCACTACCGCTGCCGCCCGGCGCCCACTCACCTTCCGAGCGGGAGGTGGCCGCCCGCGCTCCGGCCGGAAGTGCGCCCGCGCCCCGCCCCGGCCCGCCCGCGCGCACTTCCGGGACGCTCTGGGCGCCGGAGGACCGCCACCTCCGTGGCGCGGGGCGGGGCGGGGCTTCGTAGAGAAGTTGCAGCCAAAGCATCGCCAGTACCGCGTTTATGCCCTCGCGGTGTCTCTGCTGGACGGCCATCAGTCGCTGGCGAGCTTGCTGGGAACAAGTTCTCTTTTTTGGGGTGTCTCAACCGTCCCTCCGAACTGTCCTACCACCAAAATGTTCCCAAACTCTAGGGCCTGAGGAGTGACGGTTACAAACTTTCCCAAAACCTTACCATGGGATTCCTCCCGATGGACATCTGAAGTCTGTTCTTACAACCCCAGAGAGAAAAGCAGACAGCCGGAATAGGCTTCAGGGAACTACTCCAGGGGGATGGACGTCCTCAGCCCGGGCAGGTGGACAGCAAGGGAGGACCAGCCAAGGAGCCCCAGGCTGCAGGGATGCCCAGGGTGGAGGGAGGGGAGCTCAATGCCAAGAATCCCGACATCTGATCCCAGGGCGGGTGCCAGGCAGGAGAGAAGCTGGAGGATCAGGGACAAGTGAAGGACTCCGTGACCGTGGGGTGGGGGGGTGGTGCGCGGTGAGAGCTGGAAACAGGCAGAAGCAGCCTGGAATCGCTGATTCCTGCCGAGGATTAAAACATGCAGACAGGGCAGCCTCCTCCCTCACCCCACATCAAGCTTCCAGCCCTGCAGGTTCTGAAAGAATCCCCCGATGCTCCCCTCTGCCTGACCTCATGCCCTGGGCCAGTAGCGGGAGCGGGGAGGGGGTTACAGTGGGAACAGGCTAGCTGTTCCTGACTCGATGGAGCTGCCATTCTAGTGCGTGGGAGAGAGCAAACACATTGGCAAACACACCCGCACCACAGCCCCGGTAAGAGCTTGGAGGAAGCTCACAAGGGCTTAGTGGTCCAAGGAGCGCTCACTAAGGCAGAGTACTCTCTTCCTCAAGGCAAGCTGGTCACACAAAGGCTAGAGGGAAGAGTATTCGAAGAAGAAGAGCATGTACCAAGGTCCTGAGGCATGAAGGCTGCCAAGGGTTTGGCAGCGACCCGGCAAGCTGGGAGTGTGGTGGGCCAAGGGCGAATGGAACGAGGTGGGCCAGGAGTCTTGAAGGGATGATTAGGAGCCTGGATTTTAAGTTCACCAGGAGCCACTGAGGGTCCTGAGCAGGGGAGTGAGATGGGCTGTGCCCATTAAGAGCACTTTGGGACTGCAGGGAAGTAGGAAGGGACAGGTGGTGTAGATCAAGAGTGGGCTGGGTAGGGCCTGCATTGGGGACCAAACAGCACCTTCTATTTGCTGGGATGTGGGGCATGAAGACTGGGGGTTCGGGCTGCAGTGTGACTGATGACTGCTTTGAGACGGGGCGATGGCCACAACCAAGTTCT
Source organism: Nasua narica (assembly GCA_028533885.1). Lineage (NCBI taxonomy): Eukaryota > Metazoa > Chordata > Mammalia > Carnivora > Procyonidae > Nasua > Nasua narica. The sequence continues at coordinate 167,973,232 of CM052798.1, read as the reverse complement.
GTGTTGGACACGTGGCCCACGATGCACAGAGGTGGCTGGGGGATCCCAGTTCCCCTTCCCAGTCTGTCCCCCACCCTCTCCTTGCTGGTCTGTGCGTGGCCCTGCTGGTTTAGGTTCAGTGGGGTGGGGCACCCTCCTGTTTCCTACGAGGCTGGGAAGATGGGGGGCGGTAATCACTGGTGTGGAGACTCCCAGCCAATCACGCATCCTGCCTGCCTCGGCCCCACTTTCAGGGGACCCAGCCTCGGCCCCGCGGTGGCTCCTCAGTCTCCACAGACCTCCTACCAAGTGTTTGGGTTTCTGCAGAGAGCTGCCTGGCCTTCCCCTCGCTGACAGTTCTCTTCTCTGTCCTGCCCATGCATCTTCCCTGCCCGTCCCCTGACTCTGGGTCCAACCCGGAGTTCCATTGTTAGCGGGGTCCTTGGCCACCAGCATCTGGTGCTCTGCAGGGCACCGAGTGGCTTCCCTGCTCCCACCCGCCAGATGCCGGTAGCCCCTCCCTTCAGTTGTGACAAACATAAATGTCTCCAGACATTACCACGTCCCCTTCTGGGGGGCAGGAATGCCCTTGGGAGAACAGCTCTGTGGGAGGCAAAGTGAGCGAGAGTATGGGAGGGCGGGCCGAGGGCTCTGCAGAAATCAGGGAAGCAGGCGGGGGCCTCCCAGACCCCCTCCAGGGCTATGACTACAGGCATCAGCCACCAGGAAACCCCTAGTTTCCCAGAAGCTGGGGCCAGAAAGTCTGTGTCCCTGGAGGGACACAGTATTTTGTCCCCTGAGAGCTCACTCTCGTCCTGAGCCAGCGGATCCCTTCTCTGGTTACGTCAGTCTCTTACGAGTCTGGCTTATGTGAGGCAGCCCCCCAGAGACGCACCTGGAGGCAGTGACCCATTGGGTCTCTGGTTCTGCAGGCCCTGCGGAGTCCCGACTGCACCCCGAAAGTGCAGGGAAATGAACGGGACCCAGCGAACGGTGCAGAACAGAGTTTATTACAGGAGAAAACAGTATCCACAAGCAGCAGGACAAGGACACGTGCTGGGGTGAGTGCTGGGTGGCAGAGGTCCGGGGAAGCAGTGCGACATCGGTCGGGAGGGAGACAGCGCCCCACGGGGAGTAAACCGCAGAACTCGGATAAACCGAAACAGAATGTGTCCCCCAGACAGAACATACTCCCACTCTGGGGACTGAGGAGGCAAAGGGATCACAGAGTCAAAGTTCATCAGGTGGGGCTGTTGGGAAAGTCCCCTTTCCTGTGTGTGGGGCCAGCAAGTGCAGGCTCCACCAGGGGCGCGAGGACGATCCCAGGAGGCCGCCGCCAGCGCCAAGTGCTTGAGCTCGCCAGGACCCACGCACGTGTTGAGACCAGAAGGTCACAGGGCGGCTGCAGGGACCCGGGGCCCACGTGGCGTGATGGGAGCTCATGCGGAGCCTGGTGCCGGCATCCGTGTGGGCCCCAGGCAGGAGGCACGTGGGGACTCAGGCTGCAGGTCTGGGAAGCCCAGTCCTATGGAGACCGCAGACCACCCCGGGCAGCAGCGCCCGGGGGCCCCCTTGGCCCTGTCTGGGTCCTGGCAGGACTCTGGTCAAGGGGAGGACCCCGTGGTTCGTGGAACAGGCAGGCGGGGTTTGTGAGGGCACCAGGAGACCACCCGCTCGCACGGAGGGCGCTGGAGGCACGGGCCGCCGCTCAGAGCAGAGCTGTGTCCTGAGGCAGGAGACAGAGTCTGCCCTCTCATCTTTGCGGCCACTCCCACCCTGAACTGGCCCTTAACCCATTCCCTTTCTGGTCCCAATACTGCTTCCCTGGCCCTTGGGGACATCCCCTTTATGCCTCCGTCCTTGCTGAGAACCCTGCCCTCGCTGCTCTGGCTCCAGAGCAAATGTCCAAGTGTCCCCCGTGCCACAGGCTTCTGCCGCGAGCACCAGGACTCGGGAGCCCCAGGCTTTACTCCCTAGAGCTGAGGCCACCGGGCTGCATCCGGACCTGTGTTCTCTGCAGCGTGTCTCAGGGCCTCACTTACTTGCAGGGGAAGGACTATCACAGCTTGGGGTCCAGACTGGGGGTGGACCCAATAGGTGACTGGAAATAAAGGCCAGGTAGCACCCTGGTGCCTACAGCCTCCCCAGGAATGCAGTGGACCCGGCACAGGGCAGCCCCCCAATCTGGGGGAGAGGAGGAAGCAGGGCCCTGCCGCTGCGTGGCCCTCATTGCCTACTCTCCCCCAGCGCTGGCTCCCACCTTCCTTCTGATCCAGCCTGGCAGGAGCCCGTGGGGACAGCTGCTGGCCCAGCACACAGGACGCCAGCGTGAAAGATGATCAGTGTTGCCTGCCTGGGTCGTCTGCAGGTGTCCTCCGCGGCCCCGCCCTCCCGGCACCCCGCACGCTGGGCCAAGCGCTGCGGTGCTCTGTGGGCACAGCCCTAACTGCTCCCGGGCATCGAGAAGCACACTGGGCCGGGGGCGCTCTGAAGATTTTCCGTTTGGAAAAAGCCAGGAAGCTGGGGAACTTGTTGACGCTGCCTGTAGCACTTTCCTAGAAGGTGGGGTGGTGTCTGGATTGCCCTCCTGGGTGCGGCGGGGCAGAGGTGTGAATTTTGTGGCCTTCAGAGGTTGGGGAACCGGTGAAGGGCCCTCCGGGACTTCGCTGCCTTCACAGGGCTCTGCGAGGAGACAGGAGGCGCTGCTCACCTGTGGCACCACCCCGCCCACTGGCGGCATGACTCCGCCCACAGACCGCCCCGCCCCCCTGAGGTATGACTCCGCCCACAGGCCGCACCACCCCGCCCACCTGTGGCCCGGCGCCTGCAGGGCCCCCCCCATCCCAGACCGCTTCTCTCTGCTCACCCAGGGGCCTCCTCGCCGCCTCCTCTGGCTCAGGACCGGGCAGTTTGGTTAGTTGGGAGGTTCACTTTTCTGCACATTTCATCAGGGGCTTCTTGCCCAGGGCGATCTGCTCTTACAGCCAGAAAAGGGCACGAATTACCTTTTGAACAAAGAAATGCAATTATTACCTGGCTGTTCCCCGCCCCCCACCGCGCCCTGAAAGCTGGACTGGCCCGTGCTGGCTGCGGCCAGGCCTTGATCCACGCCTCCCCCAGACCCGGACAGCAACAGAACCAGGGGGAAAGTGCTCATGTCTCCAAGTTAAGCAAGTTAGAAAACGTAACATTTCAAACCCATGTAAACCCCAGGTGGCTATAACGCGGGCGAGGAGCTCGAAGCCCCGCTCCTCCTCTGTCCTCGAGGGTTAGGCCCCAGACGCTGCGCCTGCCGTCAGCCCGAGGGGCGCCGGCCCCAGTCCACTGTTGGTGCACATTTGGGTTATTTCCAATTTTTCTGACATTCTACATGCACTATAAATGCTACTGTGCATGCACAGTTGTTCTCTAGGGGATTTTTTTTAAAAAACATTTTATTTATTTATTTATTTGACAGAAAGAGAGATCACAAGTAGGCAGAGAGGCAGGCGGGGGGGGGGGGGTGCGGGAAGCAGGCTCCCCGCCGAGCAGCGAGCCCGATGTGGGGCTCGATCCCGGGACCCCGAGATCACGACCTGAGCACAGGCAGAGGCTTTAACCCACTGAGCCACCCAGGTGCCCTCTCTAGGGGATTTTAATGAGTGAAACTTCTGAAACTTCTGAGCTAGCACCCTATGGTACATCTCTAACTTGCTACAAAATGCTATTTTTGTTGCTAAAGTGGATTGATAGCTTTTTAAAACTGCATCTTATTAATAGCACAGCAAATTCAATGGACTTTTTTCAGGTGGGGAAATATACAGAGTGTTTATTATTTTAACTGTGTACAATCAGTGCCATCAATTATGCTCTACACTCAAAGCCTTTTTATCATTCTCAACAGAAACCCTGCCCGGTTAAACTCCCCTGTCTGGGGTGGGAACCTCTCCCCTGCAGGAGTGGAGAGGGAGAGTGTGTGTGTGGGGGGGCACTGCCTCGGGCCCCTCCCATGACAGCCCGCGCACTGGGGTGTCCCCGCAGCCTCTGGCGCTCTGCCCTTGGTTTTTGAGCCTCCGGCGACCCTGGGTCTGCGCTTCATTCCCTGGTGGCTGATGGCTGTGCCTGCGTCTGGTGAGGGACATTCGAGCTGTGTCCGCCTGAGGCTACTGCGAGTGCCTGCTACAGTCCTTCACGCCCTGAGGCCCGAGGAGCCCCTGCTTCCCCTTCTCCTGCACCTGGGCCTCCAGCGGTCCTGATTCTGACCTTCTTGCCACGAGCCTGCTCAGCCCTTCGGGTCCTGTATGTGGGGCGAACGGCAGGTTCTGTGTAGGCAGTAGTATCACCTGCGGATGAACACACTCGGGATTCCGCTGTGATCCTGGGCGCCTCTTTCCTCCAGGTCTGGCTCGGGGCGCAGGGGGAGCCATGAGGGCGGTCCCCTTGTGTTCTGTGCTCAGAGGGGAGGCGGGCCACATGGGGCCCTGGGCCTCAGCGCTGCTCTGGGTGCTGGGAGAGGTTCTGAATGGGTTTAGACAACCCCATGATATTCCTTATTTATGAAGGTATTGGAATCACGAAGGGATGGTGCGTTTTGGCACAGAGTTAACTATTAAGGTGTTAATAGCCCCCTCCCCGTCTGTTGAGGGGAGAGATCACATCCGTTTTGTGCCAATTTTGCCTTTCCTGAAAGAGACCTCATCCGGCTGCGCTCGGTGCTGGGGGCCTCTGCGGCCGCGGGCATGGACATCCGGCTGTCCCAGCTCATAAAATAAGGCGTGGTGTTTCCTCTTTTCAATCTTTGAGTCCCTAGAGGACCTGAATGGGTTCTTGAGCCCCCTGTATTCTTTGGGGGAGACCAGAGGCTCCGCACACACTGCAGGCGACGGGCACAGGGTCTCTGGGCCGCTTGCTCTCAGGCCCCCCTCCCTACCTCATCTGTGCTCCCGTTCCCTGGCCCTGAGTTTTGGTTTCTCTGATCGCTGACGTCCCTGCTGTCACGTTCCCTTTGCGTATGTGATGGTTCGGTGGCTCCTGCTCTCTTCCTGGACGCTGCCGGGCAACGCAAGCCGGAGTGGTCCCAGTACACAAGCAATGTCCACTGTTCCCTGCCCACAACGGCCTCTGTCCCCACTGGTTATGCCGCTCTCTGCTCTCTGCTCTCTGCCACAGGGCATTTGTTCCACTCTTGTTTTTGTAACTTTTGAAGCCGGAGGCTCAGCTTCTGATTTCTAGCTCATCTGCTGTCGGGATCGAAGTGCTCAGGGGGCTACACGTCCCTGTGTGGCTTCCGTGTGCGGCTTCCGCGGCTCCCAGAGAAGCGAGGCAAGTCCTCTTTTCAGTGTCAGGGAGGGCTGAGTATTTTATAGATTCCGTCTTGTTTTTTTTTTAAATTTGAGTCAGGTTATTGAGAAAGTTTTCTTTTTCCTAGGGAGGAGTTTCATTTGAACAACAGCAGATAGCCCTTCAGATCTTCCAGAGAGAGATGGAAGGCGGAAAAGGCCACTTGCTTTGACTTTGATTTTGTGATTTTTCTCATGACTGTAAAGCATATTAAAAAAAAAATTTCCAAGTCGTATTTTTTTAAAAAGTAATTTTCTGTGGTTCTCTTCCGGGCTGATGCAGTTGAAGTCACGGTAGCCTTCCCGGAAGAGGCGCTGAGGGCCACGGCCACGCACGGCCCACGACCTCCCACACGCACGAGCAAACGTCGGCCTTGCTACCAACACAAACACACAGTAAGACGCCCACACCCATCGTGGGGCTGGAACTCACCACCCGGAGATCAAGAGTTGCAAGCTCCACCCACTGAGTGGGCCAGGCGCCCGGGAGCTGACATTCCTAACACACTTGGGGGGAGCCAGCACTGCACTTGGGACTTTACGTGCTGACTCGCTGGGTCAGGTTAAGCCCCGTCCGGATCCCCATGTCACACCTGAGGAAACTGAGGCAGCACGAGGTGGTTAAGGGACATGCCCCAGGTCCCCCATCGCCAAGGCACCTGCTCCAGTTGCCGGAGCCTGTGCTCCTCCCCACCCACTGCCTCCCTAGAAATCGAAGCCACGGGGTCAGAGCGCGCTTCCTTCTCTTCTGGCGAACGGGCACCGTCGGAACCCACCTGTCTGCTGCGGGAGGGGCCAGGGCCGGCCTGCCGACCGGGGAGCCGCTGGGGTGCCCGCCCGGCTCGGCTGGAGGGGGGTGCTGGCCGCCACCATCTCCACCTGTCATTCCGTGTCCGGGACCCATCCTGTCGGCCCTAAATGCAGAAACGGTATTTATCTCAGTACTACTTACGACGCCGAAACCAGAAGCAGCCCACATGCTGGCTGGGAGACTGTCGGCCTCTCTGTGCGCCCGGCCCCGCCCCTCCAGGCAGGGGCAGGGGCCCCGCTCGCCGCCCTCCAAACGGGACCGAGCTGCAACCCAAGATACGGATCCTATGCCACACGCGGCCTGCCAGGTCATAAGGCCGCAGAAAAGACAAACCAAACTGCGCTGAAGAGCACGCGGACAGCCTTGGGTGTGTGCGCCGTGGCGGCGGCCGCTGGCCGTGTGTCCACATCCTGTGCACCTGCACCCCAAGACGAGCAGCAGGGCTCGGAGCCCCCCCCGCAGCCCCCCAGGATCTCCTTCGGCTTCCTGCGCCCAGCTTCCCCGCCAGCAGCCGTGGGGGAGGACGGCGCGTGCACGGGCGGGGTGACCCTCACGCGCCCTTCACCGACAACAGGCCCAACCTGGCCGCTGCCGCAGGTCTCTGTAAACACGCTTCTCTGGCACGCGGCCACGCGCACTCGCTTGTGCTGTCGGTGGCTGCGGTCACATGTCCCAGCGGAGCTGAGCGGGGACAGACGCCCTAGGGCCGCAAGGCCAAGAACGGTCACTACCTGGCCCTTTACAGGAGACATCTGCCAACCCCGCTCCCAGTGCGGGAACGACTGACACACTCTCAGCACGGACACACGGCCTGTTACTCGGTTTCTCTGCTGAATGTCTGAGACTACACTGCAGACCTCCTGACCCCAGGTCCCTGAAAACCTCGGCCAGTGTCCTTCCCAACGAGGACAGGCGCGGGATGGGGGGCGGGGCGCGGTCCCAGCAGGAACTCGGAAACTGACGCAGCTCCGCCCCCCCAGTGGGCAGTGTGGACAAGAGATCTGCCAAACCTCCCGGTAATGTCCTCTAGGGCTACCTTTCCAGTCGTGTGCCCTGGATCTCCTGCCACACCTGGGGCTAGGGCGAGCCGCGTCAGCCGGGAGGGCCCGCTGCGCTGGGGGGGCAGGGGTGCCCAGCTCAGGCATCATAACACCGCAGCTTCTAGAAAGAACAGGAGCAAACCCCTAGCAGCCTGGAGAAGCATCTCCACCGTGAGCATCTGCCCTCTGGCGTCTGGGACCTCCTGATGGAGAAACAGGTCTCCCCCTGATTCAGGACCTTCTAGCAGGACCGGATCCCCAAAGAGTAAGGGCATTTGGGGGGTCCAAACAGCCAAAAGGGTAGGCGTCAACATTTTCCTAGTAAAAAGCCCCATTACCTCCTGGTGGGCGGTCACCTCACTCCCCTTACACCGCTGGAAACTCTGGGACACACTGCGCCACTCTGAGAGCACGGAGTCCCCCTCCCCCAAACCACTCCTGGGGAGAAACCAAAGCTGGGCACAGCGTGTGGCCTCACCCGGGGGGAGAGGATGGAACTTGGGGGCCAGACAGGAAGAAGGGAAACTAACCTGGAGAGCCAATCCCTGGGGGCAGGGCGCACTGCCTCATGTCCAAAGAGCCCTGTGGCAGACGCGGGCTGGCTCGAAGCTGCCCTCACATCCTCGGGTCTCCACTATGCGTCCGGGGCAGGAGTCTGCCACGGGGGCAGCACGCAGGTCCTGGGGGATCCACCTGGGTGAGTCAGGCCGCTCACCTGGGCCAGGTGCTGGGCCGGGGGGACGAACAAGGGGTCTGGTTCCTGGGGACGGGGTGGGGGATGGTGGGGGTGGAGAGTTCCAGGACTGTTGCCGCGGCCCGGGGAGGGAAGCCAGAGCACACACCACCATCACCACGGCCAGCCGAGTGGGGCCAGCAGGGGTCTGGTGCAGTGCGGTGGGCACGACCGCAGAGCACCGCTCCCTAGCTCAGCGCCACGGGCCTCCCGTCAGGGCTGCACGGGCAGGACCCGCAGGTCGAGTCTGCAGACTCGAGTCTTCAAGGGAGCAGGTGAGAGGGCTGAAACCACAGTGGATGCCGCAGGCAGAGGCCACCATGGGAGGTGCTGGGCCACTCACGAGCAGCCCACCGACAGCTGCTGGTGTCCCCAGCGTCTCCCCCGTTGTCATGGTGTCGCGGTCCAGTCTTCAGCACGCTCCAGCACCTGCTCACCCCACCGGCCGGACGACCCGGACGGCGACGGGGACGCCCGGGCACAGAGCGTTGACGGAGCCCCGGCATCGCTCAGATGCTGCCGGAGGGACGGTTCCCATCAGCACAAGCGACGCGCGGCTTCCCCGGCTCAGTGCTTCTCCCGAGGGTGACGCTTCCGATGGCGGATGAGACATGAGCTGTAGGCAAAGCTTTTCCCGCATTCCTTGCACTCGTACGGCTTCTCTCCGGTGTGCGTTTTCTGATGTTTTAGGAGATTGGAGCCGCAGTTGAAGGCCTTCCCGCAGTCGCTGCATTTGAAGGGCTTCTCTCCGGTGTGGACCCTCTGGTGTTTGGTGACGTCGGAGCTGTGCCGGAATGTCTTCCCACACTCCTCGCACTTGAAGGGCTTCTCTCCCGTGTGGACCCTCTGGTGGCGAAGGTGGTCTGTCTTGTGCTTGAAGACGCGGCCACACTCGCCGCACTCGAAAGGCTGCTTCCTCTGAAAAGGAACGAACACAGGGACCCCCTCAAAGTCATCCTGAAATGAAGCATCGAAGGCATCGAATAAGTGTTCTTCATCTTCAGGGCTCAGGCTGGCTTCCTTCCTGTGCTTCTTCGCGGAAGCGGGCCTCCGGTCGGCCTTCCTCTGCCCAGACGCTCTCTCTTCAGGAGCGTCCTTTAGCAGATCTTCTTCCTTTGGAGTCTGTGCCTTCTTTTTGCCTGTGGGCTTTTCCATCTTTCTTTGTTCCCAGGAGAGAGGACACCGGAAGCCAGGATGGGCGGAGGAGAAAGCCCAGGGGCCAGACTCTCCACTTCTTCCGAAACCTCTCGTGTTAGTCACAGCTCTTCATCTTCCTGCGCTTGTGACGAGGGCTCAGGAGCAGGAAGTCTGCAGCAGAGAGGACACCAGCAATCCGTGTGCTGCCGGAGAAGCCAGACCGTGACGGTTAGATCACCCAGGTGTGTGCGAGCAGAGCTGTGGGCCCCTGTGGTGCAGAGTGGCTAAGGGACGGATGGGGGATGGGGGCGCCGGGGGAACTTGGCCCCTTCCCTGCTCGTGTGTTCCCCTCGGACCCCTCCTGAGCGTTCCAAACACAACGCTTGCTCTAACCCTCTCCTGGGGGACGGGTCTCCAGGCCTCTGTCCAGTGGGGTCTGACATGGACCAGGGACCAACAAATTCGTGTGGTCCCCACGTTGGCATTTTTTCCCCATTTTCTCCCTCCTTCTCCACTGCCTGGATTTGGGACCAGACGATGTGCTTTTAGAGCTGTAGGACCCACAAGTGCCCCTCTGGGAGTTGCCCTCCTGTCACCTAGAGACTGGAGTCTGAGACGGATCAAACGTGGGTTGGCTCCCCAGGGGCGCCCTAGCCCTCCTCCCACGGGCCATCTCCATACAGCAGCCAGAAAACCCCCTACCGCGTACCTGCCCCAAACCCCAGCGACTTCCCTCATACTTACAAGCCCTGTACGTGCCTGACTGGGCCCATTCTCTGGCCCTGCCCCGACCCTCGCCCTACTCCTCACTTCCCTCCAGCCATCTAGCTTTCTTTAGGCTCCTCAAACATACCCAGTCCTTCCTGCCTCTGTGCCCGACTGATTCCAGAAATAGGCCAAGGGTAGGTGTTCCTGGGCTGGCCCCTCACTCCATTCTGAGCTCCCTCAGAGAATGGGCCCTTCTCACACCACCCCCACTCCCTGTTCCCTAACCAGGCTCCAGGCTTCTGGGGAGCCCTTCCTCAGAGCCCACTCCCCCATCACCCAGATCTTGCATCAAACACCTGATGTCCCCGTCCCTAACTCCATCTAACAGCACCTGGTTCCGCCACAAACTGACAGGATCCCATGGCCCTCAGTGTTTGTAGGAACGTCACACCCCTACTTCCTTTGATGAGATCCCTCTTCTATTTTGTTTCTGTATTGTTCCGGAGTTTCCTCGCCCTCGTCTTCTCTCAGTGCTAATTAATGGAATTCCAGCATCAAGCCTGAACAAACTCCAGACTCTTTAACTACTAGTGAAAGAGATCTCCACAAGACTGAGGAAAAAAACCCTTCTTTTTTAAAAGAAAGAGCTCCAAAGGCACGTCCTGTTCTGATTCGCCAGCATTCCCTGCGACAGCGTTCTTAGCAAAGGTGTCTCGTGGCCTGTGACGGCTACCACGTGTAGGAGGCCCAGAACCCTGGCAGGCTGTCTCACCCCAAAATGTGACGCTCTAGGTGGTAATGCTCCCAGTGATGTATTTTTCTTTGGATCTTCTTTTCCATCCCATTTATTTACCTGAACATCTAACCTGTGTGTCTAGCCAACTCTTGTGTATGACAACACTGTAGCTTTTTTTTTTTTTTAAAGTAAGCCTTATGCCCAACTTCGGAGCAGCCCCTTTCCTCTCCGGGCCAGGCCTCCGGAACTCCAAGCTTCGGGAAGCCACCGCGGCCGGGTCCCTGGAAACCCCACTCAGGCCGGCCCGCCCCCCGCCTTCGGAAGCCTGGGTCTCAGGACTCGGGACCCAAAGGCTCACATGCACCCCAAGAGTCCGCCGGGCCCCCGCCTGCCAGCAGCCACGAGCTGTGTCGGGGCCGAGGAAAGGCACCCCGAGGGGCAGCACGGGACGCCCCCGCCAACGACAGGGCCTCGTCGGCCAAGCGTGCACGGCCCCGGGGCGCCGCCTTCACCTCGATCCGCTCCTCGCTGCTCCTCGCCCTCCTCCCCGCGGCGCCCGGGAGCCGAAGGAGGGGAGGCCGCTGCCCTGGGCCGTGGGGGGCAAGTCCGAGCGACGCCAGAGGGAACTGGCGAGTGCCCGGCTGCAGGGGCCCGGGAACCGACGTCCCCCTCACCCAGCCCCGCCGCAGCCCCGCCGCAGCCCCGCCGCAGCTCCGTCTTGCCGCGCCAGCGCTCAGCAACCGGCCCAGCACAGCAGCCGGGCCGCCGCGCCCGCCGGAAGGCCCCGCCCCTTCCTACGCCGCTCTAGGAGGCGGGGCCGGGCCTCTCGGTGGTACGCCGGCGCGCGACTCCGCGCGGCGCGTCTCCTCCTTCCTATTTCCGCAAGGGCCTCCTCGGCCCGCTGCGGCGCCCGCCGGAAGGCCCGCCCCCGAGGCCCCGCCCCCGAGGCCCCGCCCCCGAGGCCCCGCCCCTCACCTCTGCACCCGCTCCCAGCCCCGGTCCTTCCCTCCTCCCCACCGCCCTCCCTCCTGCATCTCCTCCTTTGCGCTGTCCTCTTTCCTTCACCCCAGCGGACTCTTCCTTCCTCGTCCCCCACCCCCCCGCCCTCGCCCCCGTCCCTCGCCCCTGCGCCCCCTTCCTCTCCTCTCTGCCCCCCTCAGTCCTCTGCAGCCCCCAGACTGTGCTCCCCACGCACAGCGGGTGCACTTGGCCCGAGTTCCGTTGCAGTGGTGCTCCCTGTGCCTGGACGCGCATCCGCTGCTCTTTGCTTGGCGCACTCCCGCCTCCTGCCCACCGAGCGCTCAGCTCCTCCGTGGAGCCCACCCGAAGACCACCGTATGTGTGTTCGTTTCCTGCTTCCCACAAACTTAGCTGCTTAAACCCACGCTTGTCTGTTATCTGAGTTCCTGTGGGACAGGCATGCGGGCGTCTAGGCGTGGCTCAGCCGCCCTCCGCGTGGTCCTGCCAGGCTGCAGTCAGGGCGCCAGCCGGCTGCGTTCTCAACTGGAGGCTCAACTGTGGAAGAACCCACTGCCACACTCCCCTGCTTGTTGGCGGGAGGCATTTCCTGGGGGCTGTGCCACCGAGGGCCTGCTTCTCATTGGCCATTGGCTAGAGACTGGCTTTGGGTCCTAGTGGCCCCCAGCCATTCCGTGCCGTGTGGCCTCCTCCACGGGCAGTTCCCAACACAGCTGTTTGCTTCTTCAGGGCCAGCAAGAGAGCCTCTCTCCCCCGTCTGCACAGTCTCATAGAGGGTAGCCTCACTGTGGGAGTGACGTCACCAACCACCGCGTGACCTAACCGCAGGCCTGACGTCCTGCCCATCACCTCTGCCCTACTGTGGTTTTGAAGCAAGTCCCAGGTGCCACCTGCATTTGGGGACGGGCGCTGTCTCTGTAACACCACGGCTGGTCTCTTCCCCCACCTCTGGGCTCCCGGCCGTGCTCTGTGATTTTTTTCTAGCACATTCCAGGCTCTGACATACTCTGACATCTCCTTATTTGTATGTTTATCAGGCAGAGGCAGGGCCCGGAGCGTGAGGGCAGCAGGGCTCCAACCTCCACGGTAAAGCAACGGTCGCCGCCAGGCGAGTCCAGTGAATGTTTGGTTTCCTGATGGCGATCTCGTGGTGGGGGGCGGGGGGAGTGGACACCTAACATTGGTATGATTTGATTTAAAAGTGCCCCTAGATGGCTATTCTGGGCGGCTGGGGGCCAGAGCCGCTGCTCCAGAGCACAGGCGGGATGCACGCAGGGGCTCCGTGAAGCCTTCGATGCCAAGCGAGGACCCAAGAGCCAGGCCATCAGGTTTCCTATTCTTCCAAGAAGCACCAATTCCTCACCGGCGGGCGTGTTCGCAGTGACAGGTCACACCATTTACCTGGCAAAGCTAACCTCCGGCCCCTGGAGCTTACAGTTAGTGACAGGCGCGTGGTAACTGGCTCCTTCCCCGCGCTCGTCTGCTGTCAGGCTTTATATATAGATATACGTATCTCTTTCTAACTAGGCTCCACACCCAGCATGGAGCCCCCCCCCGGGGCCTGAACTCACGACCCTGAGATCAAGCCCTGAGCTGAGACCAGGAGTCAGATGCCCACCCGCCAGCGCCATGCAGGCGCCCCATGGACAGGCTTATGGGGAGGTGAGCGGTCGGGGTTTGCATAGGTGACAGTGGGCCCGGGGAGCCCGACCCCCAGGTCGTTCCCCTGGTCCAGTGTCCCTCCAGTGTTGGTTCACTGTCGGGCCCGCCTGGGTCCAGAGGCTGCGCGGCGCCCACGTGGCTTCTCTGGGTGACTGTAGGATTGTGTGACCGTGTGGACGGCATGCTGTGGGGCACGGAAGGATTTCCTGTGGCTGTGGCCTTCAAGGCTTGCTTGTCAACGGATGCTCCCAGGTCAGGGCTTCTGGGGTTGGGGCCCCCTGGACGGCGTCCTCTGCAGCGGGACAAGAACTGAGTCCCCGCACAGACTCTTCCACACCCACTGCTCAGCTCAGGCTCTTTCTGGGAGGAAGGAGGACGTGGGGGGCGGGGGAGCCATGGAGAGGCTTTCCCCTGTTTCTCCATTCCTGCCCCTTGGCCCCCATCTCTGAGACCCTGCGGCCGGGCACCAGGCATCCCCCCACCCCAACAGCCCCGCCCTGGCCGCCCTCCCTGGTGCATCCTCGGGCAGGACGTGGCTCTGCTAGGAGCCTCCTCCGAGGCCAAAGCACATGGGACCCTCACCAGCTCTCCAGTGGGAGCCCATGACTCTTCTCCTTCTGGAAGTTTCCAGGCAGGCCCTGGGTCCATCAGCGTCTGCAAACCCAGCAGTCGCCAGAGGGCCAGGGTTCAGCAAGCTCCATCATCAGGAACATCCTTCTTCTGGGTCAAAGCCTCATCCTTGGTTCTCACAGAGAGAACAAGGACAGGAAATGCACATGGCCACCTGCTTCTTGTTTTGGGAGAAAGGAAGTCCGGAGACCACCCCAGGCTGGGGGGGTGAGTGGACAATTGCAGCTGAACTGGGGGGGGGGCATGGGTGGGCAAGAGAGGGGAAGAGCCCGGCGCAGTGGAGAGGTTGGAGGCTGCAGGGGTGGGGTGCCTAGGGGTGTCTGCGCGCACCCTCCCCCTGGGCCCCTTGTTCCGGCTGGCAGGACCTGAGGGCCCAGAAACATTCTTTCCGGGCTTGCTCCCAGTGCTGGGACGGGGGGCGGGGGGTGCACACAGGGCCTTGAGGTGGCTCCAGGGGCTGGTTCCAAGGTGGGGGTGGTGAGACAGCTTGGGTAGGGGTCCCTCAGCCCTGTGGGCTTTTTTGTCCTCTCCATGTCAGGGGTCAGTTGTGGGGGAGCAGAAGGGAGCAGGGCGAGTGGGCAGACTCAATGCTGGGAGGGGGATACAGCGTGAGAGAGCCTGGGTCCCCTCCCCCCCGGAACAGCTGCAGCGGTCAGAGCGGGGACCACCACCATCACCCCTGGCACCCCTAGCACCGGCGCCTGGCGGCCAGCACTTCGGCCAGTGCCCACACGGAACTCAGGAGACGGGTTGTTTTTTTCCGGCTCTGTGGGCCAGGGGACGGCGTGCGGAGAGGCTGCGTGGCCGGCCAAGGTCGCGCAGCTGGACCTGAGGCCTGTCCGGCAGGCCAGCCCGGGGCTGCTTGTCGTCTCAGCAGCTCCCACACACACTGACAGGCCGGGGAGACTCTCAATAGCATCCAAGCCGCAGGGCCACCAGCTCCAGAAGTTTCCATCATGAGGCTCTTGAAAAGCACCCTCTGGGGGTTTGCACACCTGCAGATGCCCAAGGGTGAGGACCGCTGAAGTCTGACCAAGGCCCAGAGGCTGCTTTCCCAGCCGCGGCCTCTGGGACAGATGTGTCCTTCCTTGTCCATGGGCAAGCCTGGCTCTTGGAAGCCTCCTGCCTCCTGCTTTGGTGTCTAGAAAAAGGGACCTCACCCAAGGGCCTGCTGTCAGCCACCACAAGCTCCTGAAGCTGGCTTGAGCCGAAGCCCCACAGAAACCTCCGCTTCTGTGGGACAGGGAGGGAGGGAGAGGCCTGTCTCCATTCACAGAAGGTCTGTGTGCAGAAGCCAGTGCTCCTGGGCCAGCCGGCTGCTACCACTGCAAACACACGGGGGACACAGGCGTTACAAGCGGCCCTGACAGGTCACCGAGCACCCTGAGGACAGATGGACAGGGGACTGAGGAAGCCAGCAGGAGCTGGCTACCAGATGCACTCAGAAGGGCCACAGGCAGGGGCCTGGCGCTCGTGAGATGAATCCGTGGCTTTTGGGCACGTGCTCCAGCACCCCTATGTGTCTGCGGGTCCCGCCCGGGCCAGGCTGCCACCACCAAGCCCTGTCTCTCCCAGCCTGGCAGACACCTCCCTAAACTCAGCCCAGGGCTGACTCCGCTCTCGGTGCCCTCATGGAGCTCTGTCTCGGCCCCTGCTTATGGGCTGGATTGTGTCCCCAGAATCCACATGCTGAGTCCTGGTCTCAGGACTTCAGAGGGTGACTGTGCTTGGGGACAGGTCTTTGCGGAGGTCATTAGGGTAGGGGAGGTCACTGGGGGCCCCGATCCACGCCCCAAGCTCTGCTTTTATCTGCTGCTTTAGGAGGGGCTGTGTGGGGTGAACGTGTGTGGCTACGAGAGCGTGCACAGGCAGGAGTAACATGAGAGCATATGCACCTGCAGGAGCACGTGTGTGACAGTGTGTGATGAAGCAATGACAGAGAAATGAATCACTTCAACCCTGCAGCCATTTATTTCCCTCCCAAGGAAAGGGGTCCCAAGGTAGGCAGTGTGGGGCTGGTATAATGGCTCCTGGTCACCAGTGATGCCTGCCATTCCTCCATGCAGCCCCGCCATCCTCAGTGTGCTGCCTCATGGTGCAAAGTGGCTGCTGAGCCCCATCCATCACTTCAGCCAGCAGGAAGGAGGAAGGAGAAGAAGAAAGACCTGTCTCCTCTACCCTAGGGATTTGCCCTCCAGCTAGGCCTTGAGGTTTTCTTTAATAAGGAAAGAAGGAAGCGGAAAAGGGGAGACTACTGCGCCTGCTGGAGGTACTTAACAGGCAGGGTAGGACTCTGGGCTTCCTTACCCAGGGGCTGTTGAGCTGGTGGGGATTGACGGGTCCTCTAAGCCTTGTTCCATGCTGCTCTGATGGGGAAACTGAGGCCCAGACGCAGGTCTCCTCCCTCCTATCTCAGGGCTGTGTCTTGCCACCAGTCAGGAACGCTGAGAGCCCCGAGCAGCCAATGGGGCCAGCCTGGCCAGAGCAGGTGCTGGGCCCCCTGGGGTTCCCTTCCCCAGCCCCTCCCCCTACCCACTCCCCTTCTCAGGAAGCCAGGCCACAGTCGTGGGTGGAGGTGTTTCAGTGATGGGAGGGTGGAGGGGGGACGCGGCCGACTCCCCCTGGCCTGGGATGCATAAAAGTTTTCTCTACCCGGGCTGTGTGGACCCACCTGTGAGCAGCTGCGCCTTGGACCTGGGGCCCACGTGCTGGCACAGGCAGTGGGGAGAGGAGGAGGCTCAAGATGCCAGACAGACAGGAAATAGGAAATGCAGACGGGGCTGAGAAGGGCCAGTGCTGGCCGGACCATTAAAGATGCTCTGAGTTTATTCGCCAAACCAGGGAGGGGGGGCAGGAGGGGCAGGTGGGTAAGGCACTGCACAGAGTGCTGGCCATCCGAGGTGGGGGCTGGGGTGTGGGTGGGATGACCCGTTCAGGACCCCGTGGCCTGGCAGCCGGAAAGGAGGCCGAGCAGCAGGGCGATGGCCACCACCGTGGGGCTGCCCTGGGTGCTGCCGGCCCCACTGCCTGGGGGGTCCTGCCAGGGCGGCAGGTTGCAGAGGGCGGACTGGCAGCAGGTCAGGGTCATCAGGGTCCCCTCCAGGGTCCTGGTGATGGGCTGACACGTGTCTGTACACCATGCGGAGTAGGTGGTCAGAGGCCCTGACTCTGGGAGGGGGAGGGGTGGCAGAGAAAGGCTTCGTCATGCCAGACAGGCTGGGGCAGGGAGGAGACCCGGCACCGGGGTGGGGGGGGCGCACCTTTCTGCGTGTGAGATGGGGCTCCTCCCGCCCTGGTCACCCCGGGGCCCGCTCACCCGTGTTCCCGTGGGAGATGATGGTTTTGCAGAAGCTGTGGCTGTGGACGCAGTTCTGAACTTGCTTGCAGTGCTCCCCCATGTACAGGGACTGGCAGGAATAGCACTGCAGCAGCGCTGGGAGGCAAGGTGGGCTCAGGCCAAGGGGTCTCCCCATGCAGCCCAGAGCCTCTCCCTGCAGGCCCAGCGCCTCCCCCCACAGGCCAGAGCCTCCCCCTGCAGCTCAGAACCTCCCCCTACAGGCCCAGAGCCTCCCCTGCAGCCCAGCGCCTCCCCCTGCAGCCCAGAACCTGCCCCCACAGGCCAGAGCCTTCCCCTGCAGCTCAGAACCTCCCCCTGCAGGCCAGAGCCTCCCCCTGCAGCCCAGAGTCTCCTGCTGCAGCCCAGAACCTCCCCCCACAGCCCAGCGCCTCCCCCTGCAGCTCAGAACCTCCCCCTACAGGCCCAGAGCCTCCCCCTGCAGCCCAGCGCCTCCCCCTGCAGCCCAGAACCTGCCCCCACAGGCCAGAGCCTTCCCCTGCAGCTCAGAACCTCCCCCTGCAGGCCAGAACCTCCCCCCACAGCCCAGCGCCTCCCCCTGCAGCCTAGAACTTTGCCCTGCAGCCCAGCGCCTCCCCTGGCAGGCGAGTGCTCTGTTCCCAGCTGATCCCTCTCAAAGCCTCTGCCCAAGCCTCCCTGCACCCTGCCTCAGGACTGGCCAGCACCGCCCTGCCCCGCCGGCCCCACACCATCCTGTCTGGCTGGGCTGGGCTGCAGGGGCCTGTATGCTCACTGGTCTCTCCAGGCAGGGACTCCACGGTGCCCCTCTCTGCCTGGTGAACTCCTATTCAGCCTCCCTGCCCAGGAGTGGCTCCTTCTCTAGGCTCCCTACTCTGTGTCGAGGGTCACAGCCAGGGTGAGTGGCGAGGGGCTTCCTCGAGGGGTGAGCGCCAGGGCCCTCCCTCTCCCCGCCCTGCCCCCTGGCAGGCGCTGCCTGTCCTTCTGCATCATGCTGGTTCCGCACCAAGCCTGGCGGTCAGTGGAGCCCACACAATGTGAGAACGCCTGTGCCCCCAGGCGGGGCGGACGGTCACCTCTGCCTCTGCTGCCTGCGGCCACACTGGCCTCCTCCTCCTCTTCCTCCTCCTCCTCCTCGTCATAGCCATCCTGCCCGAAGTCCACATCGTCGTCCTCCTCGTCCTGTGCCCGCCCCGTGCCTGGCCACACAGGGAGGCCCATAAGCCCCGCTTTCCCAGGCACAGAGCGCACATGCTCGAGGCCCAGGGCCGGGTCCCCCCCGGGCCGGGTCCCCCCCATCTGTCCTCTGCCACTCCTCCGCTCCCTTCCTCCCCACTCTGTCCGTCCTGTGGGCACCCGCCCTTTGCAACCGCTGCCTCCCCCTGCCCCAGAAACCCTCAGGGGGGCCCGCCTGTCTGACAGAAGAGGACACTGAGGCCGGACAGCAGAAGTAAGCCCGAAGCCTGCATTTCAAAGAGGTGGGGTCTGGAGCTAGGGAGGGACAGGTTTGGGGACCTGCGGGAGCCCAGGACAACCTGCGTCCACGTCCCTCTAGCCTCAGACTCCAGCCTGACCCCCTGCTCCCCATGCGGCGTCCTGCCCGCAGGCTGGGTGTCCCGAGGGTCCCCGTGGGCCCAGACTGTGCCCTCCCCTCTCGCTGCAGGGGTGCCCCCTGGCCCCAGTACCTGGCTGCCCGCACAGCAGGAGGGCCAGCAGGAGAGCCTCGAGCGCCTTCATCCTGCTGGGGGCCGTGGGTCTGCTCGCTCGGGTTCCTGCTCAGGCTCGCGATCTGTGGGAAATGGGACAGAGGGCATTCGGGGGCTTCCTGCAGGTCCCTGGGTCCCGGCCCCCCCAGCTCCAGCCTCAAACAATGGGCCTCACACCGGCCCCAGTGCCAGGCGTCAGGCCAGGGACAGCCGTCTCCCTCCGTGACCTCAGGGGCCTGGGGGGGCAGGAAGCATTGCAGGGGGCTTGTTGGCCATCTGCGCCGCCCCACCCTGCCGGGCTTGCTGACATGAGCAGTGTGGCCTGCGCACCTGGGCCCGCGCCGGGGCCACGAGGGACAAGCCGCCTGCCCGCCCGCCCTCCTGCCTCTGGAGCCTGTGGGAACCCAGGCGCTCGGCCCGGGAGCTTGTCAGCTTGGACCCTCACCTGTCACCTGCAACCCCGAGTCAGCCTCACCGGCCTTCCAGAGCTGCTTTAAGAGTATTTGAATAGGGACGTCTGGGGGGCTCAGTGCGTTATGACCTCAGTCATGACCTCTGCCTTCGGCTCAGGTCGTGATCTCAGGGTCCTGGGATTGAGCCCCGCATCGGGCTCTCTGCTCATTGGGGAGCCTGCTTCCCCCTCTCTCTGCCTGCCTCTCTGCCTGCTTGTGATCTCTCTCTCTCTGTCAAATAGATAAAATCTTAAAAAGAAAAGAAAAGAACAACTTAAAAAAAACCAGAGTATTTGAGTTAAAACACACTGGCTGTCCTCAAAGCCGGGGCCCTTCTCCCAGCTCGGGCTCTTGTCCTGCCGTGCCCTCCTGGGAGTGTGCTGTCTCTGCCCCGGTCCGCGGGGCTCCCCCTCCCCTCCTCAGAGCTCCTGCCTCCCCCATCCTTCCCTGACCTGGGGGTACCCCTGCCTTGGGGAGCGGGCCGGTGGAGGGGTGGGGAAGCTTCCTGTGACTGCTCCTCTGGGCCCTTCCTGGCTCTTCTACCCTCTAGCCACCTTGGCAGCCCCCCAGCTCTCTCTCTGGGGGCACCCCTCCTCCTCTGCGGGCCGCAGACCTCAAGGGGGCATTGAGAGCCCCTCCCACTTCCTGGGGGGCAGTGGGAAAGTGGGGGCAGGGGCAGGGGGCTGGGCTGGACCTGGAGCCCAGGGTGCAAGCCCGCCAACTATTTGCGTGCCTCGGTGCCTGGGGTCCCCTCCCTTACTGTCGGCAGGGCCACCTGTAGCAGAGGTGAGACCACCTGGGCCTGGGGCCTGTCTCCTTTCCCGGCTCTGCGTCTGGGACAAGCCCCGCTTGGGCCTCTGGGCCCCAGGGTCCTTGCAGCATGTCTGGGCCAGCGGGAGCCAGAGCCTGCCGGCGTTTAGGACAGCACCCGGCCTCGGTTCCCGCAGGGCTGGCTGCGACGACCCTTCTCGGAAGTCTCAGCCAGCAAGGGGTGTTGTCCTGCCTCAATTCCTAGGGAGCCATGCAGCCCGGCCTCCCCCAGACCCCCTCAGTTTCCGGAGGAGACTGTCGCCAGCCCTTCCCCACACCAGGCCTAAGTCACTTTCCAGACAGGGTCTATCGGCTGGGTACGCACGGCCCGGAACCCACCCACTTCATT
>CM052798.1:167939913-167952770 GCA_028533885.1 Nasua narica | reverse complement strand
GCAGGCCTGGAGCTGCTCCCAGCAGGCCTGGAGCTGCTCCCAGGAGGACCCTGGGGGGCTCCTAGAACTATTAGGGAGCAGGGGTTCCCCCTGCTACCTGCGCCCCCCCAGCCCTACAGGCCGGGCCAAAGCCCCCCCCCCCCCCCCCCCGTGAGAAGCCTCCGTGGATGATAACGGTCCTGTTTGTTCCAATGATTACAACTCAGCAGCTCCTTGGCAGCCCCGGGGGGCAGGGGCGGTGGAGTTAGAGCCCTGCCTCCCTGACCAGGAGCCACTGCCCAGCTTCAGCCCTGCTGGCCACCCGTCCTCTCCACCTCTCCACAGCAGGTGCTTGAGGTGCCCTCTGCCCCGTCCAGGGAGGGAGGGGTCCAGGCCTGCCCCTGCAGAGGCCGCTGCCCCGCCAGCCCCAGGTTGGGGGTGACGTGTGCACAGGAGGCCTGTCGAGGCTGGGGGAGCTCAGCCTCCTGCCCCAACCCTTTGATGGCAGATCCCTGGCATCCACGGGCCCCCCAGCCCTCAGGTCAGGGAGGGTGTGCGCCTGCCCCTCTCCCCACCCAGACGCTCTGGTCCAAAAACATACCTGTTTAGTGGCAGCTCCCTGACCCCAGTCTTCTAGGACAGGGGTACCTCCTGTGGACCCAGCGCAGGGATGTGGCTCCCTTACACCCCAGGGCCAGGGCTCAGGGCTGGCGGCCCTGCGGTCAGCTGAGGCCCACGTTAGAGCTTGCATACATGGCCTGCGCCCCAGTCTCAGAGCCCTTCCCCCTTAGCCATGCCCATATCCAGAGGCAGCCCCGGGCCCCCCACCCACAGACCCCCGCACAGCATGGGCCCGGCCCGGCCTGCGCTGCCAGGTTGGGCCGGGCTGGCTCCAGTGGGTGGCCTATGCACGCGGCTGGTCTGGAGCTCCCCGCCCCGCGGGTCTGGCCTCCCTCCAGCCAAGTGAGCCTCGTGGGTCACCTTGCTTTCCCTGGCAGGAGCGGGCTTGGGCTCAGACCTCATGCCAGTCGTGGACATGGCATCCCAACCATCCACATTTGCTGTCACTCTGGCAGAGGAGGACATGGTGGGGGTGGGGCAGGGCCCCGCTTTCCCTGGGAGCCGTGCTGCTCTGCTCGGAGCTCTGAGTCCCTATTCTACGCGCCCCATCCTCCCCACGTGGGCCTCTGGGGTCACCCAGTTGAATCAGACCTGGGAGGGAAAGGTGAACGGCGTTTCTGACTGAGTGGCAAAGGTCTAGCGTCTGCGGGGACAGGAGGGGCATCTGTCCCCACCTGCAGCCCACAGGCCCGGGGGGAATGGGGCTTTGGGGGCAGATGTGGGCTGTAGCCGCGCTGGTCCTCACATGCGTCTCCCCGCTCCGGGCTCCGGGCTGTTCCCCACCCTCTCTGCAGCCAAGCCTCTTGGTCCCCGGGAGCAGGGAAGGGGCTTCCTTCTTACAGCAGAGCCCAGACCCTGTCACCCCAGTGGGCAGGGGGCCCTGAGGGGTCGATCCTGGAGCCTCTCTTGCCCAGGCAGGCTGTTCCTGGGGTTTGCCAGGGGGCACGAGCCCCGTTCTTCCCTGCAATCCAGCGGACATGGTGGGGGGCTGGCCACTGGGCGCAGGCTCCGGGTGGTCCTGGAGGGCACACTGCCCTGCACCCGCATGCACGCCAGGAACCTGTGAGGAAGCTCGGGGTCTCAGAAGCTCATCCGTTTACCGCTTCAGGCTTCAGGCAAGTGTCCTCCATTCGGTTAGCCTGCCCCCGCCCCCCCCTCCCTGACACACAGCCCCACCCCAGGAACCTGGGGCCTTCATTTTCTCTAGTCCTTGGACACCTTTGACTCCATCCCCATCAACCCTGGAGAGTCTCAGCATCGCTTTCTGCGGAAGCCCCACGGTGGAGGGTGACCGATGGTCCCTGGTATCTGCCCCCCCCCCCCCACGGCTCCTGTCAGGGCCTCTGTTGTGCCTCCTTCCCCACCATCCACCTCCAGAACTTCCCCCTCTGGCCCATGAAACGCTAGCTCCCCTCCCCCAGCCCCTGGCAGCAGCGTTCCACCTGCTGCCTCTGAAACCCATGATCCTGGGGACCTCGCAGAAGTGAAACACAGATGTGTCCTCTTGTGACAAGCTTATTTCGCTCACATATGCCTTCAGGTGCACCCCCCTCCCCGTTGTAGCGTGTGACACATCTCCCCTCCCTTTTAAGGCGCTCTCTTCTGTGGATCCCAAGCTTTGTTTCTCCGCCCACCTGTGGCCGGACGCCAGGATGGCTGCCGCGTGGTGACTGGCCGAGGTGACCTGCGGAGTGAACTGTGACCCTGAGTGTGTCTTCAAGTCCCTGCCTTCACTTCCGGCGGGCGCGCACTCAGGAGCGGGCTTGCTGGAGCGCACAGCGCGGCTGTGTCTCAGTGGTTCCTCTCCTGCACTTCTGCACCCGTGTGTCTCATTAAACCGCCACTAAGTCGGGCTCCCACGTGCACACGCAGGTCAGGGCATCTGGAGGCCGTGGCTCCGGCAGGTCCACGCACCCCGCCCACCCGGCTGCACCCGCTCTACTGGGGCGCTGCCTCCAAGACCTCCTCCCCACCTCGCGCCCCTGCTGAGGGGTTCCTCGGTTGGCGGCCAGATGTCTGGGGCGCCAGTGCCTTACATTGGGGCTCCCTTTGGGAAAATCCACGGGGGTCGGGGTCCATGGTGAGTGTCATTTATTGTGTCTCATTAGAATTTTGCAGGGGTGCTCTGCAGCCATATAAAGGAATGAAGAAGCACTTTGGGTCCCGAATCAGAGAAGGGTTACCTGGGTAAAGCCCGGGCTACCGAGCATGCGCACACGCTGCTTCCTGAGGGACTAGGGAGGAAACAAGTCTCTGAAGTACCAACTTCATTCAGGTGTGCCCCCGGGGACTGTCAACCCCCCCGCAAAGGAAGGAGCGCGTGTGCGTGCGTGCGTGTGTGTGTGTAAGCTCTGGCGGCCTGGACGGAAAGACACTGATGGCTGAGCTCGAGATAGGGGTCCACACTTGGGGCCCAGCATGACGACCGGGAAGCCCCAGGTTGAGCAGGGGCCCCCCTCACTGGGTTATGGGCTGCGTCCGGCCCCAGGCCTCACTGGCTGCCCAGGTCCCCCGGCAGCAGTGCGCCTCGCACGCATCAGAGCAGGGGACCCGCGTCCTGGAGAGGTCCCACTTGGACTCCTGGCGGGTATGGTGGCAGATCTTCAGATACAGGGACATGACTAAAAGGGGACCTCGCTGAGATGGAGTCTGGAGGCCAGCAGGGTGGCTCTCACCCCCAACCTCTCCTCTGCTGCAGGCCCAACAAGGAGAGATGCGCCTCGCAGGTGGAAACTACCTTACTACTCCCCTGCAGGAAGGAAAGCTTCCTCCTCCCCCAGCCGATGAGAGACATCAGAGCTTGGCCAATGAGAAGCCACTAGACTTCCAGCTCCCACTTTACTCCAATGAGCTTTCAGTTTACAAACCCCTCTTTCTCACACCCCACCCCTCTTTCTAGAAAAGAGCCTCCCTTCTTTTGTTCGGCTGGTCCCACGGGGCTCGGCTCTGCGGATCCCTAATAAACCCCGTTTTACTGCAAAAATAACTGGCGGCTTTATTTTTAAGCATTAAAAAACAAAATTTGATGGCATAAATTTGAAGATCTAGCTGACTTTATTAAACGATCTGTGAATCCGGCATCGCCACATCTAGTACGGGGAGGGGAGCTGGAGAAGTGCAAGATGGAAGGTGTTTGTAAATAAAGTTTATCTGAAACCTGTTTATGTAACTGAGCCAGACTGTCGGCGCTCTTTCCTGTCTAGACCCTCTGACTCCCGTTGGGCCTTGAGGTCCGTTTGTGCCGTGGAGGTTAGATGTCCTGGGCTTCCTTCAGTGCCGCACAGTATTGTGTCATGAGAACACACCCCACGGTTGTTTAATCCATCACACAGCTGACGAGCTGTGGGCAGTTTCCAGCGTTTGGCTCTGAACACACTTGCACGTGTCCTTTTGTTTCATGAAGAAGATGGGGATAAAATTTACATGCAGCTAGGTGTGCAAATAGTATGCTGAAGTGTGCAGATCGATGAAAACATAAATATATATATATTTATGTTATATAACTATATATATATTATATATATATATTTACTATATATATATATAGTAAAAACTCATATCAGTCAACACGCAGAGCATTCTGGAAACCCAGAAGGCTCCCTTGGGTTCCTCTCAGTCCATATCCATCGCCTGGGTGACCACGATTGGGTCTTCTAACAATACTCTGATTTCGTCTGCTGTCCACGTGGTGTAAATGGCATCCCACAGTATCCAGCGGCTTTGTATCTACTTCTACCCAGCCACAGTGCTTGTGACAGCCGTCCCCTGGGCCCTGTGTGGCAGAGGTCTGTCCACATGCATTTTTGCTGCCACGTAGAGTTACAGAGTGTGGGAGTTGCAGAGCTGGAGCCTCATCTCACGGGATGGCGTTTGCATTGTTTCCAGTCTGGGTTTTTGTGAAGAAGGCTGCTCCGCACACTCTTCACACCTGTTTTGGCCGAGACAAGCCCTCATGTCCATCGGGTGGACACCAGGGTGAGGACTTCTGTGTGATCAGCTTTGGTAGTTCCTGCCGCACATTTTCCACCGGCGCCGTGAGCGCTCTTACGCACCACCCCCACCGGCGTCATAGGAGCGTTCCCGTTGCTCCGTAACCTCCCCAACACTCGGTAATGTCACTGTTTTAAATTGTAGACATTCCAGTGGGTGTCGTAGGGCTCACTGTGCCTTTAACTTTTCGTGTGTGGAAATTGATCAGCAGATTCCAAAATCTACATGAGACCAACCATACATTAGAGTTCTCTCAACTCTCCAATTTTGCCTGCTTGCTGCTCTGTCCCCCAGGGGTGGCCTCTGCCTGGACCACAGATTCTCAGACTCAGCAATCACAAGGCGCCGCGCTCTCAGAGGACCGGTGGTGGGTTCCAGGGCAGATCTCCAGGTTTCCTATCTCTGGAACTTTAGTTGCTTCCCCAGCCCTCCTGAGGTTAAACAGGACTGTCTCTGTGATTTATCAGCTCTTTTGTTTTTCAGTAGGAGCATTAGGCCACTGCAAGTGACTTCGCCCTGACATGGAAATCAGCCGCTAGGGAAGGGGTGGTGTGGTGCTCACTGCCAATGTCCAGTCAGAATGATGCCAGCGTCCAGACCTCTGGGGCGAGGCTGGGGTTGCAGTTCCATGGGGAGTTGGGTGTGTAGGGAGAAGTCATAGAAGAGTCTGTGAAGCCAGGTGTTTTACCAAGATTTGCTCACTTAGTGCAGGAGCTGACCCTGTGCACCAGGGACCCCATCTTCACATGGGAAAACCAGGGGGGGGCGGGAATTGCTCGAGATCACACAGCGGGGAAGCAGCACGCTGGGCCCTGAATCAGTTTTATAAAATGTAAAGGTTCTTCTGATGGTGGGACCCAGCATGGTGACCCTGGGAAAGATGGAAGTCGGACCTGTGACTCGTGGCGGGACCACCGGGGGCTGCCCTCGCCTGGGGCCTGCAGGAGCAGTTGGTGGGACTGGGTCGCTGGGCTGGGCAGGCTCCCTGCACATTGGCTCATCTGAATAATTTTGGCATCTCTAGGCGGGGGCTGTCTCTAGTTGTCTGGTACCCAACCCTGGGGCAGGTAGGCTGGGTGTACCCAGGTCCGGAGTATGGGAGTCGGATAAGAGACACCACCGGCTGCCCATGAAAAAGAACTGACCGGCCTTCCGCTGGGACCCAACACTGGGTCAAGATCGTATAATCAGCGATCTGTCTGGCAGCAGAGCAGGGGCCTGGGCTCAAGCCCTTCTGTGCCCCAAATTCCTGTTTCCCTGTGACTGGTCCCAGCATTCCCCTTCCTGGCATCTGGGACTCTGAGATTCTGCACTAACTTAAAAGAACACAAAGTCGGGATGCTTGGATGGCTCAGTCAGTTAAGCGTCAGCCTTTGGCTCAGGTCATGATCCCCGGGTCCTGGGATTAAGCCCCGCATCAGGCTCCCTGCTGAGTGGGGAGCCTGCTTCTCCCTCTCTCTCTGCCTGCCCGCTCCCCCTGCTCACGCTCTCTCTCTCAAATAACAGGAGTTTGGGAGAAGGGGATCCAACCCTCGTGGATGATGGAGGGACTCAGGACGTCCGCGGAGGGCGTCCCCGCAGACGTGGCGCCAGCAGCAGGAGAGCCGGGACCCGAAGTGGAGCCCGACTGCCGGGATCTCGGGCTAGAACTCACGGGCCAGGAGGTGCTGCTCGGGGAGGAGCGGAGGTCGCGCTTCCCGGAGACAGACGCTGCTCCCGGTGAGGAGGCTGTGAAGACGGGGAATGACAGCAGAGGATCTAGAACATTCCATGGCCCGAGTCGGCAAGGGGGCAGCAGGGTTTGAGAGGACGGACGCCGGCTTTGGAGGCAGATCTGTGGGTGAAACATCGTCAGATAGCTTCACACGCTGTAGAGAGACCGTCCCGGGAGAGAAGGGGCAGTGATGTGGCCAATTCGCTGCTGTCCTGTTTCCGGAACCTGCCAGCCTCCCCGCCCCCAGCTTCACCTGCCTCCCCCAGGATGAGTCAGCCACCGGGGGCACCAGGCAGAAAGAGAGACTGACCAAAAGCTCAGGTGACTGGTAATATTTTATAGCAAGAGGGTATTTTTGTAATGAAGGCACGCGCATGGTGTTTTAGACCTAACACTGCCGCAGGCTTAATGGACTGGACCGCGGTGTAGATGTGACTTTGATGGCCCCCAGGAAACCAAACATTCATTTGACTCGCCTCGCTGTGACCTTTGCTTTACCTGCCGCTGCGCTCTCAGGGCACCTGGATTTTTACCTGTGGTTGTTTGCAAGGGAGACCGGCCCCCGGAATCCTGGTGTAAAGGGTAAAGCAGCAGTGTTTGGGGGACCCCAGCTCCCAGCTAGTGTGCTCACTTCTCTCGTTGCTGCGGAAACAACTTCCCTGGCTTGCAAGAGGCTTGACCTACAGCAGACGTCTGCATCTTGGCCACGTGAGCAAAGCTTTCTGGTTTGTTACTGTTTTCGTTTTTGTTACGGCATCAGTCCTGGTGAGGGCGTGGTTTGGGTCAGGTCCTCATCTCTTTGGGGTGCTAGTGCTTGACGGGTTGGTATATCACTTTATTTGGGGTCCATCCCAGGATTGAATGCGTTTTCCTGAGTCTGGTGCTTGGTCACGCTGGCCACTGGGCAGGGAGCCCAGAGTCCCCTGGGCTGGTGGTGGGCAATGCCCCCCGAATGCACATGTAAGGACAGACCCCCTAATGGGGAGATGGAGGCACAGGATAACCCAGGGTCCTGTGGGGTGGACTCCCGTGACATGGGCTGTTTGCCCACGAGGAAAAGCTGAGAGGCTCATCCTCCTTGGCATGAGTTGGCTTCCGGGTTGGAACTGGGGTGGGGACCCCAGAGGGGGCGGGTGGGGCGCTGGTCCAGGCCAGGCTGCTGGGCTGGAGCCCGATCCCAGAGTCAATGCAAGTATCCACATGTTCCCTCTCTGGGGCCTGGGACCTGAGTGCAGGAAGCAGAGGCGTCTCTTAGATGCCCCTGAACCCCGAGGTCTGGCCCCAGCAAAGACTGCCCTCAGGGAGCACCGGACCACAGGCTACCTAGGGAGAGGCTTGGATGAGGAGTGGGGGGCCTTGCTGTCCAGAAGCTCAGGTGTGGTCTGGGGGCATGGGGGCAGATACATAAATTCTCAGATACTCCAGAGAACTCTGGAGCCTTCTGTGTGGGACCTTGAGCTGGGAACTGGGGGTGGAGAATGGGGGTAGGCGGAGATAGGAAAGGGGGGAAGACTGTGTTAAGGGCTCCTCTTCAGGTGGGAGGAATTGGTGAGGATCTATCAGGGAGGGCTTCCTGAAGGAGGTGGCTTTTGAGTTTGGTCAAGGAGAGACCCTCAGGTGGAGTGAATGGAAGATGGAGAGGGCCAGGCTGGGTGCGACAGAGCCATCCAAGGCTGGGGAGGAGTCAGTCTAAATAACTGTGGGCTACTGCTTTAAATGTTTCAGCCCCCCACAGTTATGGACCCCAGCATGTTTCCCGAGCATGCTTCGCGAGCACTGGCTGCTGTGTCCCAGTCCCTGACGGAAGCACACATCTCGCTCGGTGATGAGAGTCTGAGCTGGGTGTGGGGAGCACAATGTGAGCCAGGTGGACACACTCATTGGGGTGAAGCTAATGGAGAACGCTCCCAAGCCAACAAGTCTGCAAGCAACTGTTTATGTATTTGTTTTGAAGATTTTATTTCTTTATTGGACAGAAAGCGACATAGCGAGAAAGGGAACACAAGCAGGGGGAGTGGGAGAGGGAGAAGCAAGCTTCTCACTGAGCAGGGAGCCCGATGCAGGGCTCCATCTCAGGACCCCGGGATCATGACCTGAGCTGAAAGTGGAAGCTTAATGACTGAGCCCCCCAGGCTCCCCCCCCAAGCAACTGTTTAATACGGAGGTGTGGTGGTGGGTTCTACAGAAAACAAACCCGTGTAAGTGCTGTGAGAGCACGCAGCTTGAGGAGCAGTGTGGGAGGGCTTCCCGGGGGAAGCGACATTTAAGATGGGACCTCAGCTGCATAGGAGTTGGCCAGGTGCAGGAGAAGGGGTAAAAGGGTTCCAGCCTCCGGTGCAAATGTCCTGAGGCAGAAGGAGTTTGGCAAGTACAAGGAGCTGAAAGAAGGACAATGATTGGAGCTGAGGCGGGGAGAAGAGGTGGGAGGGGCCGGGGTTCGTCCTGCAGCCCTGTGGGCCCCTCAAGGGACTCGACTTCATTTGGAGAACTACTGGGAGCCCCTGAAACATTTAAACAGGGATGTTTGCTGAAACAGCTCTGGCCTCCTCTGGAGAATGGGTCGCGGTGGGTGGGAGTGGGCGCAAAGAGCCTAGCTGAGGCTCTGGTGGGTCCAGGTGAGAGGTGGGCCCAGACCAGGCGGGGCCTGGGGAGAACGGCGGGTGGACAGAGAAATCCCAGAACACCGCTGCCCTGCAGTGGGGCGGGGACCTGGCTTGGTGTCCTCTCTCAGGCTTGAGCCCTGCTCTCCTGTCTCTCTTTCAGCCTGGCCTCCCTCAGGCCCTCCCACACCTGCGGGCTCTTCCCAAAGACTCTGTCTTTTCCAGTCTTTGCTGGACAACCGGCTGGACTCTGTGTGTGTGTGTGTGTGTGTGTGTGCACGCATGCGCATATGTGTGAGTGTGTATATGTGTGCATACGTGTGTTTGCCTGAGTGTGCTTGCACTCGTGTTTGCATGTGTGTGCCTGTGCATTTGTGTGTGTTTACGTGTATATGTGTGTTTGCATTCACGTGTGTGTTTGCATGTATTTGCATTCATACAAGTGTGTGTCTGTCAGGGAGTCTTCTGGGGGTCTCCAGGCATCTCATGCCCCCGCCGACACGAGATAGCCCCTGGGCCACCTCCTTCAGGAAACAGGAACCCCCTGTATCAGGTGTCCACCCCCGCCACGGACAGGGACAACCCTCGGGAGCTTCCCGGGGTGGGGGTGGGAGGCTCAGGCCCCACAACCTGTGCCCTTGCGCTGGGTTCCCGCATGGTGCGCAGGGGAGGAGAGAGGAGGGGACACAGCTCTCTCCCCAGGACCCCCCCTTGTCTCCCAACCCAGGTGGAGGGGTCGCCACATCCTGCTGGGGGTTCGGGAATAGGGGAGGGGAACTCGGCCCGGCTCCCGTGAGGGTGGTGGCTGGAGCGGCAGGAAAAGGTCAGGCCTGGTGGGCCCAGTGGGAAAGTCAGGGGGGTAAAGCTGGGGCAGGATGGGGCAGCCTGAGCCCCCGAGGGGGGCGGCGGGGGTCTGAGAGCCGCCCCTCCCTTTCCCTTGGATGCCGAGGTGGGGGCTGGTTTTGCAGGCTGGAGGTGGTGTTAACCCCCGCAGAGCCGATTTGGTGGCGTCTGTCTTGCCCTCGGGGTGTGTTCTGCGTGAGGGTGAGCTGTAGCCGCACGCGGGGCCCTCCGTCCTGCCCAGGTCCTGCTGGGCCTGAGGGAGCCCGTTCCCCTTCCTGCTGGTGTCCTAGCCAAGGCTCCTCTGCCGGCTGTCCTCCCTCGGCCCCGCCCCTCCCATGGCCCCTCCCCCGGCGATCCCGCCCTCCTCCCTCGGCCCCCGCCCCTCGTCGGCCCCCACCCCTCCCCTGGCCCCTCCCTCGTCGGCCCCGCCCTCCTCCCTCGGCCGCGCCCCCTCGTCGGCCCCCGCCCCTCCCTCGTCGGCCCCGCCCTCCTCCCTCGGCCCCACCCTTCCCGGCGGCCCCGCCCTCCTCCCTCGGCCCCGCCCCTCCGCAGACACGCCCGAGTGTGGCTGTGAGTGGGAGCCGGAGGGGCCTGCGGCTGCCTGTCCAGGGCCCAGGACGCGTCCCTGGGTCCTCAGAGCCCAGGGGCCCCTTCCGGCTTCTCCGCACGGGCGGCTGGCCAGGGCTGGGGAGCAATTCCCCTCTCCCTGCGCCCCTGACACCCTGTGTTTGTTTCCTGCAGCAAATCACAAATTTGGTGGGTCCTTCCCGCTCCTTCCGCCCCTTCCGCGTCTGGCGGCTCCAGGAGGGCGGTGGCCTGTGTCCACACCCCACCCGCCCCAGGGTGGGCCTCCGCTGCCACGTGACCTTTCCCGGGCGAGTGTGCCTCAAGTCTCTCCTTTCTGGCTGAGGGTGCCCGGTGGTGGGTGTAGGGCCCGCCCCAAGTCCAGGATGACCTCACCTCCAGATGCTCAACTTAGTCTCCACGTAAGGTCACATTCTGGGGGTCAGGACTTGGACATCTTGCTGGGGGCCACGCTTCAGCCCAGCACACACCCTGCCTCCACTATTCTGGGGGGAGGCTCCTGGCATCAGAGGCGTCCTCCCTCTGAGTTCAGCGGCCCTTCAGAAAGTGTTTGACATGGGAGTGCAGTGTCCACCCCGGGCCAAGAGGCTGGCCCTCTCTAGGAGGCAGGCCAGTCTTGGGGGACAAACTCCTTTGTAGCCAGTCTGCGATGGCTCGGAGGGGTTCTGACAGCGTGGCCCAAACACAAGGCAGGGGCGCCTCGGAGCAGCTCTCAGGCAAGACCCCAACCTCCGCCGCTCTTGCCCGGGGCCTGGCCTAGAGGCCTGTCCTCTCTGCTTCCCTGGGCTTAGGGACTCAGGACGCTCGGGGCCAAGGGCAATGGCTTTTGACGCTGTCCCTGGTTCTGACCACCTGAGCGCGGCCTCATCCTGGGCCCTGAGCACAGCGAGGGATTGGGGCTGACTTATAGCTCTGGCCGCAGAGGGTGTCCCCCCCCCCCCCCCCCGCCCGTCTCCCCCCCTCGGGCAGGGCAGGGCGAGATCCCTGTGCTCCCTCCCCAGGATCTGGGCCTCTGGGCCAGGGCAGGCTGGGAGGACGGAGAGCAGGCCCCGGGGTCACAGCTCGGAGCGGGAGCTGTCCAGACTGCAAGGGCCCCGGGCACACTTGGACTCCTTCTGCTCCCAATGCTTTAAAGAAAGCCTTTTCTTCTGCTAATCATGACCGAGTGTTATTCTTTGTTTGCAGAAATCCTGATAGGGTGGTACTGACCCACAGGCTTTGGGAGGAGGCAGCGTGGCTCGTCTCGGAAACTAGGTTAGGAATCACCATCTCCCTGGCAACCCAGCCCGCCGCTCTCAGAGGAGTGGGCCGGGACCGCGTGCGCCCCAGGGCTTGGCGCTGGTCTCCTAGGCCATCCGTCTTCAGACACCCGACATCTGTTCCCTCCCAGCACATGCCCAAGGCACGTCCCAGCCACCTGTGTTCTCTTTTACTGCATGACAAATTACCCCAAATTTAGTGTCGGGGGGCCAGAATTCCCGGCGTGGCCTCACTGGGACTCCTCAGGAGGTTGCTGTCGGCTGTGGTCCAGGGCTGGGGTCTCAGCCGAGGGGGGCCTGGGTGAGGCGGTCGGCATCCAGGCTCCCTTGCGTGGTCCTTGGCAGACCTCAGTCCTGCCGCGGGGCAGCCAGCTTCCCCCGGATGAGCGGTCCGGAAGTCGGAGGGAGCCTGCCTCCGAGGCCTCTGTCTTTTTATAACCTTGTCTCGGAGTGGCATTTTGTCCCTCTGTCCCTCTGCCCCCCTTCACCAGAAGCAGATGGCTAGGTCCAGCCCAGGCCCAAGGAGAGCACCCCACGAGGCCCAGCCCAGTGGGGGCACGCGGCCCAGGGGCTCTGACAGCCTGCTCACGGTGCCACCAGTTCCAGTGGGGCTGGGCTTCCTCGCCCGGGCTCGGCAAGGACCTTCTTTGTCCCTGGACAGAGATTTGGCCGAGATTCCTATTCCTGGAGTGGACTGAGTGTGGTCAGCAGGGACCCCACCAAGTGCCCCTTACAGCCACCCCGTGACTGGGGAGGGCACCCGGAATCCAGCTGACCGGAAGGGATGGAGGCTGGCCTTGCGCAGACTCCCAGGGACATCTGTCCTGCGGACAAGCCGGTGTGCATCTGAAACGGGCGTGTCAGTCCTGAGGAGGGTGACAGGGTCTGGGCACAAGGCAGCCTCTAGACTTCCCTGAGCCCCACGGCTTTAGGACAAACTCCAACCTTCTGCTGCACACAGCCTTCCTACACCCTCCTCCTCTTCTCTCCCCCTCTTCCCTCTCCCCCCTTCCCTCTTCCCTTCCTCTTCCTCACTCTCCCTCCTCCATCTTCCTCCTCCCCTTCCCCTTCATCTCTCCCTCCTCCTCCCCATTCCCCCTCTCCTCTCCCTCCCCTTCCCCTCTCCCTCTCCTTCCTCCCTTCCCCCCTCTCCCTCCCCCTCCCCTCCTCCCTCTTCCTGCTCTGCCCTCCTCCTCCCTCCCCTTACATCACTAGGCTTCTCTCCCAAGCACTCCTGCTCTCTCCCATGTCTGGGACCTGGAGCAT
>CM052798.1:167923701-167939813 GCA_028533885.1 Nasua narica | reverse complement strand
CCCCCCCCCCCCCCCCCCCCCCCCCCCCCGTGCCTGGGCCATGTGCCCACCCAGCGCTTCACTGGTAGCCCCGCCCCATTCTGCAGGGGGGACCCTGAGGCTCAGGGAGTCACACAGCTTGCGCAGAGCCACACGCCTTGGGGGGGACTCACGCTGTCTGCACCCAGAGCCCCGATCTCACCACTACGCTGCTCTGCCCGGACCAGGCCAGCTACGTGGACACGCAGAACGCCCACGAGAGCACAGAACAGAGTCCTGGGCGGCGCTGAGAGCCACAGGGCTGACCCAAGGGGCCCGAGGCCTCAGTGAGTGTGTGAGTGAGCCTGTACGTGTGTGCAAGTGTGGAGGGGGCAGTGGAAACGCATCAGTGTGAATGCGATGTGTGTGGGCGAGTGTTCATATGTGTGCACGAGTGTAGGCAGCAGGGGGTGGGGGTGAGGAGCCCGGTGTGCGCCCGTCTTCCCTGCCACAGCCTGGCCGGGCTGGGGGCTCCCTCCCTCCTGGACCCTGGGGCGAGCAAAGTTCCCAGGCTAGAGGGTTTCTTGCAGTTTCCCTCAATGCGGCTGCTCCCCGGAGCTTCTCACACGGGTGGACGTGGGAAGGGATTCTTTGGAGCAGACCTGAGCGTCCGGAAAGGTCAGGCGTCTTTAAGGAGCCCCTGCATGCTGCGAGTTGGTCTTGGGCAAAGGCAGCTGCGGACATTGGCTGGGAGCTCTGGCACGGTGGTGGGGTCGTGTCACTACGTGGCAGTGCCTTTGGGGGAGGGGGTGGGGGGGCCTAAGATTGGACCTTGGCTTCAGGTCCAGGGCCACCAGAGGGTCCGTTTGGAGAAGGTGTCCAGGACCTTTTACTGCAGAAACAAAGTGCGGGGTGGGAGGGTTCCCGCGTGGCCGGGTGAGGTGTGGGATCGGTGCTCCAGGCCCGGGAGCGTGCGAGGAAAGGCTGCGAGGAAGGAAAGCGCAGGGAAGACAGCACTGTGGCTTGACCTGGTGCAGCTTCCTCGGCAGGGATCTTCCTGGATGGCCTGGACGGTCGCACAGGGAGGGTGGAGAGGAGGGCCGCAGGTGGGAGCGGTGTGGGTGCTGAAGGCTGGTGGCAGAAGTGCCCGTAGGACGCCAGCCTGGAAGGAGCAACTGTCCCACATGAGACAGGGATCGCCGC
This sequence comes from Nasua narica, assembly GCA_028533885.1. Taxonomy (NCBI): domain Eukaryota; kingdom Metazoa; phylum Chordata; class Mammalia; order Carnivora; family Procyonidae; genus Nasua; species Nasua narica. Next base: position 167,938,652 of record CM052798.1, on the reverse strand, counting down.
CCCTGTACTCTACCCAGACTCAGACCCGGGCAGGGGTGGGGGGTCTCGGGAGCGCATTTCAGCTGAGAGGAATCAGGGGGCATGGGGCCGGGCAGGGGAGGGGTCTCCCAGAGCTGGGAGACCGCTGGGGCTTTGCGGGGGAGTCCTGCGGGCACGGCTGGGGCCCAGGTGGCTCTGGGAGACCTGGAAGCAGCAGGGGTAGCCCAGGGCGGGGCGGCTCCACAGGACAGTGGGACCCGAGGGGGGAAGGGCCCTCGGCATGAACCTTGCGGGTACCTGAGCCCAAGAGGGCCCAGCGGCCTTGAGAGGAGGACAGATGGGCAGACCCCTCCTGGACTCAGGGCTGTGGGGGGTGGGGGTAGGCAACGGTGACGTGCCCTGGGGCACTCCTCCTCCCGAGGGATGCCGACAGCCTATCCCAGACTGGGCTTGTAGCTTAGCTGCTGGGGGCCTCACGCTCTCCACCATCTCACCGGGCGATGCCGGCTGCTCTTCGAGCTGACCAGGACCGCATTGATGTCCCCACCCAGACCCTCCTCTGAGCCTGCAGGGACTTGAGATCGACCGAAACGTCAGGTGATGATGTGTGTACTCTGCCTCAGCGCTTTCCACCCCCGCTTCTGCAGACATGGCGGGCCAGGAGCTTGAAGCCATCCCAGCCCCCTTTCCCTGTGTGTCTTCCTTTAATATTGACTGTAAGGCCGGGAGGCTCCAGGGAAAGGGACAGAGCCTCCAGTGAGCTCCGAGCCCCAGCAGGCCTGAGTCACCAGGTGAAAGTCATGCCCTGTGGCATCAGGGCTCCCCGAGAAGCAGAGCCACTGGGGTGTGTACATTTACACAGAGAGATGTAGGTTAAGGAATTGGCTCATGGGCTTTCCAGAGTCCAGCAGGAGGGTCAGTAAGAGCCAGTGCTCCAGTTCAAGTTCAGAGGTGGCTGTGGGCAGAATTCCCTCTTGCTCAGAGCAAGTCAGTTTTTTGTTCTATTCGGGCCTTCAACTGATTGGACGAGGCCCACCCACATCATGGACAGCAATTTGCTTCACTCAAAGTCTACTGATATAAATGTTAATTTATCTAGAGACAGCCTCACAGGAATGCCCAGAACAATGTTTGCCTTAATATCCGGCACTCTGAACCAGCCAGGGTGACCCACAAAACTGACCATCCCACTCACAGATGGGTATTTTGTGACTTGTAGTTCAGAGACTTCCCAACTAGTACACGAAAGTGCTTGGGACACAGTCCACTGATCTGTAAGATGACTTCAAAGCCACAGGGTCTCTGATATTTGCCCTTTTTTCTGCTTTCACCTCCCCCAGCGACCCCCTCCCCCCAACACTGGGTACCAGACACACCAACCATCTTTCCATTCCCAGCCTTTGCTCAGGTAGGATTCCCACACGAGGTTACTCCTCTCCGCTGATGACCTCGAAATCTTCCCTGCACACTTAATGTCAGAACACAGTCTCAAGTTCACGGTGAGCGGTGCTCCTCTCACACGGTGCCAGGGTTGGGGGACCCTCTGACTCAGTCGCCCTCTCGTGTTCCACATCGGCAGCTCAGACCTCACGGATCCCATGTTCCCACCATCCTAGACGGCAGTCCTAACTGCGCTGTCCCTCCCGGAAGCCGGGCTCTTCCCACAGCTCCTTCTCGTGTCTAGCCTTTCCCTCCTGAAGTACCCCTTTTAAAAGTGCCTGCTAGTGCTAAACGCTCTCAACATCTCCAAAATTCTATCTGGAAAAATTTGTCTAAAGTCTTTTTTTAATTTTCTTTTATTTTTAAGATTTTAATTATTTATTTGACAGAGGAGAGAGATCACAAGTAGGCAGAGAGGCAGGCAGAGAGAGGGGGAAGCAAGCTCCCCGCTGAGCAGAGAGCCCGATGCGGGGCTCGATCCCAGGACCCTGAGATCATGACCTGAGCTGAAGGCTTTAACCCACTGAGCTACCCAGGTGCCCCTGTCTAAAGTCTTAATGATCCGAAACTTTTATTTTGCACCGATTTTTGGGAAACTGTGTGTAAAGTTCTCCGGTGACCGTTCCTCTCGTCCCCGCACATTTCCTGAGCACTCGGTCCCTGTTTCAGCACTACCACACCAGCGGCTGTATCTTTGGAGCTCAGGTCCCCTTCTTGTCGGCTATTGAAGCTTCTTCTTTTGTCTTCGGTGATCTGTAGCTTCATGACGCTGCACGAGGTGCGGATTTTCTGTTTATCGATTCTATTTAGTACGCATTGTGCTTCTCTGTAAATGCTTATCTTTCATCAGTTCTTTTATTTAGGAGACAGAGTGTGAGCAGAGGGGGAGCAGGAGAGAGAGCACCTCCAGCAGCGCCCCTCCCCCCATGCACAGCCCCGATGCGAGGCTGGATCTGGAGCCGAAATCAAGAGCCCGAAGCTTAAGCCAAGGCGCCACGCAGGAGCCCCTCCATCCCGGTTCTGAGACATAATGCCACAAACACTGGTTACCTTTCCTCTGGGGCTCTGCCCAGCCTTCCCTCAGCGCTCAGCACGCGACCCGTTGCGTGTCCCAGCCTCTCCTTCTATCTTGTATCTCCTTCCCCCTTGCGCACATTCCCCATCGTTTCTGGAGACTCAAATTCCAGTTCGCAAACTCCTTCTTCGGTTGTGGCAACAGCCTGAGCGAGGCGTAACTCGAATACTGTAAAGTTCACCCTTTTAATGTTTCTAACCCAGTGGGTTTTAGTACATTCACAGTGTTGTCCGACTATCATCCGTATCTTTTTAAAAAAACATTAAAAAAAAAAAACCATTTTCATCACTTGCAAAGAAACCCTTTGACCTTTAGCAGGAACTCCCCATTCCTTCCTCCTCCAAGCCCGAGGCAACCTGAGAATCTCTGTTCCCTCCTTTTTGGATTTTTCCATTCTGGACGTCTCATACAAGTGAAATCACACCACATATGTTTTAAAATGACTTTTATTGTCGTTTGGCATACATCTTTCAACGTTTCTGATGACCTTTTAATTTCAGGGGAAAGTTTTTCATTTCCAGAGGCTCTCCTTTCTTCCACAGCTAAGTGCGGTCAATTTTGATAGTGCCTTGTTCTTGCCTTTCCGTATATCTTAAACCCACAGGACAGGTTAACTTTATATTCTATACCTACCACTTTCAGTCTAGAAAGTTTGTGAGATTTAAATCTGTTCATCTTCACGGTTCCTGTTGGGTCATTGCAGGCCTATTTTCTTTGATGTTTGCTGAGTTTTGACTCTGGGCTCCCATCTGAATCACCTCTGTGGGAGCCCAGTCCCTGGTTGGCTTTGCTTGTCTGTCTCCTTTGCGTGCCCGGCTTCCTCCTTATAAGATGGGGATGTGGAGAAGCCCTCCCCAAAGGGTGGGGGTGAAGCTCTACTGCCGGAAGGGCCGGAGGGGCCAGAGGGGCCGGGAACGGAGCGTGTACTAGGTGCGTGGTCAAAGCCATCATCTCGCGAGGGCCATCAATGATGATCCTTTGCCCGGTGCAAGACTGAGTGAACCTTCCCCTTGTGTTGTCCCAGGCCCAGGGCAGCGACCGGCCAACAGCGGATACTCCGTGAATATTTGCTGGCCAAATGAGGGCAGGGCAAAGAGGAAGGACCCCAACACGTGCGCAGGAGCTGGAGCTTTACTCAGTGCTCCGCAGAGACGGATGCCAGGCACAGCGACAGGCAGCAAGTGCAAAGGCACAAGACTCAAAAGCTTTGCGGGGCGGGAAGGCGAGAGACAAAGCTGAAAAACTGGCCAAGCAGGCGGCCGACGGCCTTGAAGGCCGCTACCAGCACTCGGCCCTCGGCCCTCGGCCCTCGGCCCTCGGCCGGGGGCGTGGTTGGAGCCAGCAGTCCTTGGGGCAGTGGTGGCTGGCGGGGGTCGTCACGGGTGCTCTGGGTCGGGGCGGGGTGGGGGAGCGCAGCCTCAAACCATCGAAGCCAGGACGACGGGGCTGGGGCGGGGAGGGCTCCAGGTACGCGAGCCGGCGGACGGGGACCTGCGCGAATCACCTTCGCTGTTACCTCCTCCCCTCTCTGCGTCTTTGTGCGTTTCGCTCGCTTCCTTTCGCAGTAAACGTTCTTCCGAGAAATTCCGAGGGGATCTCGGCCAAGCAGCGGGGGAAGGGATCTTGCCCACGCCCGGGGAGGGGCGCGCGGGGCGGCCGCGGCGGGAGCCGGCAGCGGAGGGGGCGGACGCGCCGGCCGGGCGCCGGCTGTCGAGGGGCGCGGACCGCCCAGGACCGCGACCCGCCGCGGCCCCGAGTCCGGGGCGCCCCGCCCGCGCGTCTCCCGCCGCCCCCGCCCCCCGCGCGCCCCCGCCCCGGCTCCGCTCCGCCCCTCGCGCGGGGTCCGCGTCTGCGGCTGCGTTCCCCGAAAGACAAGGCTGCGCCCGGGTTCCGGTCCGCAGGGAGACCGAAGGGCACCGCTCCCCGCGCCTCCCGGAGCTCTGGAGTGCCGACCCTCCAGGGATGTGAGTGCGCCCCCGACCCGAGGCCCGCGCTCCACGCCCCGACCTGCGGTGAGCGCCCGGGCGCGCGCAGGAGGCGGCAGGAGGGGGCTCGGCGCGGGGTTCCCGGGCCCCCAGCCCAGGGGTGGGGGTGGGGACATGGCGCGCGCCCCTCCCCCATCGGCAGGTACCGCCAGCTCGCACCTTGTCTTGCCCTTTTCTCTCCGGACGCACCTACCGCTCCCCAGGGAGAAGACGCGCTCCCCTCGACCCCCCGCCCCCGACCCCACAGGTGCCAAGAGCGGGTTGAGGCGTTTCGAGCTGTCACCTTGCCCGAGACGGCAGACCTATTCTCCCTGGAGGGGATGCTGTGATGGTGGACGCTCTGGGGGATGGGCTGGGGGTGGGGCTTTGCAAGCTCGCGAACGACCCCCCTGCCCCCTGCCCCCCCCCCCGCCCCGGCCGGGGATTCCGAGGCGGGGGGAGGTTGCGCTCCCGTGCCGGAGGAGGGGAGGGGGCTTCGGGTTCGGCCGGAGGCTGAGGCTCCTGACCGAGGCTTCTCCTTGCCAGGCCCGCGCTCCGGAGGACCTCCGCCCACATCCCCCGCGCCTTCCCGAGGCCCGCCCGGAGCATGCTGCCTGCAGCCATGAATGGCCTCGGCCTGGTGCTGCTCGCCGCCCTGCTGTGCTCTGCGCCCGGTGAGTCTGGGGGCGGCCCGCGGGGCTGGGCCAGGTCGCCGGAAGAGCCCGAGGCGGCTCCGGAGAGAGCCGGGCTGCGGGGCCGCCATCCTCCGACGGTGCCCGTCACATCCCCACCCTCTCCGGGTCCTCGCGCCTGTCGCCTTCACTCACGGTGCTCCGGCTCCAGCCCCGGCCCCAGCCTCAGCCACGTGGGGCCCTCCTGGCTCCTGAGGGCCCCGAGCCATTTTCCTCCCCGGCGGCCCATGGCGGCTGGTCCTGCCCAGGCGCCCTGGGCTCGGCGCGGGGGGCGGGGTTCTTGTGCTCCGTCTCTTCCCTGAGCCCCACCTGGCCTCCTATCAAGTCTGCGTGCTCCTTCCTTCCTTGGACCCAACTGAAGTCCGGGGGGAGATGGGAGGGGTTAGGAGTGCGCAGGAGAACCCAGAGGTGTGAGAGTGGTGTGGCTGGAGTGTGGGCGCACGGATGCGGGGGGAGGGGGAGGTGTGCCCAGTGCTGCCAGAGTTCCGGTGGGGGGACGACCCCCCTCCCACAATGGCCGCGAAGGCACAGAGGTTCTCCCAGGGCCTGACCTCCAGGTGCCAGCCTGGGCTGCTCGCTCCGGGCGTGGGGTGCTTGGCCTCCTACGGGGGGCCAGGTTCTCCCAGCAGTGCCCGCAGTGGGCGGGAGGGGGCGGAAGGACAGCGGGCTTGGCCCCCAGCTCCTCCGGTCATCCGCATCCCTGTGCCCTGCCCAGCTCACGGCCTGTGGTGCCAGGACTGCACCCTGACCACCAACTCGAGCCACTGCACCCCAAAGCAGTGTCAGCCTTCGGATACAGTGTGTGCCAGCGTCCGCATCACCGACCCCAGCAGCAGTGAGTCTGGCGGGGCCTGGGCGGGGAGCGGTTGGGGATGCCATCTGAGCCCCCTCTGTCCTCGGCTGAGGGCACAGGGCTATGGGCAGGATGCCGCCCAGCGTGAGGCCCAGCAGGTGCCTCTCCAGCCCCAGCCGGGGCAGCCCTCTCCACATCCTTGAGACGGCGTGGGCGGGTCGTCGAACTCAGCTCTGCTGGCTGGGGCTCCCGATCCGGGTCCTGGGCTCCGTCCTGGGCATGAGGCCCAGAAGGCCTGGGTGCAGCTCCCGTCCCAGGCTCTCCTGCCTCTTCCCCAGGCCGGAAAGATCACTCTGTCAACAAGATGTGCGCCTCGTCCTGTGACTTCGTGAAGCGGCACTTCTTCTCAGACTATCTGATGGGCTTCATTAACTCTGGGATCTTGAAAGTGGACGTGGACTGTTGCGGGGGGGACCTGTGCAATGGGGGGCCAGGGGCGGGGGGCAGCCCCTGGGCCCTGGCTGGGGGGCTCCTGCTCAGCCTGGGGCCCGCCCTCCTGGGGGCTGGGCCCTGAGGCCCTCTGCAGAGCTCCGAGCTTCCTCCCTGGAGCCGGGAGGCCCCCCTCTCTCCACCAGCTCCAGTCTTGGCCAGCAGGACGCCTCCAGGAAACCCGGAGTCTGCGGGAGGCCCCGGGGGGTGCGGGCTGGGGGCTGGGACCCCCAGGTCTCTGAGGGGAGGCCTGGCTCTGCCTGGCCCGACAGCCTGGCTGCGAGGGCATCTTCCGCGGAGAAATAAACTCACTTCTGGTCCAGAGCCTGGGTCTGAGCCTGGGTGTAGGGGTGAGGCTGGCAGAGCAGGGAGGGGGCTCCGGGGACGAGCAGGCCAGGGTGGAGATGCGTGGGGCACTGGGACTGGGGTTTGTGGGTGTGGGGGGCTGCCTGGTGGAAGATGGGAGGGGAGGTCAGAGCGGGCAGAATCTCGGGCCGGAACACGAGGGTGAAGCCTCGTCAGCGCGCGTGCGCGTGGGCACCAGACGTGCAGACGGGCGCACTAGACATGTACACCCGTGTGTGCATCCACACCCACGTGCACGCGCCCCTGCAGACGTCCACAAACGTCTGTGCGCACACTATTCTTGGCCCTCGGTGTCTCGCGGCACCCCTGCCCTGCGTATCCGCTCCTCTCGCTTTTTCTCTCTTGCTCTTTCGCGGAGTCTTGGGGCGATCAGACTCGGGGGCCCGCTTCCCAGACAGCTGTTGGGAGCACGCTCGTGCCCGGACCCTGCCTCTTAACCAGAGACCCCTGCCCCCACCAAGGGTGCCTCCTTGGGCGGGCTCGGGAAGACCAGGGCCTGCAGCCCCGTGGGGGGTGGCGCAGAGGGACAGGGGCCTTCGGGCGGGGAGGCAGGGGAGCCCCTGCAGGTAGTAATTCCTGGGGACCACCTCAGGCCCCTGCTGCTCTAGCCGTGGGTCTCTGGTTTCATCCCTGCACCCCCGGCTTCGGCCCTGTCTCCCGCACTCCCGGGGTCACCCTGGGGCCCACCCAGGCTCACCGCATGAGGTCAGCAGCCACTTCAGCCTCCCCTGGGGTCTGGCCTTTAGTCAGTCCTTCTTCATGGCTGACCCAGGCCGCGGTCACTCCCGGGTCCGGGCCCCCGTGGCAAGAACCGTGATTTCGCTGAGAGCTGGCCATGGCATTCCTCCCGGGGCTCCTGCCTGTGAGCGAGGGAGAGGGATCTGGAAGTCGGGGGTGAGCCAGACCGGGGAGGGGTCGCGGGAGACCGTGTCCGCTTCCTGTGATGGGACCGCCCAGGGACGAGCCTCCTGCTCTAAGTTTGCTCTATGAGGCACCCTTAGCACCGTGTGCTGCCTGCCGCCGGGGCCCGGTGTCTGGGGCGCGTAGGGACCAGGCACTGTTGTGTAGGGCAAGTGCGAAGAGCGCCTTGAGGATTCGGAGGCTGGAAACTGGTGCCGGCGAGGATGCGACGCCGTGGGGGCCCCGGAGGTTCCCGGAGGATGAGAGGCCGCCCCGTGGGCACCGGGTTCAAGCCACTTTCAGGTCAATCTTTATTATCTGAGGGAAGTATTTAGAACATGAAAAGTGGGGAGGTCCTTCCAGCTCTTTGAGAGTGTGTGCGATTTGAGGTGGACGGGGGCTCAAGGGCAGCCTGGCCCACAGAGTCTGGTCGGACCTCTCTGAGCTCCGCTTCCGGGCGGCCCCATCGAAGTCTGGGTCCCCAGACCCGGGACCGAGGGAGCCGTGTCCCCCCGGGGGAGCTGTCGTTGCAGGGTCGAGCCCGCAGTCCGTGTGGCATGCAGGGGCCGGCTGGGCACGTGACAGCGCTGGTAAACCCATGTACCCCTTGACTATTTCTCCGAAGACTCCACCAAGGTCATCCTTCCAGACCTATGCGGACCTTTTGTTTTCGGGGTCTGCTTAGCATTCCCCTGGACGGGCCAACTGCCTTTCTTAACCACCCCTCCCCCGAGGGCAGAGGGGTCCGCCTCTCCGTCTCTGATCAGCGTTCCCACCGGGACCCCCCTCGTCCTCGTGTCCTTACGGGGTTGAGTGACTGTCCATCTCGGGATTCGGGAAGCGTGCGGCTGAGCCCGGCAGACATCTCCTCGGAAGGAGCCGGTGTCCCGGGAGCTTCCCTCTGCCTGGGAGACAAGTCTCATCCTGATTCCTGCTGGACAGCCTGTTAGGGAGCTCGAAGGTCGTCGGAGTCTGTCCCGACTTGTGAGCGTTTCCTCTGTAATTGCCGTGGCTTTTGTCTTTTCCTCCGGAACTGTGAGACCCCTTTGTGAGTGAGCTACCTTCTGCCCCTGGTCTGAGTTTCCAAGGATCTTCGTTCTGGGGCGTTTTCCTGGCACACACGGGCACATCCTCAGGTTCCAGGTGGTTGAATCTAATCGAGCTTCTATCGTTTCCGGCTTTCAGACCTTAGGAGGGCCTCCTCGCTGCTGATCTTAGGCAAACAGTCTCCATAGTCCGCTGCTTGTTCCGGATCGGGGTACTTCCCTCAGAAATCTGAAGCTCCTGGAGTTTGCTTACCCTGTGGCAGGAGTCAGGTCGTCTCTGAAATCCACGGCCAGTGTTTCTCAGTGCCGCTCGGGAACGCGCCCGTCTTTCCTCGGCGGCTCCAAGTGCCCCCAGGTCACAGCATGCGGGCACCCGTGACGGCGTGTTCGGGCCGCTGCGTGTGGGCCCCCCAGGCGCCTCACTCCTGGCCGCTTCACAGCGCAGTCCCCGGCTGGTGAGGTGAGCCCCCCTTGCTCCTCTTTTGACGAGACGATTGTCACTTGTGATTCGTTCTTACAGGTGAACGCTGGGATCCATTTTCTGGCTCAGGAAGGATGCCCAGGAAGGGCAGTTTCACGGTCTGGGCGAGCCGCTGGGGGCCCGGCTGTGCGAGGGCTTGCTCCTCCCCGGCCCGTGGCCGCCGGATCGCACTGCTGTTCCTGCTCGTGTCCCCCGTGGCCCTTGTACTCCCTCGGCGTCTAAACTAGGTGACGTGCAGTTTGGTGCTAGTAACTGGGACTTCCTCCTTTTCTTTAAACCGAAGTGGTCATTTTCCGTATGGTGAGCGGATGTTTTCCATTTTCTTGATGCCATTCTTTCCAGAAGTACCCCCACCCCCAGCTGGCCATCACTTAAGTGGGATGGCCGGGGGTTTGGGGGGTCAGTAGGGCGGACGACCGAGGGAGCCTGTGGGTCACTGGCCTCCACGTTTCCAAGAGCTCCCCCCACGGTGCCATGGGTGCGTGCCCGTGAGATGGAGGGAATGAGTCTGCAGAGAAGCCCGTGGAAACGCTTCCAGACGGGGAGGGAGAGAGGGCGCTGCCTCAGCTGGCCCCCACCCCCAGCTGGCCATCACTTCAGCGGGATGCCCCTGGGCTGAGAGGGCAGTGGGGCGGGCAGGAGCGGACGGTGGGTCCAGAGAGGATCCCGAGGGGCAGGACCCCCGAGCGGTACCCGTTGGTGGGGCTCTGGGTACGGGGGCGGCAGACAGCTGCGGGTCTCCGCGCCTCGGTGGGGCCTGGAAACAGGGTGAGGCCCCGTAACCCGAGTGAGGGCACAGCCTGCGGGCTCTTGGCCTTGGGCGAGGACCAGACGGGCCAGGGGTGAGGCGGTGGGTCTGCCGGCCGTCCCTTGCGGCACGCAGCCCTGGGAGGGAAGAGACCAAGACCTCAGGCTTCTGCTGCCTGGTGAGACGGGTCTGGAGAGAAAAATGGTGTCAGAAAGATTCAAGTTCTGTTCCGAGCTCTCCTGGGCTCGGGGGCCGTGGGAGTGGTGCCGGAGTCCGTGGAGGGCTCTCAAGAGGGGCTCTGCTGGCGGGGGTGGGGGTGGGTGGGCGCAGCACGGCCCCCCCGCAGAGCCGAGGTCACGCAGGGACGCCCCGGGGGCTGGGAGGCTGCTGAGCAGGCGCCCGAATTCCAGACACAGGGGCAGCCACAAGGCGCAGGGGTGTGGGGGTGACGAGGGGCGGCAGTGACGGCGCTGGACCCACGCAGGGAAAAGCTCCTCGTTCTCCCACAGTGAGCGCTGCGTGTTCCGTTATCCGCGTCGTCTCCCGGGTCCCCGGGGCGCACCACAGGCCGCGTGCAGCGAGGACACCTCTCTGCCTTCCCAGTGTTTGGGGTGCTTCCTCAGGGTTTGTGTCCGCTGCGCGGCCAGGGCCCGCGGAGCCGGAGTGAGGACAGGGTGAGGACACCCGCCCAGGGCGGGTCTGGGTTCCCCGTCGGTCTTCCCTGGGATCCACGTTTGCTTTTGGACTGGAAAATCGGTCTTTGTTCAGCTTCTGCTCTTTATTTATTCATATTTCAACTAGATTCTTTTAGGAGAACTCGGCTGACGAGTTTACGAGAAATAGCCTTTCACCCTTTACTGGTACGAGGCCGGATCCGCTCATTTAACTAGTAGTTACCACAGTGGGTTCCATGCTCCATGTCCTGGAGGGGAGGCACCTGGGCGTTCGGGACAGGTAAGCCTGGGGGTCCCTGTGTCGCGTTCATCCCCCGCCCCTGCTCTGTTAGCCCCCCGCGGATGCCTCGGCCTTGTCTGACGGAGTCTGTATCTCATGTCTCCGTGCCGCCAGCCCTGGCCCCCCGCCCACCTGCTTGGTTGCTTCCGTCTCCTCCGGGGTCCCAGGGCACCGCTGGCAGCCCCGCCCTGGACACAGCACTGGTGGGGGGCGAGCTGGACACGGCCCTCCAGGCACCCTGCTTCCTCACGTTCTCTGGGAGGGACATTTGCCGGAGATGTCCGCAGGCCCGCCTCCACCCAACGTCTGCCCACCGGAGACCCCAGAGGTCCTTGAGTTTTGCGGGAAAGTGGACCTTTCTCTGCGGCAGGTGAGGAAGTCGGTCCTCCCCGCAAGCTCCCTGGTGGCCGTGAGACCTCAGCTGACGAGGCCTTGAAGGCACAGGCCGGGGCCGCACCCACATCCCAGCAAAATGTGGGTTTGGCTTCGGAAGCCGGCCCCGCCCAGCCCGCAGCAAACGGAGGGCGCCCATCGGAAGACCCGGGAGGAGCAGGCTCACGGGCTCCTCTTCCACTTCTGGGGGGCTCGGTGCCAGGCTCTAGGTCCCAGGGACAGGGCAGCGGGCAGACAGGTGCGGCGGCCTGGGTCGCACCCCTGCAGAGGGTACCAGGAGGGGCCAGACCTTCCCCCGAGGACTCGGGCAGTGAGGCTCGGGGGCTCCCTTACCCGTCCTTGAGGGGGCTGCTGGGGCAGGGGGTGCAGGGACCCCTTCCTGGGAAGTGGCTGAGGGACTTTTCCGTTTTTTTAACTTCTGGTTTTGAATAGGGGACACGTGCGTGCCCGTCAGGGAGGTGAGAAGTGTGTCCCCGCCCCAGCGCCCACCGCCACCGCCGGGCCCGCGTTCTGGGCGTCTTCGCAACGGAGCTGGGCAGTGCAGGGAGGGCTGCCTTCCTCCCCTCCCTCCCTCTCCAGGGATGTTCTCAGGGTCCCCTTGGGCGGGCTGTGGTCCCTTCATGATCGAGCGTGTGTCTGGGGGTCGGACCCCCTGCGCTGGCCTTGCCGAGCCCCAGGGTCCGCACCTGGCGCTTTGGCGGGTCTGGCTGTCTCACCAGCCTCGGACTGTGCACATCCCGGTCCCGGCGAGGAGCGCGAGCCAACAGAGCGTTCTCCCCCTCGATTAGGCTTTGCACTTGGGTCTATGTTTTAAAGAGTCATTCTGTCATCTTTCCCTCTGTCAGTGGCCGATGCCTGGGTCTATGCTGCCTGACATTGAAATCCTGAAGAACGTTTACCACAAAGTGACCCCGAAGGAGGGGGGCGGGGTGGGCTGCAGACGGGGCTGAGGATCCACCCTGACTCACCCCTGGTACTTTGGAAGCCTGGGCAGACAAGGCAAGGCTGTGTGGCCACAGCCCTCAGCGCGTGGACGAGGGGCCTGGTTTCTACTGGGTGACCAGATGCTGCTGACCTTGACCTTCGGGAGGGGTGGCAGGTGGGCCTTTCTGCCGGCAAGCTTACTAGGGAGCAGGGTGGACGGTGACTGGGGACGTTCGAGCCTGAGGAGCCCAAATTTCAGCGACCCAGGCCAGCCTGGACACTTCGGAGTCCAGCCTGCGTGCAGTGACGAGCTGGCCGTGTATTGGGGTCACGGGGTCCCATCCAGGTTCTCGGAAGGGCCAGTGGGTCACCACGTGGTGGCGGGGGAGGGTGGGGACCAGGGCAAGTGACAGCGTGGGTGGTGTCTGCCTAAGGCAGTAGCTTCAGAGCGCTGGGAGGGGACGCTGGGTGCTGGGGAGCGTGAGGGCTGATGGAAGGGGCGGCCCACTCCTGGCCTGGGGCAAGGTGGGAGTCATACCACCTACCTTTGCTGAGCCTCCAGAATTCCCGGCTGAAGGCAAGCCCCCCACCCCTCACGGTGCCCAGGTCCCCTGATCTCACACTTCTCCTGGCGCTGCTCAGATGGCCGGGGATGGCCCGGGAGCATTGGCCAGCTGGAGGCCAGGGAGGGGTTGGGGAAAACTTGCCAAGTGTCCATCCAGCCAGGAGGCCCAGTGACCGTGCGCGAGGGTCTGGAGGCAGAGGGGAGACTAGGTGTGCGCGAGCCACCTTGCCCAGGGAGCACCCCTGTGGGGGGGTTGGGGTGGGCAGGGTGTCTGTGTCAGGCTCCATCCGTCCTCCCCTAACCCTGAGATTGTGACCTGAGCCCGAATCAGGATGTGTAACCAACTGAGCCACCCAGGCACCCCCAAAAGGCGGTTTCTCTGGGAAGGAGAATGGAGTTTGGAGGGGTCTTGGACCTGCAGAGGCCCAGGGCAGAGCTGGAGGTGGGAGAAGGGTGTGGAGAGCTGCTGGCCTCAGGACGGGCTCTGGAGACCCCGATGTCTGAGCTGCAGCGGGGGATGCTGTCAGGGTCCTGGGCTGTTGTGACGAAGCACCACCCCCACAGCCTGGGGACCAGATGCCGAAATCGGGGTGTTGGAGGACCATGCTCCCTCGGAGGCTCTGGCGGAGGCTGCTTCCTGCCTCTTCCAGCTGCTGGGGCTCCTGGTGTCCCTGGCTTGTGGCTGCGTCCCTCAGTCTCTGCTCTCTCCCTGCTCTCTTCCCCATGTCTCTATGGGTTCTTTTCTGTCTCTGTCGGGATGCTCCCGTTGGATCTAGGACCTGCCCCTGTCCAGGATGGTCTCACCGCAAACCCCACGGCGATCACACCTGCAAAGTATTTACTATTTCCAAGTAAGGTCACAGGCTGAGGTTCCCACTCAGGTCGTCCTTACAGCCGGCCTGGGGGGCTGACATTGGGAGCCACCGCGGGGTCAGCCTCGGGCCATCTGTCCTGCGCTCTGCCCTCCCAGCGGCCTCCCGCTAGAGTAAGCACACGCACTCTCCTTCCCGGCAGTAAGATTCCTTTCTTTAAGTACACAATTCTCCTCCATTACCCCAGTAACTCCGAGCTTGAGCTGTCCCCATTCCTCCCCTTCTCAGACCTTACAGAGGTTCCAGAACCTCCCAGCCCTTTCTTCCCACTGCTACGACCCTCGTCCAGGACTTCACCACTTTTTTTAAAAAAAAAGAAAAAGGTAAACAGGGGCGCCTGGCTGGCTCAGTCATTTAAGCGTCTGCTTTAAGCTCAGGTCATGATCCCTGGGTCCTGGGTTGAAGTCCCATGTCAGTCTCCCTGCTCAGCGGGAGTCTGCTTCTCCCTCTCCCTCTGCCACTCCCCCTACTCATGTGCTCACATTCTCTCTCTCTCACAAATAAATTAAAAAAAAAACTTTTTAAAACAAGACAATTCATTTAAGCTGAAAAACCCAACAATGTAGTGGAGTCATATCCCCCTCCTGTATTCCCCCTGCCCCCGCAGCCATCAGTCTGCTCTCTGTATCTATGAACTTGGTTTTTTAAAAAGTTATTTTTATATTTCACCTATAAAAGAAATCATAGTATTTGTTTTTCTTTGTCTGACTTACTTCACTTAGCATAACATCTTTTAGGTTCGTCCATGCTGTTGCAAATGGCACGATTTCCTCTCTTTTTATGGCTGAGCAATATTCCATTGGGTATATAACACCTCTTCCCCATCCATCCTTCCATCCATCCATCCATCCTTCCATCCTTCCATCCTTCCATCCTTCCATCCATCCTTCCATCCTTCCATCCATCCATCCATCCGTCCTTCCATCCTTCTATCCGTCCATCCATCCATCCATCCATCCTTCCATCCTTCCATCCTTCCATCCATCCTTCCATCCATCCATCCATCCATCCATCCTTCCATCCTTCCATCCTTCCATCCATCCTTCCATCCATCCATCCTTCCATCCTTCCATCCATCCTTCCATCCATCCATCCATCCATCCTTCCATCCATCCTTCCATCCATCCATCCATCCTTCCATCCTTCCATCCATCCATCTTTCCATCCTCCATCCATCCATCCATCCTTCTATCCGTCCATCCATCCTTCCATCCATCCATCCATCCTTCCATCCTTCCATCCTTCCATCCATCCATCCATCCTTCCATCC
>CM052798.1:167904659-167923201 GCA_028533885.1 Nasua narica | reverse complement strand
CATCCATCCATCCACCCATCCTTCCATCCATCCATCCATCCTTCCATCCATCCTTCCATCCTTCCATCCATCCATCCATCCTTCCATCCTTCCATCCATCCTTCCATCCATCCTTCCATCCTTCCATCCATCCTTCCATCTTCCATCCATCCATCCATCCTTCCATCCTCCATCCATCCATCCATCCATCCATCCTTCTATCCGTCCATCCATCCTTCCATTCTTCCATCCATCCATCCTTCCATCCATCCTTCCATCCATCCATCCATCCATCCATCCATCCTTCCAACCATCCATCCTTCCATCCTTCCATCCACCCATCCTTCCATCCATCCATCCTTCCATCCTTCCATCCATCCATCCTTCCATCCATCCATCCATCCATCCATCCATCCATCCATCCAAGGACACTTAGCTTGTCTTGGCTGTGTCCGTGGGTGCAGACATCTCTTCAAGATCCTCTTTTCATTTCCTGGGATATATACCCACGTGGAATTGCTGGATCCTATGGTAGTTCTATATTTAATTTTTTTAGGGAACCTCCATACTCTTCTCCAGAGTGGCTGTACGAGTCTGCATTCCCACCAACAGTGCATGAGCTTCCCCACATGCTCACCAACACTTGTTCTCTCTTGTCTTCTTGATACCAGCCCACCAGACAGCTGTGAGGTGGTATCTCATTGTGGTTTCGATTTGCGTTTCCCTGCTGATGAGCACCTTCTGTATCTGTTAGCTATTTGCATGGCTTTGGGAAAACCTCTGTAATTGGATAATTTGGGGTTTTTTGCTTTTGAGTTGTGTGAGTTCTTTACATATTTTGGATATTAACCCCTTGCTAGATGTGTGGTTCGCAAACATTTACATATTAATTGGTTGATGAACACATGTGGCCAGAGGCTTGCAGGGAGCTTAACACTGTGTTTCCCCTCCGAGCAAAGTGTAGTGTTCACTAATTCAGTGTTTGCGGTGACATCATAGAACAAAACTATCGCGAATAATGAGAACTGGCAATATTTGCAGCCAAGGAGGGTCCTTGGAAACATCTGCCTTAAATGATCGGGGCTCAAGAACCGGGCTGGGGTGTCTGGGGTTGGTTTGCAGGGCCCCCGTTGCCTGCCCCTTGGTTGGGGCATCAAGCGGCTAAACGTTGCTTTCTTCTGTGGCCGGGAGGGGACTCTTCCTTGGGCTCCTCTGTTTTGTAACAGTTGCCCAAAGATGATCCGAACTTCCGGTGAGAAATGGAATATTTAGCAGGGAAGAATTCCAGCCACCATCACTGACAGTGGATGCTTGCGTGCAGGGTCTGCTCCAGCCCGGGTTCCGGGTTCCGTGGGAGGCGCTGAGTCCCCAAGAGGCCAGCTGGGAGCAGAGCAGGGGGCTGCCTCCTGCCGGCACAGGGGAGCGAGTGGGGCCGGGGCTCCATCACACTATACCCTCAATGATGATGCCAGGATTTTATATGTGTTGGTGGAAGCCTTTAATTGTGTGTGGGATTTTTCCAAGGCCAAGTGCTCCTTGCTTCCTGTCTGGTCTGTTTTCAGAGGCACTGCCTCCACACGGATTCCGAACAGCCTCCCGAATCACTTTCTCCTCCTGGCGTCACTGTCGGCACCGGCCTGCATTTTTTTCCCCTTAATTTTATCGGTAAATTCATAAGTCCTTTGTTATACCATATGCCTGTGACAGAGATTAAAATGACGCCTGCTACATGACACCTGACACTAGCATCGTTTCCGTCCCTTTGGGGCAGAAATGACCTTCACTCAGGCTGCGGCTCCCGGCAGTGGGGCACTGCTGGTCCTTCAGCCCGTGTCCCTCTGGCTTGTGGACAAGCCACCCCCAGATGGAGCAGTGCAGATAGCTGCAGGCTGAGGCTGTCCTCACGGAACCCCGGACAGGGACGCCGGCCCTTCCCGAGGGACCTGGGCAGCCCAGCCAGCTGCAGGGCGGTGGGGTCGAGCTTCTGTTTGTGTTGTGGTCCTCGGGTCCTCGGAGGCCACACTGAGCAGCAAGGTCCTTCCATGACTCGGACTGGCTGGAGTCCCTCACAGCTCCCACCTCAACCCCTGCTTGGCCTCTGACCTTTAGAGGCCGCGGACCCCGCAGTGGTCAGAAGGCCCCAGTAGAGCCCCCCGGGGGAGGAAGGAGGCCAGCCCTTTCCCTCCTCATGTGACTGAGGCGGTGACTATTGGCTCTAAAGACCTCCAGGGCAAATTTCCAGCCAAAGTCTCTTTGTCCTGATGAGCTTGGAGGATCATTTCTGCCCCACTCGGTACCCCAACACCAAATCCTACAACCCACGGGACTTCTGGCGGGATGGGGCCACTCGGGGCCAGCACACGGGTTTCTGCCATCCAAGATGGGTAGACTTAGCCCAGTTTGGGAAGATGGTGTACTTCCAAACGCGCGTGTGTCCGCGAGCGTGAGCTCACTGGGTGTTCTCTACACCCCCCCCCGACCCCCCGCCTCGCCGCCAGCTGTGTCAGAGGTCGCTGTGAGTCCCCAGCCCAGCCGGCAGGAGGGGAGCTGTCCCCGCGCGTCCCCGAGGCCGCACACGGACAGCTGCCCCCTGGGAGGAACAGACCAGGCCCCGCCCCCGCGGGGGGATGGGCAGCAATCTGGCCCGCCCCCACCGGCGCTGCCTAGCCAATTGGAGGCCGCCCGAGGGCACGCCCCCCGAGGGCGTCACCGAAGGCCCTTCTCGCAGGTGCCCTGGAAACTAACCAGATGGGACGCAGCCGCGTATCCTGACTGGAGGCGGCCGCAGAGGCCCCGAAGGGATGCTGTCCCGCGTGCGCTCTGATTCCCGGGGGCGGGGAGTGGGGGGCTGCGAGGCGGAGCCCCGAAGCCAGGGAGGTTTTCCACTGCCAGCCTTCAGCGGACCCCACCTCCGGGAGAGGCAGCACCGGGGTTAAGGTCGTGCCCAGGATGCCCAGGGCTCTCGCCGGGCTGCGTCCCTTCCGGGGCGGCCGCGGGGGCCCCTGCTCGCTCCCCGGGGCCGCGTTTCCCCGCTCGGAGCCGCGGGGCTCACCCGGGGAGCCCGCGGGCGCCTGGCCGCCGCCTCTCGCCTCCCTCAGCATCAGCGGCCGAGAACCCAGGATGACCCTCCTGCTTGGCGATGGGGTCGCGTTCACAGTCCGGGGTTGGCGTCACGGGGCCAGGCAGTGACCCAGACTGAGGTTCCTGCAGGCGCACGTGCTGCCCACGTTCGGGCAGAAACCCCGGGGCCAGACCGGGTCCAGGGCTCCGAGAGGTGGGAAGGTCGGAGGTCATCAGACCCCTGCCGAGTCCGGCTCCCCGACAGAGCGCCTCTGGGACGCGGCGGCTCCCTGGCTCCGGCTTCAGCCGCCAGCATAGGTTTCTGGGTAATCAATGCTCTTAATTGAGCTCCTTTCCTAGTGAGTGTGACATCTGTTTAATTGGTCACAAGAGAAAGAAGAGTTTCCATTGAGCAGTGAAACTGCGTTTTCCTCCTTATCCCAGCGGTTCCCAAAGCTCTAGTTTCTTCCTGGGCCTTGCCAGCAGCGGCCAGAGGATGGAACTCTGTTCCTCGCGCCCCCGCCCCCATCTGCCCACCTGGCCGGTTCTGCCAGGTCTGCCCTCACCTCGGGACTGTCGTCTTGTGTGGACAGCGGGGAGACAGGCGGCCAGGCCTCCGAGCCCCAGGGTTTGCCCAGAGAGTCCTAGTGCTCCTCGCTGGCCCAGGCTCAGAGAGTGCGGGAGCTACGCGGTCCGAGTGGCCTGTGAGAGCCCGAGCCGCGCCCCGGAGCCCCTGCCTCCTGCCGCATGCACACACCGGGGGCCGCGCTCCCAGAGAAACTCCCGCTGGGACCGGGGCCATCACCTACATGAAGAGGTGCTTCCATTATAAAACCTTTTCCTTTTAAACTCCAATAATTCCATGGGAAATACTGACGTTTCCCAGGGGCCAAGCCCTATAGATCCAGATGCATTAGCGAGGGGCCTGGACAGGTGAAGACAGGAGAACTTTCTCATCTATCCACTAGTAAGTACCAAGCTCTGATTACAGATTTATAAGGAAACGTGGCTGGTACCATTTTTTCTTATTTTTCTTCCCCAAGGGTATCCCTAGGGGAGGGAGGAAGAACTCAACCAGCAGCCAACCTGTCCTTTCCACGTGTGTTCAAGTGTGTGTGAGAGTGAGTTTGAGTGTGTATGTATGTGAGTGTGTGTGTGTGAGTGTGTGTGTCTATACACTTGCATGTTGTGGTTCTTCACATGGGTTGTGGGCGTGGACAGTCCACTGGCTTAGAGGACTGAACGCGACTCATTTTCCTGAAATTACTTCCAGATCAGTCCGGATCACCAAGGTGGGCACGGTGTGCCAGCGGCTGGTCCGCAGTCTACACATGCACAGAAGACACGGCGGGACTCCTGTCACTGATGTGACCATGTCTGATGTCCAGGGGCCTGTCCCATGTATGCCGATGAGGGAGCCCTGCTTCTTGTCTGTCTCCTCTCTGGGGACATTGCTCTGCCTTGGCTTGTGTGGGAGAAAGGGGCACCCGCCGTTTTTCCGCCTTGGATTCCAGTCTCCCCCCACCCCTTCCCGACCCCACAGGCTGTGGGGTTCAGCCTCGTGTTCACTCCTTCACGACTGATCCATGTCGCACCTTTGGCCTCCTTCTGTCCCCCCTCCCCTTCAATCCCTGAAGGCTCTGCTTATCAGCTTCTAGGCCCCTCCCCTCTTTGGCTGTAAAAGTGGGGAGTGCCTCTGCTTCTCCGACCCTCCCGTTTCATGATTCCGACACGGGCAACTCCTGCAAATTCTGCCCTTGCTCTGCCTTGGATTCTGAATCCCCCGAGCGTCTCTCTCAGACCCCTTGTAGCTCTCTGGAGACAAAACAAAGACTAGGGTGAAGCGCAGAGGGGTCTCAGGCAGATGTGAGCAGCTCCCGTGCCCTGGGGACATCACAGTGCCCCCGTGGCGCGTGTGCAACCTCAGTGTGTAACCCGCGTCCAGGGCTCGGGGCTGCCACGTGTCTTCCCTGGACTCTGGAGGAACATAGTTTAGTGTCTCCACTTCCTGTCTCACAATGACCTGATCGCTTTCTCTTCCCCGCTCCCCCGCCCCCGACTCTGCAGAACGAATGCATCTCACAACAGGAGTAGGTGGGCATTTGCTAGGGAGCCTTACACACTACACTCAAGAACTTTAATTTCCTTCTCAAGGTCCAGATTGCCCCGAAGTGTCTTATTTATCACAATGGCCACACTGTCCAGTCAGCATCCACCTACTCTAAATGCTGATACAATCAAGCAAAAGTTTATTTGTATTAGTAAATTAAAAATATTCTTTGGATATATTTATGGATTAGAAATGATCTCACAATGGAAATGCAAAACTATCTCTAACCAGATACCAATGATGATAAAACCTCATATCAAAATTTTGAGGTTGCAAGCAAGTGGTGATTTCTATCTTTAACCACAGGCTAGAGAATAAGAGAAGCTAAAAGTGTCCAACTTGGCATGTAAAAAATGAACAACGGTGGGGGTGGGCACCTGGGGGGCTCAGTTGGTTAAGCAGCTCCCTTTGGCTCAGGTCATGATCTTGGGGTCCTGGGATCGGGCCCCACATTGGGCTCCCTGCTCAGCGAGGAGTCTGCTTCTCCCTCTCCCTCTGCCCTCCCTCCTGCTCGTTCTCTCTCAATAAATAAACAAAATCTTAAAACAAACAAACAAAAAAGATTGGGATGCCTGCGTGGCTCAGTTGGTTAAGCATCTGCCTTCAGCTCAGGTCATGGTCCTGGGGTTCTGGGATCGAGCCCTGCTTCTCTCTCTGCCTGCTGCTCCCCCTGCTTGTGCTCTCTCTTCAGCTCTCTCTCTCAAATAAATAAATTCTTTTAAAATAAGATTGTATTTATTTATTTGACAGAGAGAGAAAGAGATCACAAGTAGGCAGAGAGGCAGGCAGAGAGAAAGGGGAAGCAGGCTCCCTGCTAAGCAGAGAGCCCAATGCCGGGCTCCATCCCAGGACCCTGAGATCATGACCTGAGCCGAAGGCAGAGGCTTTAACCCACTGAGCCACCCAGGCGCCCCAAGAAATAAAATATTTAAAAAAAATATACGTGTAAAAAAATAATTCAAGATGACCAAGGTAGGTTTAATCCAGGAGTGTAAGAGGAATGCTTGAAATTAGAAAATCTATAAAAGAGTATCACTTCAGGAACAGAATCAATGAGAAAAGTCACCTGGTCATTTCAAGAGAAAAGCTTTTGAAAAAATTTAACACAGATTCATGAAAAACTTCTCATAAGTAGAGCTAGAAGAATATTAATTTAACTTGATAAAGGCTATCTGTAAAAAACTTACCACCAATTTGAAATAAGAAAACATTAATGGCATTTCCTGTAACAGAGATACTTACTTTGACCACTTTTATTCAATGATGGAATAAGACAGGATAAAACCTAACGTGGAGGAAGAAAGTGCCGAGGTCTGTTCA
Organism: Nasua narica; assembly: GCA_028533885.1. NCBI lineage: Eukaryota > Metazoa > Chordata > Mammalia > Carnivora > Procyonidae > Nasua > Nasua narica. Next base: position 167,916,732 of record CM052798.1, on the reverse strand, counting down.
CTGAGGTGAGAGGACAATTCTTTGTGTGATGTTCTCATTCATGAGACACCTGGTCCGACCGGCTCCCTCAGGCTCTCCCCCAGGAGAGGAATTAAACACCCACGCACCTGGTAGTCAGGTGTTCACTGAAACTTGAACTAGACCTTCCAGGACTTTGCTTGTGTCCAAGGGTCCAGATTTTATCCTCCCTCAAAAGTGTTCTTTGTCGGGGCTCCTGGGTGGCTCAGTGGGTTAAAGCCCCTGCCTTGGGCTCAGGTCATGATCTCAGGGTCTTGGGATCGAGCCCCGCATCGGGCTCTCTGCTCAGCGGGGAGCCTGCTTCACCCCCCCCCAACTTTGCTTACTTGTGATCTCTCTTCTTTCTGTCGAATAAATAAATAAATCTTAAAAAAAAAAAAGAAAAAAGTGTACTTTGTCTCATGTCTCAGGACCATCTTCTCTGATCTAGGCACAATCAAGCTAGAAATCAGTCACAAAGAAGAGAAATACAGCCTTTTCACATGTAAAAGTGAAAACAAAGCACATTTCAAATGAACACAGTTCTTAGGGAGAGGAGTTAAGATGGCGAGGAGTAGGGAATCCTAATTTTGTCTGGTCTTTGGAATTCAGCTAGATAATTGTCAACACATAGTGAACACCTACGAAATCAACGAGAGATCCGAGAAAATAATTGCTGCAATTCTACAAATAGAAAAGTGACCACGTTTTGCAAGGTAGGAGGTACGGTGATGTGAATCCGGGGTGCTATAGTAAAGATAAGCCTTGGGGGAGGGAGCCTCCATCAGTCGGCTGCTGGGAAGTGATGGAGCATCGGAGCCCAAAGTCAGAACTTTTTGAAGTCTGCTCCAGTGAGGGTCATCCCTGCCTGAAAGGTGCTTAGGTGGCGAATTGATGCAGAATGCTAGTGGGACAGTGTGGTCTCAAGATCCCCGGAGGTCACAAAAAAAACAGGGGTGTGTGAGGGTCATAGAGCTCCCGGGCATCAGACTGGGGAAACCGGCTGCAATCAGCAAGCCTGGGGGTGTGTTCTCAGCTCGGGGGTGCCATAAACTACAAACCCAGGGCCTGTCAGGTGAGAGCTCTCTGAGCAGGGGCCCAGCAAGCAGCAGAACCGAGGGGAGACTCCCCTCAGGAGTGGGGCGTGTGGGCACCCCAGGAGTCTGCTGGGTTTGGAGACTCAAACTATGGTCATGTGCCTGAGATAGAGACACTCAGTCACAGGGCGGGTGGGCACGGAGTGCGTGTGGGGACGAGGAGACAGCAGGGACGGACTGCTTTCCCATGAGGGCGCACTGAGGAGTGGAGCTCCGGGCTTTTGGCTCTGGAGCTGGAGGTCAGGAAGCCTCCATGTTCATCCTCCACATCACCTCTGGAACTGCTTACACTGAGTGCGGCGCCTGGCAAGGTCAGTGCAAATCCCACCTGGGCAAAGACACCTGAGAATCAGTGCAACAAGCCCCTCCCCCGGACCAGCAGGAACTTCCTTGAACACCAAGCTTAGCCATCACACAGAACTGCAAAACTCTAGCTCTTGGGGAAAGAAGTATATAGCATTTGTGGTTTTTTCTTGTTATTCATTAGTCTTTTGGTTTTATATATATTTTTCTTTTTCAGCAATTTTCTTATTTTACCAAAAATTTTTAAAGATTTTATTTATTTAATTGGGAGAGAGATAAAGAGAACAAGAGCATGAGGTGGGGGGTGGGGGGAGGGGCTGAGCAGGGAACCCAATTTGGGTCTTGATCCCAGAACCCTGAGATCATGACTTGAGCCAAAGTAAGACGCTTAACTACCCGAGCCACCCAGATGGCCCTTATCAACTCTTTTTTAAAGTCCTTTTTAATTTTTACATTTACATTTTATATATACATGTTTTTCATTTTTGGTTTCCTTTCATTGTATTCAATTTTATTTTTGTATATATATGTTTTTCTTTCTTTTCTATTTTGGGATCTAGTTTCTTCTAACAAGCAGACCAAAATATGCCCAGGATCTAGTTTATTGTTCTGTCCTACTTTTTTTTTAAGATTTTATTTATTTATCTGTCAGAGAGAGAGAGAGAGAGCACAAGCAGGGGAAGCAGCAGGCGGAGGGAGAAGCAGGCTTCCTGCTGAGCAGAGAGCCCAGTGTAGCGCTCCATCCCAGGACCTTGGGGTCATGACCTGAGCCAAAGGCAGATGTTTCACTGACTGAGCCACCCAGGTGCCCCAAGTTCTGTACTACTTCTTGTTGGATTTTATTCTCTCTCTCTTTTTGATGTTTCTTCTCTTCTGATTTATTTAGAGTATATTTTTTCTGGTGTCATTGTTGCTGTTTTTGTATTTTCTCTCTCTTTTATCTATTCTTTTCTGGACATAATGACAAGAGGGAAAAACTCACCCTAAAAGAGAGAACAGGAAGCAGTACTCACTGCCAGGGATGTAATCAATATGGACATAAGTAAGATGTTGGAACTAGAATTCAAAACAACGACTATAAAGATACTAGCTGGGCTTGAAAAAGGCATAGAAGACACTAGAGAAACCCTTTCTGGAGAAATGAAAGAACTTAATCTAATCAAGTCAAAATAAAAAAGACTTGAATAAAAGTCTTTTTAAAAAACAAAATAAAAAAAATTAGATGCAATAAAAAATGGAGGCACTAGCTGCTATGATAAATGAGGCAGAAGAGAGGGTCAGTGATATAGAAGACAAAGTGATGGAGAATAAGGAAGCTGAGAAAAAGAGAGATAAACTACTAGATCACGAAGGGAGGATTTGAGAGATCAGTGATACCATAAAGCAAAACAATATTAGAATAACTGGAGTCCCAGAGGAAGAAGGAGAGTCAGAGAGAGACAGAGAGAGAGAGAAAGAGAGAGGAGCAGAAGGTTTGTTTGAACAAATTATAGCTGAGAACTTCCCTAATCTGGGGAAGGAAACAGGCATTGAAGGCCAGGAGGTACAGAGACACCCACTCAAAATCAAAATAAGTCAACACCTCGACGTATAATAGTGAAGCTTGCAACGTTCAGAGACAAAGAGAAAATTCGGAAAGAAACTCGGGACAAGAGGTCTGTAACCTATGAGGGTAGAAACATTATACTGGCAGCAGATCTGTCCACAGAGACCTGGCAGGTCAGAAAGGACAGGCATGATATATTCAGGGTGTTAATGAGAAAAATATGCAGCCAAGAACACTTTATCCAGCAGGGGTGTCATTCAGAATGGAAGGAGAGATAAAGAACTTTCAGGACAAACAGAAACTAAAAGAATTTGTGATCACCAAACCAGCCCTATAGGAAATATTGAAAGGGGTCCTCTAAGCAAAGAGAGAGCCTGAAAGTAACATAAACCAGAAAGGAATAGAGAAAATATATGGTAACAGTCACCGTACAGATAATACAATGGCACTAAATTAATATTTTTCAATAGTTACTCTAAATTAAAGTGGACTAAATGCTCCAATCAAAAGACACAGGGTATCAGATTGCATAAAAAAGCAATACCCATCAATACGCTGTCTGCAAGAGACTCATGTTAGACCCAAAGACACCTTCAGATTGAAAATGAAAGGGTTGAGAACAACTTATCACACTAATGGGCAGCAAAAGAAAGCTAGAGCAGCAATGCTTATATCAGACAAATTAGACTTTATTTATTTATTAGGAAAGAGAGAGAGAGTGAGAGAGAGCATGAGAAGGGAGAAGGTCAGAGTGAGAAGCAGACTCCCCATGGAGCTGGGAGCCCGATGTGGGACTTGATCCCAGGACTCCGGGATCATGACCTGAGCCGAAGGCAGCTGCCCAACCAACTGAGCCACCCAGGTGCCCCAAATTAGACTTTAAAGCAAAGACTATAATAAAAGATGAAGGAGGACATTATATCAAAATAGAAGCATCTATCCAATGAGAATATCTAATAATTGTAAATATCTGTGCCCCTAACATGGGATCAACCAATGATATAAGCCAATTAATAACAAAATTGAAGAAACACATTGATAATAATACAATAATAGTGGGAGAATTTAACACCCCACTCACAGCAATGGACAGATCATCTAGGCAGAAGATCAACAAGGAAACAGGGCTTCGAATGACACATTGGACCAGACGAACTTCACAGATATATTCAGAACATTCCATACTAAAGCAACAAGATACACATTCTTCTCTAGTGCACATGGAACATTCTCCAGAATAGATCACATCCTGGGTCACAAATCAAGTCTCAACCAGTACCAAAAGATTGGGATCATTCCCTGCATACTTTCAGAGCACAATGCTTTAAAACTTAAACTCAAACGCAAGAGAAAATTTGGAGGGAACACCAATACATGGAGGTTAAAGAGCATCCTACTAAAGAAAGAGTGTGTCAGCCAGGAAATTAAAGGGATTAAAAAGTTCATGGAAGCAAATGAAAATGAAAACACAACTCTTCAGAACCATAGCAATGCAGTAAATGTGACTGAGAGGGAAGTATATAGCAATGCAAACTTTTCTCAAGAAACAACAAAAGTCTCAAATACACAACCTAACCTAACACCTAAAGGAGCTGGAGAAAGAACAACAAATAAAGCCTAAACCCAGCAGGAGAAGAGAAATGATAAAGATTAGAGCAGAAATCAGTGAAATAGAAACCAAAAGAACAGTAGAACAGATCAATGAAACTAGCTCTTTGAGAGAATTAATAAGATTGATAACCCCCTAGCCAGACTTACCAAAAAGAAAAGAGAGGGACACCTGGGTGGCTCGGTCTGTTAAGTGTCTGCCTTTGGCTCACTGCCCTGGGATCCAGCCCCACATCAGGCTCCTTGCTCAGCAAGAGTGTGCACACTCTTTCTTGCCCCTGTTCTCTCTCTCTTGGTCTCACGCTCTCTCTCAAATAAATAAAATCTTTTTTAAAATTTTAATTTATTTTTTTAACATATAATGTATTGTTTGCCCCAGGGTACAGGTCTGTGAATTATCAGGCTTACACAATTTACAGCACTTACCATGGCACATACCCTCCCCAATGTCCATAACCCTATCCCCCCTAACTCCTAGCCACCCTTGGTTTGTTTTGTGAGTTCAGGAGTCTCTTATGGTTTGTCTCCTTCCTGATCCCATCTTGTTTCATTTCCCTCTCCCACCCACCCTCGACCCCCCGCCCTGCCTCTCAAATTCTTCTTATCAGAGAGATCATATGATAATTGTCTTTCTCTGACTTTCAAATAAATAAATAAAATCTTAAAAAAAAGATTATAAGCCTTAAAAAAAAGAAAAGTGAAAAGATCCAAATAAATAAAATCATAAATGAAAGAAGAGAGCTCACAACCAGCACTGAAGAAATACAATTATAAGAATCTATGAGCAGGCGCCTGGGTGGCTCAGTTGGTTGGACGACTGCCTTCGGCTCAGGTCATGATCCCGGAGTCCCGGGATGGAGTCCCATATCGGACTCCTGGCTCTGCGGAAAGTCCGCTTCTCCCTCTGACCTTCTCCCCTCTCATTCTCAGTCTCTCTCTCTCTCTCTCTCTCTCTAATAAATAAATAAATAAATCTTTAAAAAAAAAAAGAATCTATGAGCAACTATATGCCAACAAATTAGGCAATGTGGAAGAAATAGATTCATTCCTACAGATGTATAAACTACCAAAACTGAACTGGGAAGAAACAGAGCTGCTTTAAAGACTTTGTGTGATAATTCCTGGTGGAGATTGTCCTGATCTTCTGTGTAAAGAGTAATTTTGATGGGCGCCTGGGTGGCTCAGCCTGACTTTGGTTCAGATCATGATCTTAGAGTCCTGGGATTGATCCCCACATGGGACTCCTCACTTGGCAGGGAGTCTTCTCCCTCTGCCCCTTCCCCTGCTCATGCTCCCCCAATTAAATAAATGAAATCTCTTTTAAAAAGGTAATTTTGAATGTTAGATTATGAACTGCTGAATCTTATTTCCATGTTCTGGAAAATGTCGATATTTTTGTTTTTGCAGGCAGTCAATCTAATTAGGTTTATGCCACAAGTGCAGATCAATGTTTTAGGGGTTCTGGCTTCTACATTAGTTCAGTTTTCAAAGATTTTGCTGTGTTGGGACGGTGGCCAAACTGATACACTGTGATACCAGTGGCCAGTCTGATACACTGGTGGAGGTCAGTCCCATAGTTTGGTTTCCATGATCTCTGGTGTTCGGGGCCAGACCCTGCAGACACAGCTCAGAAGAGAGCCTGGGCTTTCATAAGCACCTTTATGGAATTTCATTCCCGGGCTTCTCCATCCCTGCAGTCTCTCGGCACTTTCAAGTTACCTGGGGTTCCACTTTTTAGTCATCTCGTCAGAAAGCTGGGCTTCGTTACCCACAGTGCTGTACACTTCCCACTCCTCCATCCGTGTCTGGGGTCCTTAGTGGGATGATGTGGAGAGAAAAAGTCAATGGGTTTACCCACAGTCTGGGAATCACGGCTCCACTGATCAGAGGCAACTTTCCTTCCCTCGGAATGTTAGGTTTGGGCAGGGTCTCGAGGTGGCTCTGTGCTTGCTGCTCTCCCCACATATCGAGGGATTCTCCGCAGCTTCTCTGTTCACGTTGTGGTACCACGTCCAGGCCGTGGGCTGTCTCGACTCCAGTCCAGGGAACATCATAGCAAACGGAAAGAGGAAACTTACCACCAGTTGGGTGGCGTGTCACGTTTTGTCTTACTCCCCAGTCTTTCTGCTTCTGTTCTCTGTTCAGAGTCCTCACCCAGATCCTCCACGGGCTCCATCTGGGTTCCTAGCCGTGGTCCGTGGGAGAGGGGTGGAGGGCTGCCAATCCCCCCTGCCCTGAAGCAGAACAGCCTTGAGAGCGCCGCCCCCCCCCCCGGCCTTCTGGGCGCGACCGTCCCCAGCAGGTGGCTCAGCACCTCCCTGGCACTAATTCAAGTTTCTTTCAGGCAAGCAACACACTTTCTTATGTTTAAGTGGTAGTTCATATCATCTTTGTTATATTTTAAAAAATATTTTGCTCATATTTGCTCTTAAGTTTTTGGCTTTCTTTCGCTTCCTCAATTTTTAAAGAGTTCTTTATAGCACCTGGTATGTGTGTGTGTGTGTGTGTGTGTGTGTGTGTGTGTCCCATGGAAAATCTTTATATATTTTTCAGTGGGAGAGGGGCAGAGGGAGAGAGAGAATCTCAAGCCAACTCCTCACAGAGCACAGAGCCCCACGCAGGGCTTGATCCCACGACCCTGAGATCACGACCTGAGCCGGAATCAAGAGTTGGACACCTAACTGACTGAGCCACCCAGGCGCTCCACTTTATATTTTTATATTTAAACAAATTAACCTATCTTTTTATTTCTTGCATTTGGATCTTGATTTGTACTTGAGAAGCCTTTCTCCACACCCAGGTTATGAAGATATTCACATATTGCTTCTTCTGGTATTTGTAGAATTTTGGTTGTTTGCCATTTTGTTTGCCCTTATGTATGATGTATGGAAACATGTACGTCAATGCAGTTTTGGCTTTTTCCAAATAGTCACACATTTGTTCACATAATAATTTTTCAAGTTCGTCTTTGGTCCAGTCATTTGAGAATCCTCCTTTATCATACATAACATTTCCATATGCTTTGGGTCTATTTTTGGTTTTTATGATCTTTTTCGCTTGATTATCCATTCATGTGGCAATAGCGCACGGTTTAGAATCTTTATTATTATTTTAGTATGTTTTAACCGCTGGTGGCACGAATTCCCACACAACTCTGCTTTTTTCCAGACTATTTCTAACTGATCTTGAGAATGTTTTTGTTTATGTATATTTCGACTTATTTAGGTCAAGAAGAAAATCAGTTATTATTTTTATGGAAATCACATTAAATTAAAAAATCTGTAAGTTGGAGAGAACTGACATTTTAATGCTAGTTAGAGTCATCATCTCCAAGAACAAGGAATGTCTTTTTTTTTTTTAAAGACAGAGAGATCACAAGCAGGCAGAGAGGCAGGCAGAGAGAGGGGGAAGCAGCCTCCCCGCTGAGCAGGGAGTCCGATGCGGGACTCGATCCCAAGACCCTGAGATCATGACCTGAGCCGAAGGCAGAGGCTTTAACCCACTGAGCCACTCAGGTGCCCCAAGGAATGTCTTTACAACTGTTTGGGGTTACTGTTGTGTCTTTTGGAAGTGTACTAAATTTTCCTCCTTTAGATTTTGCACATTCAGGGTCCGATTTAATTCTAAATGTAAGCATTCTTTTCCCCAGTCATGAGGTTTTTCTCTCTAGTTATGCCCTCTAGGTGGTTCTCCCTTGTATATAAAAGGTTATTGGTTTTCACGTTACTGTTTTAGCAGGCATTCAACCTCATTCTAATTTCATATTCTACTGACTTAATGACTTTTTTGATTTTGCTAGTTTTAGCATGATCCTTTAGGGTCTCTGAAATATACCATAACGTTGGCTACGCATAGAGATTGCATTTTCCTTACGTCTCAGGCCTCCGATCATTTTCTGTCGCTTACATTCAGTTGCTGGTGCCTCCGATCCGGGCCGGGAGGGGGTGATGCAGGCTGCGCACCCTCCCTCCCGGTCCCAGGATTGTAGCCCGTGTCTGGCTGTAGGGCTGACGTGCACACGTCATTGTGCAACACGCTGTGGAGCTGGGTCTGCAAACACCTGTGTTGCCCGGATGTGAGAAGTGCTGGAATTTCCTTTCCTCCCTCATCCTCAGCGTCATTGGCGGCCAGTGTTATGCTTTGTAGAAGAAACCTGGAAATTTTACTCCTTGGGTTAAATTTAGTAAACTGTGTTTTATCAGGAAATACTCCATTTCCTCTTAATTTTCAACCATATTCCGTACAGGTAAGCGACGAATCCCTTGTGACAGGTCGGTTAACTTTGCTGAAGTGCGATTTAGATACAGTCAGAAAAGCCCCCTTTCGAAGTGGACGGTTCAGGGATTTCTGACGAGTTCATACACCACGCTCCGGATTCGGAGCAGCTGCCACTCCCAAGGCCCCGGAGCCCCAGGAGCCTGTGTGAGCGCGTCCTCCTCTCTCCTCCTTCCTCATTTCGGTCCTGCCCGCCACCTCTTGTAGGTCTGTTGGCTCTGTGGACCTTCTCTATTCCCGTTTCTCTCTATTCCAGGTGCTAGATCTCAGCCCCCCTCCTGTCTCGTAAGGCCTCAGTTTACCTTTTCCTCAAAGTACCACTTTCATGTTAAAATGTAAGTTTGCACTGATCTTCATTCCCCTGCAGTCCAAGGAATTAGAGAACCCTGCTGCTATTTCTCCTCCCTTGGGTAAACTGATGGAAGTGCCATAATTTCGTTTCCAAATATTTGGGATTTTCAGGTTTATCTTCTTTGAATTTCCACTTCATTTACAGGGGTTATGGTCAGAGAACATGGCCCATGAGATAATTCATCGTTAACTGATAAAATCTGGACACTGAGGACAAAGCAAGGACACAGGATGCCGTGTTCCAGGCTCAGTGGGGCCGGTGGCCGCGTGGCTGGTGCTCCCCCAGGGCTGGGGTGGGGCAACCAGGGACAGGAGTCTGCAGGGGACACCGGCCCTGCCCACACTCTTGCACACGAAGTGCACAGGGGACCTAATTCACAGTACGGACTGCAGACGAGGCATCGGGGTCTACTTTCCAGGCTAAGGGGAGTGGAAGCAACACTGGGACTCACTCAAAGCTGGCTTTTCCATTCTAGATCCACACCCGCGCCCTGCCCTCGGGTTGCCCTTCAAGGCCCTCCTGAAAGCGACTCCTCGGCAGGACGTCTGGGCAGAGAGGCCCGAGCTCCATGGGTGCAGCCCAGACCTACCGCCGGGCCGCGACCCCCCAGGTAACGCCCTGCACGCAGCACCGAGGACCGGCGTCAGGAAAGAGAAATTATGGACGCTGAGTCACCAAATCCATTTCACGGTTAGAGTTAAGATAGTGCAAATAGGAGAATCCGAAGGAGGTGGGGTGGACGAGAGGCAAGGCAGGGCGTGAGCCGGAATAGGGATGGTGGTAGGCACATCTGGGCATCATCGCCGAGCTCGGTGGGGCTCGTGTCAGGGTCTGAGTTTCCTAGCAGTGCGCGTGAAAGAGACCCCAGTCCCCAAAGTCAATAACAGAACTCCGTGGAGCTAGTAAATGAGTAGAGCCGTGCCCACAGGCGGCGGCCTTCATGTTACTCTACAGTCGTCCCATGTTGCTTGGGGAGGGGGGGACAGTCACCTGGCATCTGGGGACGTGGGAAGCAGAGTGGCTTCCCGCGGAGGGAGGGCCACCCTCTTTGCCGCTCTGGCGCCCCTGCTGCCGGACCCTAGCGCCCCCTCCGCCCCCTGTCCTAGCCTGGCTAAGCGTTTGCCACCACTCTCGGCCACTCCCCACGGCTCCTAGATGCTTCCTTCACTCATTTTTTAGTGACTCATGTGTCCATTTATTCAGCAAAGGTTCTGATTTCTAGCTGAGAGGCTGACCTCTCCTTGGTCTCCTGTCCCGAGGAGGGACCAGAGCCCCCAGTTCCAAAGGTGCTCATCTTCATGAAGAGGGAGGCAGAGAGTGGCTGGAACAGGGGTCCACGGGGACACAGGGCTTGGCGGCCCCTGACCCACATCTCACACACATACTTCCCAGGTAAATGCAGCTCAGAAGGAAGACCCCCAACCCTTCGCACCAGTGGTCATTTCCCCTCTGCACAGGCTTTCCGGCTGGCCCAAAGCTCCGGGAACCAGAGCCGCCTGATGCCCCAACAGGCCAGGGTCCCTGAGTGGGGAGATCCGGACAGTAGATGGCGACAGGCCTGCCCGGACAGCCCGGGTTAGGAGGTGAGGTTTAAATGCAGCGTGAAAACTCACAAGCACAGAGAACATCCGGCTCCAGGCGGGGAATCCTGGGGCATCTTATCTGAGATCTCAGCTCAACCCCAGTGGCCTCCGGAGGTGAGCCAAGGCCCTGGGGCACCAAGAGGCAGCCAGGCCTACCCGAGTCCTGGGGGAAACGACAAGTGCTCGGAGAGTGGCAGGCCCTACAGCCAGGCAGGCGCAGACCCGGGCGGGGAGGGGAAGACACCAGGGGAGGGGAGATGTGCGAAGATGGGGGTGGAGGTGTGCAGACTCGGGGTCGGGCAGGCCTGAGCAGCTGGGAGTGGGGAGCGGCACTGTCCTGCATTCTGGGGGACCTGCGGCCTGTTGATGCCACCCCCCCCCCAGACTCTCCTCTCCCTCCTCGTCCCCTACACGAGGGCTCTGCTCTCAGCGCCATCCTCTAGGACGTTCCCTGGGGGGGGGCCAGTGGGTGCCCTGGCTCAGCCTGGACAGTCCTGAGCTCGTCACCGGTTCTGCCTGTTCCAACTTGCTCCTCACCTGCGCCCCCACCTGGGCGACTCTCCGCCTGGCCAGGCGGGGGGCGTCCCGGGCACCTGCAGCCCTTCCATCGGCCCTCACTCTCTCCAACCCGGCTGCCCCCCAAACACGGCCCCACTGTCCAGCCGTCCCCTCCCAGCACCCCTGCACCCCGCACCCCAGTACCTTACGTGGGCACCACCCACACGCCCCAGACCCCACCCCCTAGTGTCTCCCCCACCCCCACGCAGTGGCTTCCTGGCCTTCTGCTTACGCAGGGCCGGGCCCCGAACCCAGGGGCCATCCCCATGCTCAGCTGGCCCCGCTGGATGGTTTTGTCCGGACCTGGCCGCTCCTGCCATGGCCGATGGGCGACCACCCGGGTCTGTACGGAGGTGGGCCGGACGGTTGGTGGTCAGGGCCCGGTGGGTGGAAACGGCTGAAGGGGCAGGAACACGCACAGTCAGGCAATGAGTTTATTGTCCCCGGGAGCGATGTCATCCCAATGCACAGGTGGGCACCCACAGCCTCATTCTGCCTGGGCGGGGGGCCGGGCCAGGGGAGGGGGGCCGGCCAGCTCCGAGCGAGAGTCGGGGCAGCAGCCGCCGCTGGCCTTGCACAGGCTCTCCCGCCCCTGAGCTGTGTGTTCAGGGAGAGCAGCCTCATACAAGGGACCACTAGCCCGTACTGGGAAACGTCCTTTTTCCTCCCGGTGGGACTGGGCTACCGTCTCCGGGCTGTGTGAACCGGGGGCGGGGGGGGGGGAGCCTGCTGAGGACGGGGGGGGGGGGGGGGG
>CM052798.1:167894099-167904559 GCA_028533885.1 Nasua narica | reverse complement strand
GACCCTCTTGTATGGCAGGTGCCCTGTTGCAGAGATTTCCAGAACAACACCGCCTTATGATCCTGCCCTGTATCCTGGGTCCCAGGGCCCACTCATAGTTCGAGTTGGTGTTGGGACACCTGGGAGCACAGCGCTTGCTGAGAGATAGCGTCACCTTTGAATCTGCAAAAGAGAGGAGGGGGCAGGTGGCTGCCTATCTGCAGGAAGGAGGGGCAGGTGGTCGCAGGAAAAGGCACCGAGGGGGGAGGGGTGCTCTCCACGTCAGCAGCAAAAGCCAGAACTTGGCCTGAGTCAGAGAACCGTGGGCCCCACAAGAGACGCAGGGACTTGGCTGTTCACGGTCACCTTGGAGGTCACAACAAAATCAGGACTCAGGACTGCTGGCCCTGGTGGGGGCTTATCCCTGGAGCCACACACGGCCCGGACCACCCTGGCCCACCCAAAAGCCTGCAAGTCTTGGGGACGCGGGGTAGAGCAGAGTGGACAAGGGACTGCCTATGGCTGTCCCCTCCACTCGCTCGTCCTAGGCTCAGCCCTGTCCTCCCGCTGCTCATTTAAAGATGCGGCAGAAACCTCCGGAGGGAACATCGGAAGAAAGGAAAACATGCAAAACAGCCTAAGTTGTAGAAAAGAAGACCCTTCTCTCCCCCTTTGTTATATGGTGTCCCGGAATGCCCTGGCGTCTGGATTGTGTTGTTACATTGTGTCATGTCGAATTACAGCAGGTTGTGCCATGGTGGATCCTGTGACATTGTATCATGGACCCCTGGGCCGTGGGTGCTGCTTGGTTTTTGGGGTACCTGAAGGCCGGCCCCCTCCTCCTCCCTCGGGAGCCTCTAGCGGCCTCTCCCCAGTGCTCAGGGCCCAGCCAAAAAGGTCAGGGTGCAGGCCAGGAGGTCCCTGGGGAGAGGGCCACCAATATGCGCAACCCCAGACACAGAACCTTTGGGTTTATCCAAGGTTCCCAAGGAAAGGAAACCGCTAAGGGAAAAGCCAGCCCGGGGGAGAGGTTCCAACAACACTCAGTCTCAGCACTGATGTGCCCGGCCTCAGCGCGCTCCCTTCCTTAGTACGGAAAAGCCAGGCCTGGACCAGGCGCAGCCCCGGGAAGGGTGCTCAATGCCGCCCCCAGGTGGCAGAAGGACAGAGGAGGGGCCGGGCGTCCCTCCGGGTTAAATTCCACCCTGAGATGAAAAGTGGAGCTGGAAAGCAGCCAGCAGCCGACCCCGGCCTACCTGAGCGGGCGGCCCAGCCCAGCGGTACCCACGGTCCCGCCGCCGGCCCAGCGAGTCCGCCGAACGGGCCTGCGCGACGCCCGCGCGCGGACACTGGACTGGCTCATCTCCCGGAAGCCCGACTGGGCAACAGGGATTTTCTTGCATCATGACCATAAAACCTGGAGACAAGACACCTGCTGCGGTTTGTCATGCGGGACGGACTCGGCGCAGCGCCCCAGCCAGACCCAGAGGCCTGGAAGCCGCGGAGGGGGCGGCCGAGCGGGCGTGGGCAGGTCCACAGGGACCCGGAACCCTCTGGCCGCAGACCGCCCTTTCTCTGAACAGATGGATCTCTCCACGTCCAGCGCTCGCTGGATATTTTTATAAATTCCTATTAGAGTATTTCTAGGGGTTTGCTCTGTGACATTGCCCGTTCCACTTTAGAATCTCCTCTAAGGCTTGTTTCTCAAGTCAAGTCTTATTACCTAAGCCCCACAGCGGCCAGGCGGGGCTGAGGCGTGGAGGGCAGCAGCGGGCAGTCCCGGGAGTCCCGGGCCAGCGCCTCTCCTGCTCGGCCTTCTGCTGCCCGGTCGGGGTCTGGGCGCCCGGCTCTCCGTTCAGTTACACCCGAGCCACCGGCGGGCCGGCAGTTCCTCGAGCAGGTTTAAGGACTAGCGCTTCCGAAAGGGGAGAACCACTCGGAGCGCGTGCACGCACCCCGGGAGCCCGGGGTTAGGGGAGCGACGGCGGGCAGGGGCGGCAGCACCCAGCCCCGCCCCTCCCGGGCCGCCGCCGGACTTACTGAAGTTACTGCTGAGGAACACCACCGCGTTGGACACGCAGACCCGGTCGCTGGGGTAGCACGCGGCGGGCTTGCACCGCGCCAGGCTGGTCGCCTTGAAACACTGGTAACAGCTCAGGTTCGCACCTGTGGGGCAGCCAGGGGGCCGCGGTGGAGAGGGCTGCCCGCGCCCCCGCGCCCCCACGCCCCCCGCGCCCGCCCCTACCTGGCTCTTTCTTGCCGCCAGCAAGCTCCGCAGACACCAGCAGAGCCCACAGGACTGGAAGCAGCCCCTCCATGGCGCCAGAGCCTCAGCCTGAGGGTGGGGCGGAGCAGACAAGGAGGCGTCACCGGAGCCCCCTCCCCCAGGCCCTTGGCCGCAGGCTCCTTCCCCCCCCTCCCGCCCCACCTCCCCGAGGGCGCGGAGGATCCTGGTTCCCCCAGACGTGACTAGCCCGGCACCCCCTTCCTGCCCTCTCCCTGCACCACGCTGCAGATTGCTGGCCTTTGGAGGAGGGTCGCCCGGGGAGGGCCCGTGGGGACCCGTCGGCCCCTCTAGGGCTGCTTCTGCCCTGGGGAGGGCTTCCTGGAGTCTCTGAGGACGGCAGCCTCAGCCACGAGCCACCTCCGCCCACAGAAGGAGGGCGGGCTGCGTCTCCCCTGAGGGTCCGTGCCGGGGGTGGACTCAGCCCCAGCGTCTGCTCGCTTTCTTCTCAGGGCCATTCTCACCGCAGGACGGTGGACGGACTCGGTCCCTGTCTCCGGGGCCTTTCCCTCGGGTCTCAGAAGAGGAGCAGAGAGGTGGAGGGGTGGGGAGGGAGAGGAAGGGGGGAGGAAGCGGGGAGGCTGGGGGTGGGGAGGAGGAGGCGGAGGACGGGCTCAGCGCTGGTCGGCAGACGCGGACCGTCCTCCAGGGGAAACGCTGAGAGCCAGGCCAGGAGGCGGAACCCGGGAGTGAGGGGGGCTGGGGAGGCGGGGAGGAGGGCTGTGGGCTCCAAATCTGTAATCTCCTCACTCTGTGTGGGGGGCTGTGAGCGCTGGTGCGGGAGGTAGTGAGGGGAGGAGTGCCGGTGAGTTCTAAGAGCAGCCTCTAGCCCGAGGCCACCAAGGCCACCTAGGCCTGCGGGCTGCTGTGTCTAGGGTCCCCTGGGCTCCACCCCCCCACCCCAGGACCAAGGACTGTCCCGCCCCCAGGACCCTGGAAAGCCCTTGGACCCTGCAGAGTTTCCGGAACCTGTGAGAGCTGGAGCGGGAGGACAGGTTCTTCGCACGTCACACATGTGTGCCCCGGGCCGTGCTGGGCCTGGGGCTTTGGGACCCAGGTCCTCCGCTCAGGCTGGGCTGTCTCCCACAGGTGTCCTTCTCCCAGCTGACTCTCATCAAAACGCCCCCTGCTTGGGGAAGAGCTGGACCCAGTGAGGGGGGTGGCCCCTCCCATCGCCCGCTCGGTCCAGGACCCTGACCCCCCAGCTCATTTTCCCAGGCCCTGACGACTCCTGTCCTCTTTGTCCTGGTCAGCTATTTTCAAGAGCCTTTGACCTGAACTGTTCTCTGCGGGCTGGGCTCCCCGGGACCTGTTCTTACCGGAGCCTGTCTGGAAGAAACTAAATTCACTGACACTTGTTAAAGCCTGCTAAGCCCTATTCGCTCCAGGGCCAAGGCCGGGGTGGGGGGGGAGGGGTAGGCCCATGGCCTCCACTCTGAATGCAGCGGGGGCCACGGGATTTACAGGCAAGGAGCAGCTGCGGGTCAGCGATGGACAGTGACCGTGACCGAGGGGAGCCGTCCGGGGTGGGGGTGGTCAGGCTGAACCCACGTCCAGGATTCTTGCTGAAGGCAGGCCAGGTGGTCAGACCTCACCTGGGCGGGGGGCGGGGCGCAGATGAGGAAACTGATCAGATGGGGGGGCGTCAGGGGTGGGGGGCGGGGGCTTCTGGCTAGAACTGGATGTCAGCGGAGGGCGCAGATGGGCCCAGGGAAGTTTCCGGAACCTGACTACAATTTGGTTAAGCAGAGCTTCTTTGTCACCCCTACACCCTGGCACTGAGGGTGCAGCCTGGAGGAAGGAGGGAGGCTGCCGTCTCCTCTGAGCCCCCTCCGCCCCGTCTCTCCAGGCTGACCCCCAAAGGCACAGCACCCCCTGCCCAGGGGCCCTTGCTGAGGGTCAGGTGGTCACAGCTTTTCACACCCTGTCCTGTCAGTAAAGTCTTTCCCAGGTGTTTTCTCCCTCTTTTCCTTGCAGCCTTATTCCCTGAATGGCATCCTTCTGAGCCCTGGGCCGAGCAGGGCAAGGGGTGGGCCCTGGGTCGGGGTCTGCCCGTCGGTGCAAAGTCCAGCAGGAGACGAGGGGGCCGCTCATGAATTGGCTGATTCGGGAATGGCAGAGGTTAGGGAGGGAGGAGTGAGAGGCAGGAGGTGGGGTCCGGGGGCACCTGTTTGTGCTGCTGGAGATGCGCAGCATCGTGAGGGTGGTGGTGGACGCAGGAACCCGCCCCGGTGATGAGACCGTAGGACTAAACGCTCACACAGGGGAGCACGTGGGGCCTGCGGCTGGTGGATTGTATCGATGTCGGCGTCTTGCTTGAGATATTAAACCTAGCTTTGCAAAGGTAACCGTTAGCAGACACGGGGTAAAGCGCACACAGGCCACTCTGTTCTTTCTTGAAACTCCATGTGAATCTACAATGATCTCAATAAAAAATTTTAAAATTAAATTACAAAAGGGGTGCCCGGGTGACTCAGTCGGTTGAGTTACCGGCTCTTGATTTCAGCTCAGGTCATGATCTCAGGGTCGTGGGATCGAGCCCTGCATCAGGCTCTGCACTGAGTGTGGAGCCTGCTTAAGATTCTCTCTCTCCCGCTCCCTCTACTTCTGGTCCCCCCACCCCGCCGCACACTTGCTTTTCTCTCTCTTTAAAAAATAAATTGCAAAATATTTTAAAAATCAATGTCATTCAGGATATTATCAAAACATGTCATACTTAGCAATAAATTCAACAAAATGTGTCAAAAGAAATTAAAGAAGACTGTTTTTTTAAAAGCTTATTTTTTTAAGGCTTTATTTGTCAGTGAGAGAGCACAAGGGGAGCAGCAGGCCGAGGGAGAAGCAGACCCCCCCACTGAGCAGGGAGCCTGATGCGGGGCTCCACCCCAGGACCCTGGGATCATGACCTGAGCCGAAGGCAGACGCTTCACCGACTGAGCCACCCAGGCGCGCCCAGAAAAGACCTGAATGTAGGGAGAGAGAGATTTTATTCACAGATTGGAAGACTCAGTGTTGCTGAAGCTCCAGTCCTCCCCAGACTGGTCTTCCTGCAACCTCCCTCTGAATAAAACACTTACATGAAAATGCAAAGTAGCTAAAGCAGCCAAAAACATTTTTGAAAAGGAAGAACAAATTGGGAGATACAACATTATCTGGTTTTAAGCCTGAACATAAGACTCCAGTAATTAAGATACTTTTCCGATAATATATTATGTGTTAATTAATTGAATTTAACTTAAAATAAATAAAAATAAAAAATTGATGAATCACTGACCTCTACCTCTGAAGTCAATAATGCATTATATGTTAATTAACTGAATTCAAATGAAAAAAATAAAGAAAAATTTAAAAAATTTTAATAAAAAGAAAAAAGACAGCTTTGTTTCGGGCCTCAGGGCAGCCACATGGATCAGTGGGGCAGAACAGCGGGTTCACAGATAAACCCCCACATGGATGGTCAGCTGATTTTTATAAAGTCATCAAGGTAATTCAGTGGGAAAGGATTGTCTTTCCAGTAAGTGGTGCTGGAATAATTAGACTTTCATATGAGAAAAGTAAGTCTCGACCCATATCTCTAACCATACGTGTGGTTCCTCCTGCCCTGGGAGTAGTTACCCATCATTTATCTGTGGGATGGGTCTAACAGGTAAACACAAGAGCTTACGCTTCTAAAAACAAGCATAGGAGATGGTTTGTATGACTTTGGCGAGATTTCTCGCCAGGTTTCTTAGGACACGAACAGCATGATCTGTAATGGGAAAAACATATAAATTACACTTCATCAGATTCAGAAACTTCTGCTTTTCAAAAGACACTTTAAGGAAATAAAATTGGAACCCAAAGCCAGGAGTAAATATTGGTGTATATTAAAATACATTGTATCGTGCATATGATTAAATAGTAAGAAACCAACCCTATAATAAATGGGCAAAAGGTCCGAATCCACACTTCACCCAAGAAGAAGTTCATAGGGCAAAGAGCTCAGGACAAGGTGCTGGGCGTCTTCAGCTGTTAGGAAAATGTACACGGAAACCACGAAGAGATGCTGCGGTCCACGCAGGACGTGGGCGGGACAGAAGCCATCGTCAGAGACAGGCCAGCTCAGCGTCAGTGCTGAGTCCTTCCGGGGGGGGGGAGCTGGAAACCCACACGGGGAAGAGCAGGTGCGAGGAAAGGCGCAGCTGTTTGGGAGAATGGTTGGCAGTTTCTTAGAAAGTTAAACTTAGTCTTAGCACGTGACCCAGCAGGTCCCGCTCCTGGCCCTTTACCCCAAAGGAATGGAAGCGGACGGCCACACAGACCTGGATGTGTGTGTTCCCACAAGTCTCACCGCTACATCTGCGTCTCCACTTAGCACGGTGTCAGGTACGAGACAACAGCCCCCCCCCCGCCCCCCGCGGAGTCTCTGAGGCTGAGCCCCAGGCTCCAAACCCAGGCGAGACTTAATTACAGTCTCCAGGAAACCTTCTAGCAGTCAGTCTGGAATTACCAGCTCCGCACCAGGGAGGCGATCTGCCTGACCGACCCCCGGCCTTTGCCTAAAGGAAGGTGACTTAGTGCCGTTTAACTTGCATGTCCTCCTCCCTTCTGCCTAGAGAAGCCTTATTTCCTGAAGCCCCACAAGGCTCTCTTCTCTCAGCTAGATGGGATGCCGCCCCATTCAGGAGCTGGTGAATAGAGCCAGTAACAGCTTTAAGATTTACTCTGTTGAATGCTGTTTTCAAACAAATGTAAGCTGATAAACTACAGATAAATGCAATGACATGAATCTCAAAAGCATTACGGAAGACGGAAAAAAATTCCTAAAAAATCCTATCTCCCGTGTGATTCTGATGAGGGGGCAGAAGGCAAGCTGAGGGCCAACTGCGAGGGGACAGCCTGCAGCCCAGCCCCCGAGTCCCAAGTGGGGTGTGTGTGGACCTTCCTCGGGCGCTTCTGGCTGCCCCAAAGTTAAGGGAAGGGAAAACCAATGGTTAACGTGGAGAGGTCACCTTCCTGCAAGATGGGAGTCTCCCTCGGTTTAGAAATGTCTTTGTAATTTACAAGAAAGCAGCATTCTTATCAATAACCTACCTTCCAGAAGGAAATGTAGATAAAACTCAATGTCCTTATAACCTGCAGCCCAGCGACAGATCCTTGAGGTGGGCTGAGTGTAATTTTCCTCCAGGAAGCTCCCAGGTAGCTTACTGTTAAAGCCTTGCTACCTCGGTTTGAAGAAAGGAAGACCTCAGGTTTCCATTCCGGTGAGTCTCCTTCAGTGATGAAAACCCTTTAGAAACTTCCCTTATCTTTACTTTGCCCAACTCCCAAGTATAGAATCAGCTACGCCTCACAACCCTGGGGCAGCAGCTCCTTCTGCCCACAGGTCCCATCCCTGGGCTTTAATAAAACCACCATTTTTCATCAAAGATGTCTCAAGAATTCTTTCTTGGCCATGGCCTCTGGACCCTACCCCACTGAACCTCACTTACATCCCAAAACCCCATCTCCAGGGTTTGAGGATACTTCAGTATACTTCAAAAGGCTGATGTAAAATAAACTTTCCACAAGGAAAAACCCGATTTGGAGGCTCTCACTGGTTAATTCTTCTAAACATTCAAAGAAAAGATAGTATCAATCTTCCAGAACGTCTTTCAGAGGAAAGGAAGAAATGAACACTCCCTAATTCGTTTCAAAACGCTAGTGTTAACTAGATTTTGAAAAAGGACAATTATTAGAAGAAATGAAAACTCCAGGACAATCTCCCATAAAAATTAATGAAAATGTACTCTGATATATGAAAATAACCAATGGCCCCCCAAAGGGTAAACATACTATATTCCAATATGTGCAGAGAATCTTTTGGTTAAATTCAATACAATGCATGAGAGCTTTCTGAGCGAACTAGGAATGTAAGGAGTCTTTTTAATCTGATAAAGGGCACCTATAACTGAATCATCCCTGTGGTGACTGACTGCTTCTCCCACTGCCTCCACTTCTATTTAAGATGGGAAATCAACCCACCACCACTTGGACTCCCTACGACTTTGAATTTAGAAAGTGCAAGATGAGATACAGAATGACGGTTGAAATTAATGCACAAATTTAAAAAGGTCACCGGCTATAAAATCGAAATATAAAACCCCATTGTTTTCTATATACTACCAATAAATTTAGACTCTTACATTAACCGCACCGCCCCCCCACCCCCGGGAATTCTGGGTTACCCAGGGCACTTCCAGCTACTTATATCCAAGCCAACTTACCCTTTCTAGCAAGAGAGAGAATGCAGGTCGACGGAGAGAGCCGCACCTGTGCCCTGACCTCAGCACGCCGGGGACACGGAGATGCCGTGATGTCCCTGCGGAGGGACAGACGCACCGTCCAGCAGAGCCATCCGGACCTGGGCACCTGCTGGGCAGCAGGGAGGAAAGGGGAGGAAGGCAGGCAGAGTCCGAGGGTGGCCGAGCCAGACAAGAGCCAGCCCCAGAAGGGGAGGGTCTGGCGCCTCAGTGGCTACGGTGGCCAGAGGACTGGCCACAGGCGACAGGGACGCGGGGCAGCCAAATGCAGTCCTTTCCCGGGGCGCAGACCCTTGGAGGCTCGTTGGCAAATGGAAAGAAGGAAGTAAGAAGGGAAAGTACTTGCCGCCCACCTGCCACGGACTGGACAGCGGGACCCCGGCGACAGCCTGCACTTCACCGCGCCGCCGGGAGAGGGCAGCCCTGCTCGCAGACAAACCCACGCGAGTCCGCAAGCCGCGTGGGGGAAACGTCCGGTAAACCAGCCGGGCGGCGGGACACGTCGGCGGTGCCCGAACGGAGACAGCGGAAGCCGGGAGAAGACACCGCGCACGGCGTTCGCTCGCGAGTGGAGGCAGCAAGGAGGACGGGAGGTGAGGACGGCTGAACCGAGCAAAGACAAGCGGAAGAGCCGCTTGGAGACCCGCCTGGGGAGGGGGGGCAGCCGTCGTGGGGCGGGGGCGACACAGGTGAGGGGGCGGGGCAGCTGAGGGCGACGCCGGCTCCGGCCGCGGCCTGGGCCCCGAGGAACACCAGCTCAGTGGGAACAGCGGTTTAGAGCCTCCAGTCCTTAGTCCCTGCGGCCCCCAAATACATGGAAGAAAACCATAGCTGGGTGTCGGACTTCTCAACAGCAAACAAGACACGCTGAAGCAGAAATGATGAAAAGAAAAACTCAAGAAAATAAAGATTGAAGCAAGTATTTCCTTGAGTAATCAAGGACTCCTATAGAAAAAGGTCTTAAAGCCTAAATTTTGGTTTCATTGACAAGAAAAAGAAGTGGCAATACAAAAAATTGTAAAAAGAAAGAAAATCATAGACTAATATCTCTTAGATATCAGTGCAAAAATCTTAAATAAATATTAACAAACAGTATCCAACAGCACATTAAGAAAGTAATACAGTATGACAAAGCAGGATATATTCCAGGAATTCAATGACAGTTAAATACTAGGGAATTTGTTAACATCGTTCCTCATATTGATAGATATGAAAATAAATATTGGGGCGCCTGAGTGGCTCAGTTGTTAAGCAGCTGCCTTGGGCTCAGATCATGATCCCAGCTTCCTGGGATCGAGCCTCCCGTCTGGCTCCCTGCTCAGTAGGAAGCCTGCTTCTTCCTCTCCTACTCCCCCTGCTTGTGTTCTCTCTCTCGTCTCTCTCTCTCTCTGTCAAATAAATGAATAAAATATTTTTTAAAAATCATAGAAGTAAATCTACAGACTTGGCAAACACCTCTGATAAGTTAAATAACCTTTTTTCATTAAAAATATTCAAGAATGGGGGCGCCTGGGTGGCGCAGTTGGTTGAGCGACTGCCTTCGGCTCAGGTCATGATCCCGGAGTCCCGGGATCGAGTCCCACATCGGGCTCCCAGCTCCATGGGGAGTCTGCTTCTCACTCTGACCGTCTCCCTTCTCATGCTCTCTCTCACTCTCTCTCTTTCCTAATAAATAAATAAATAAATAAAATCTTTAAAAAAAATATTCAAGGATGGCGCGGACCAAGCTACTCATACTGTCTGACAAAGTCCGGGTATGAGGGACAATCCTGAAAAGTCAGGAGAATCCAGAGCTGGTCCCTGCTACTTCCTCTCATTTTGTTTATGGCATTTCTTGTAATTGTGGGCTTAATCTATGGGCTTAAGGGAAATAATCTTTATGCTAACATCAATGACGACTATTCCAGAAGAATGAA
>CM052798.1:167869549-167893599 GCA_028533885.1 Nasua narica | reverse complement strand
TCTTTATTTGCAGCCCTGCTGTGCGGGGACGTGTGAGGGCAGGCGGGCCTGGAACGGAAGCTGCTCCCCGGGAGGGAGCCTGTGTGTGTCCCTCTGCTGCGCGGCACGTGTGTTCACCTCATCTTCACCGCAGCCCTGGCAGGAGAGCACGGAGCTCATGCGTGCGGCCCAGGCTGGGAAACCGAGGCTCCAAGGGTCCCTCCAGCCGCACAGCCTCGCAGCTCACCCCTGGCAGAGGCGCCCTGCGAACCTGGGGCCCTCCCGGCACCCCGCACCGCCCCAGCAAAGGACCTTGGGTTGGGAGTGACCACGCATATCTTGCAAACAACCTCCCAGTAAAGAGTCTCGGGGTCCAGGTCATCTCTTGGTTCAGGAGCTCCTGACAGTCTCGTGGCGTGAGTGCTCCATGTGAGTCCCTTTCCATGAGTCCCACTTGGATTCTCCTGAGCCTTTGGCAGTGCATGTCCCTGGGCTCTTTCTGAAAATTGTCCAGGTGATCTGGGGAGACCCTGCTGGATGATCCTCGTTCCTATGCATCGTCAGGACGTCCCCCGCAGAAATACCCTTGCCTTTCACGTTGTAGACGTCCGGAACCGGGACACTTGTTCCTCGGACAGGGGGGCCTGGGCTGAGGCTGCGCTGCCCCTGAGTGTCTCTCTGGCTTCTTCCAGTCACCCAAGCATGGTCCCTTGCCCAGCGCCATGTTTTGTGTTCACCGCTCAGTGTAGGGGTTTCCCGAGGCCCCAAGTGACAAGACCCAAAGCAACATGAGGGCCTTTCTCTTGGTCGTCAGGCGGGAGTGTGTTTTTTTCCTCCTCAACGCCCCCTTGTGGCACTCAGCTTCCTTCTCCTGTCCCGGTGCTGCTGGACAGTCCCCTTCTGCTCTATGTCCTCAGTGTCCCATGCTCTTTGAAAGTCCTGCCCTGAGGCGCCAGGGTGGCTCTGATGGTTAGGGGTCTGTCTTCAGCTCGGGTCACAATGCCAGGGTCCTGGGATCAAGCCTGCATTGGGCTCCCTCCTCAGCAGGGAGTCCACCTCTCCCTCTCCTGCTCCCCCTGCTTGCGCTCTCTCTCTCTCTCTCTCTCTCTGTCTCTCTGACAAATAAACAAATAAAATCTTAAAAAAAAAAAAAGGAGGACCTGATGAGCACTGTGTGTTATATACAAGTAGTAATCTTTGAACACAACGTCAAAAACAAATGATATGGGGCACCTGGGTGGCTCCGTGGGTTGGGTGTCTGCCTTCGGCCTTGGTCATGATCCCCGAGTTCTGGGATCGAGCCCCATGTCAGGCTCCCTGCTCCATGGGGAGTCTGCTTCTCCCTCTGCCTCTGCTCCACTCTCTATCTCTCTCAAATAAATAATCTTTCAAAAAATAGAAATCACAGACAAATGTCCACTGCACTTGTGCTGATGTCATCAGGTGTCAGAGGAGAAGAGGACAGTGTGCTCACAGCAGAGGGGACCCTCTCGGGCCTCGGGAGCTTTGCTCAGCCGCCGCACAGCCACACGTACCCGCCAACGAAACGTTTCAGCCAAGCAGCTTGTCAACCACAGAACCTCGCTGAAGGGTCGACTCAGAATCTGCTTTGAAAAAAGGGAAGTTTGGGGGTGAGGAAATGCCTGGCTGGTGAGTTCCAGCCCCTCCCCCACGCAGGGCCTAGAGCTGAACAATGAATCTTGGAACACTGAAAAAAATAAAATTAAATTAATTTTAAAAAAGAAGGAAAGAAAGAGAGGGGAAAGGAAGGTGAGCTGAGCCACGCTGCAGGGTACACACCGTGGGCCTGAGCCCAGCGGCAGTGGCGGCCGCGTGTGGACACACTGACCAGCCACTGACCGCAGAGCCCACGAGCCACCGCCGGCAGCACGGAACTCGCGGCGCTCGGAACGTCTGGGTGCGCTCGGCTCCGGGCTGTGACGCGTGCTCCCCGTCAGCGTGCGCGATCAGCCTCTCTCAGCTGCGGCATTTGCCAAGGGCGTTGCGCCGAGGCTCGGCCTTCTGTCACAGCACCAGGCGTCCTGCCCAGGGCCAGGCTCCCTCCGGAGACTGCAGGCGCTCACCGCTGGCCCACCGTGGGCACCCCTGCGGGCAGCCTGGGCAGCCTGAACCTCAGGGAGAGCTCCCACTCTCGGAACCTGGAGAAGCGGTTTGACTCCTGGTCTTCCAGATTTTTCCTTCATCTGCAAAACCATACTGAAAGCATAAGAACCACGGTACTTACGATACTGCTTTCACACATCGACCACGAGCCCTCAGGTGTGGCCTGGTCCACGGTTTCTAATGGTCACATATCAACAAGGCTCTGGAGGAGGGGCTGTCGTTCTTCTACCTTATCAGTGAGCAAATGAAAGCCCAAACTATGAACATCTTTGCCTGAGGATACAAGGCTAGTGGGTGGGACGGGGGGCGGGGGGATCGGAACCCTCATCCCCGTGACTACGTGGCCCCGGGTCCGCCCAGCCTCGCCTGCAAAGCCAGGTAGTGGGAGGCCTTCCTGCCCACAGGGGTCAGGGGTCAGGGGCGTGAGGAGAAGCCACCCTGGGGAAACGGACCCCGGCTGGACCACCTGGAGGGTGCCTGGTCTGGCCAGGACTGACTCCGGGATTCAGTGGGGGCTATGAGGCCCCCTGTCCTTCATTCCCTCCATGCCCCGCAGTTGAAATAAGAAGCAAGCAGGGTCCCCCCTCGCCCCCAGGAAACTGGGCTAACATCTCCCCAGGGCCTGATGCTACTCGTACCCACCACCCACGGAGAGCTGCGGGCATGTCCCCCACAGCCGGCTCTGTCCCCGCGATCACTGGGCCCAGTCCGGACTGCTCTGCTGACAGAGACTTCGGGAACCCTCAGCACCTCTGTCCAGGAGCCCCTTGGGGCCCCCCGCGCTTCTCACCCAGGCGAAGCCTCCAGCGTTCCAAGGTCTGGCGCTTGGGCAAGCCACGTTTACAGCCCTCCTTCTCCTAACTGCCCCTGGGTAGTGGCTTTCCCTTATCTGAATAAAATTTGTTATCTGTTTCCGATCAGAGGCTATCTGTCCTCACAAAGATAAAGCAAGAGAACACCTGCTGCCTGGATCCCCCGTCCCTCCTTCCAGGTGGGTCTGGGAGAGCCGCAGGGGCAGAAGGCGGGGCTGCCCGGAAGGAGGGACGGGGGACACAGCACAGACGGGAAGCCAGCCGGCCCGCCCGCACAGCCCCCCCCCCACTCCCCACTTCCCGCTCCTCCACGCCCACACTCCTCCCCACCCCCACGGCCTCGGACTCCCCTGGTCCTCCGCTGAAGGGTTAGATCTGCTTACGTAGTCCAGGCCCCCCCCCGGCCGACTTCCCCAACAGGCCAAAGAGGCCTGGGGTCCGTGCTCTGAGTTGCGGGATCCAGGAAAATGTTTTCACTTTAATTTTTGTAAACAACCACGAAGGAATTATAACAATAGTGCTGATGTACTAATACATACGATAATGCAATGAATCCAGCCTAGAGTAGTGTTGCTTTTGTATTGGTGCGGTCATACAATAATTGTTAATTTTTCTTTTTTCTTTTCTTTTCTTCTCCTGGAGAGAAGAGCCCAGGAAAGGACTGGGCCTTGGACCCGTGAAAGCAGCAGCATCTGGCCCGAGGAGTCTCGGCTCCTCAGTCCAGTGTCCTGTTGCCTCTGCCAGGGCCGCCCCCCTCTGTCCTTCCCGCACACACGCATGCACACACGGTTCTCCAAAGGGCGTCACAACTGATGGGATCTGAGAAGCCACTCGACCAGCAGCTCCCTGTGGTATCGAATATGTATTTACTGAGCACCCACCCCTCCCCGGGCCCTTCCGCAGGTTTGGGTCACAGGCCGGACTCCACGGCAGACCGCCTCTGCAAGGACTTAGCGTGCCAGTCGGAGAGTCAGCGCGCAGATGGGGCGGACGCAGCGTGAGTGCTGAGGGCGCGGTAGAGGCCAGGGGTGGGGGAGAACAGGGTGCCCTAGCTCAGCTGGGGACAACAGGCCTCTCTCCGGTAAAGTCACCACCTTTCACCTTATTCCCAAGTTTTGATTTTTTTTTCCTTAGCAGGGAAGCAGGAGATGGAAATACATTTTTACAGAGACACGAGAAGCCACCAGACAGAGAGGCCACTGGGGAATTCGGCTACTGAGTCTGAAAACTGAGCCAGGGGTGGGGCTGGGAGCCTCCGGGGGGGGCTGCAGAAAGGAGGGCCCCCCAGCACGTGAGCAAGGAGTGAGTCGGGGCCTGGCGTCAGCCCCTGGTTTGCACTGCCGCCGCCACAGGCGAACATGAGCGCAGTCGTGTTGGAGTGATGGGTCGGAAACCCTTCCAGAGCAGGCGCGAGAGGAGAAGCAGCCGCAGAACACAGAGCAGATTCTCGGCCATTTTTCTATAAAAGTAGACAAACAGGTTTGGGAAATCGCTGGAGCGGTTATGAGAGATCAGGAAGAGAAGGGGGTCAGCCCAGCACGTTGATACGCCCGTGGGGGCGATGCTTTACCAAGGGGACAGCGGAGAGAGGAGCAGCTATGTCCTTGAGCAGAGAGAGGGGACGAGTGTTGCTGGGGAGCGGGGGGCTGCCCAGGGGCCCCCCTGGAGCGAGGAGGGGGGGGCAGTGCCGCTCGGGCCCCCCACGTGGCGCGCTCCCTGCAGCCGCCACCCTCCCTGGGATGAGTGAGGTGGAGACGCAGGCGGCAGGAGCCGCGTCGACTCTGAGTCACAAACACTGGGCACCCCAGCTTATCGCGCTCAGGAAAGAGTGCCCTGGGGGAGCCCCCTCGCCCTTGGACACAACTGTGAAGAAAAGAAAAGAAATTAAAAGAGGACACGGTCGCTTTCAGAGGGTGAGCGGGCCCCACAACACCCGCTGGGGGACAGCCAGTTCGGAGACCTCCACATTTAGAAGCTGCAGGAGGTGAACACGGTGCCTTCTTCAAGGGAGGACCACCCAGGAGGGAGGAGGACAAGTAGCCAGAAGGAAAGAGGGAGCAGACGGAAGGGGGGCTGGGCCACACAGAGCACATAGTCTACGCGCAGACGCATCCTCAGGGCGACTCAGGGCTCCCGCAGCTGTCCAGGAGCCGCTGGGCCAGCTCAGATGCGTCTCACAGCGCTTGGCGGAGGCCCCCCGGGATTGCGACCTTTGAGATGAGAGAGGGAAGAGAAGCAACCCTCACCACCATCAACTTTCAACCAATGCCAAGGCCACAAGCCGTTCTGAAGAAGCACTTCTCTGAAATTCTTCTCTGAAGAAGCCACTGCGTCATCAACCCTTGTGAGGGTCACCCCTCCTGCAGTGAGACCTCCCGGCTGTGCGGGCCCAGGGGAGTGGATTCGGGGGTGCACCCTCCGACCCCCAGGCCCTGACAGCAGGGTGATAAGCCTCCAGGGGCCTTTCCCCTTGGCAGTGACCTCTTTGCTCTCTCTGGCCAGACTTGGCTTCCCCCATCCCTGGAGGCTCTGGTGAGGTGGGGGCTGTGTGCTGTCTCAAGATTGGGGGTGGTCTCCCCAAACCTGGGCTTTTGGAGAGCCCTTCCTGGTTGGTGATGCGAGCTGCACACAAGGGGACCTCAGGGCAGGAAGCACCTGGCTTATCAGACCTGGCCAGGGCCCCGCCTATTCAAACGGTGTCAGGCAGTGGGACCCCACCTTCCTCCTTCAGGGCTTCAGGGACACGGGAACCAGGAAGAGTGGCGTTTGGGGAACTCACTCGGCCTCTGGGTCTTCTAACGAGAGCCATCTTACCCGTGGGGAGTGGGATGAGCTGGGACTCCCGGAGAGCCTCCGTCCAACACGGCAGCAAGGCAGTGAGCCCCGGGGTCACCTGCTGCTCTCCCCAGAGGCACCTGCCCAGATTCCTCACGCGACGTCGTTGTCCCGAAGGTCCCACATGTGCTCATCCTACGCGGGCACCTGCTGCCTGTCTGATCTCTCTTTCCGCTCACAGAAGACCGCGGCCCCCAACATCCAGTTCCTGGCCTCATCTGATGGTCTCCCCTCCGACAATGCAGCAACTCCGTCCTGCGACCTCATCTGGCGACCTGCCATCTCCCAATCTTTCTCTCCCGACCCCCAAGCCCCTCCTGCTGACAGGCAGCCCCTCATCTCTCTGGGGCCCTCCCCACACACCCACACACAGCCCCGTCTGGTTTTCCTGTTTGCTCCCCACCTGAGACTGCAGGGCCTTTCAATTCGCCCTCCTCAGCTGCCCCCGCCCCAGATCTCCTTTTTGAGGGTCTGGTCTTGCAGTCCTTACACCCTGAAGATCCCTGACCATTGACCCAACACCATGATTTAGTGGCCTGGGGGACTGAATGAGTCGGCCACGAGCCCAAAGTTCAGTCCTTTATCACTGTCAGGGCAAGCCACTGGCCTGCCTCATCCACTTTTACAGCCTCTGATACAGAAAAAGATGGCAATCAAGGCTACATACATAATGAACAGTGAAAAGTTCCCGGAATAGAAGAAAGTCTTCAGTAAAGGCCAGAGTCCTGACACCTGTTTCCTGCTCGGATAGCAGCTCTGCAAAGCTGGGCAGATAAGCAGAGCCACCCAGGGTTCCTCATCCCAGGCCAAGGAGCGACCATGTTCCCCAGGGTCACGGCGACCACAGCCCTCCACCTCCCCAGCCACCACTACCCCTTTCCCTTGACCAACAGCCGTGGGGAAAGGGGAACCAGGCAGGGCACCCTCCCTCAGACGGCAGCCCCCTGTCCCCACCCACAGCCTCTTGAGGCGGGAGGAGGCCGCCAGGAAGGGCAGGCAGGGCCAGGAAGGAGGAGGTTGGTGGGTAGAGAGAGAAGGAAGCAGACCCTGCCTGCAGAGAGGTCTGAGCCAGAGCAAAGCTCTCTGACAAGCGTGTGTGGACCAGGGCCTTTCGCGGCACACCATTCACCCACTTAGGCTGCTTTAAAAGGAAATACATGGTTGCTGTTTTTAACAGTGCTTCTCAAGCCCTACTGCGCATGAGCCTCACTGGGATCTCGCAGAACAAGCGGGCAGGCCCTGATTTGGAGGCTCAGACACAGCCACACACAACTGTCCGTCTCGAACGAGCCTCAGGCGCTGCGGGAGCTGCCCCCCAGGCAGCCCGCAGGACCAGGCGTGGAGGGGTGAGGCTTCGGTGCAGAGAATGCCCCAGCGGCCCCCTTCCCCAAAAACTGCAGGCTGGGCTCCCAGACACACCCCGCCGACCTGGCCCGCTCTGGCCTCTCCTTCTGTCCACAGTGGCCGCTGGCCCGGACACGGTGCCTCCTCAGGCCCACGCGCAGCTGCCACCCCAGGGGCTGGCTCCAGGGCTGCCTTGAACTTGGCCCTCTGCACCTGCTGGTGGGCTTGGGAACCCACTCCACCTGGCACTTCTGATTGGTGGAGCCAAGTCACATGTCCATCCACAGCCGCAGGGGAGGCTGGGAAATGTAGTTTTCTAGCGTCCACTTGGGGGAAGGAGCCACCGCGGTGCGGAGAGCTCTCAGAATAGGAAGAGGGACCAGTCCCACCCACTCGGGTGGCTATTGTGAAATAAAGTAAAAAGTGTTGGTGAGGAGGTGGAGAAACTGGGGCCCATGTGCTGCTGGCGGGGATATAAAATGGTGCAGCCGCTGCTGTGGAAAATCGTCTGAAGCCTCCCCCCAAAATTAGGTCCGGAATTCCCTTCGGAAGCCGGGATCCCACTTGCAGGCCTGTACTCCGAGCAATGGGTTAGTAGCAGCCTTCGTCGCCATAGCTGAACATGGAAGCAACCCCAGCGTCTCTGGATGGATGAATACAGTCACAGTCGGGGCGCCGCAGAGGATGCTATTCCGCCGAAGAAGGAAGGAAACGCTGACACCTGCTACCAGGTGGATGGGCCTTGAGGACAGCAGAGAAACAGGCCGTCCACGAGAAAGCAAACCCTGCAGGATTTGCCTCCGGAGAAGCACCCGCTGTCGCCAGGCTCCCGGAGGCGGCAGCGGAGGTGGGGGAGGGGGCTGGGGGCGGGGCGGGGAGCTAGTGTTGGAAGGAACAGCGCGTCAGCCTGGAGAGATGGAAAAATCCAGAGATGTGCCTGGGTGAAGGTCGCACGACAATGTGAATGTGCTTAGTACCACTAGACCGCACACTTAAAAATGGTTAAAATGGTAAATTTTATGTTATATATTTTTAACATGATTTTTTTTTAAGATTTTTTTTATTTATCTGCGGGAGAGAGAGCGTGAGCACACAAGCTCCGGGAGCCGCAGGCAGAGGGAGAGGGGAAGCAGGCTCCCTGCCGAGCAGGGAGACCCATCCCAGGGACGCGGGGATCACAACCGGAGCCAAAGGTAGACTGACGTCCAACCCACTGAGCCACCCAGGCGCCCCAACACGATTTTTTTTAAGTATTTTTTTAAGATTTTATTTATTTATTTGACAGAGAGAGAGAAATCACAAGTAGGCAGAGAGGCAGGCAGAGAGAGAGGGGGAAGCAGCCTCCCCGCCGAGCAGAGAGCCCGATGCGGGGCTCGATCCCAGGACCCTGGGATCATGACCTGAGCTGAAGGCAGAGGCTTTAACCCACTGAGCCACCCAGGCACCCCCCAACACAATTTTTTAAAAAGATACAAGGAGAATATTCAGAAGGTCTGAGACTTCGGTAAATGATAAGTGGTCCATTTAACTTCTTTGCCTTCTTACGTCAATGCCATTGAACAAAGTCCTCTGTCTGCAGCCCGCACAGCTGCCCCTCTCTTTCTTTCCCCTCACGGGCCCCCAAATCAACAAAAACCAGCCAGTCTACCCCAGTCGCCTCCCCTGGGGTCCCTCTGCCCTGCTGCTCTCGCCTCCTGTCTGCTGAGACAGCTGTGGTCCCACCGAGTAATGACATCCACATCCCTCCCCGGTTGCAGAATGGCTCCCACACTTCCTTCTCCATCCTGCTCCCCTCTGTTTCCTCCCGGGGCCCAAAGACCCCCTGTCCCTGCACGCCGGGTCACCGGGTCTCAAGGCCTCCACTTGCCTGGTCCTCCTTGTCAGCCACCCAGAAGTTTACAGGCTTTTATCTCCTGCCAGGGAGGCTGGAGAGACTGCGCTCCATGCCTGAGCCCACTCACCTGATGCTTACGGCGTGGGGTGCCCCTGGTACGCGGGCTCCAGGGTTTGTGCCCGAGGGGCCCAGGCCTCCGCAGCCACAGAAGAAGCAGGGAGCCACTTGTCAGAGCAGCTGTCCTCGAGACCGCTTTAAAGCATTGCTTTCCCCAGCCAGACTCGTGGGTCTCTAGCCGGACCTGCGGCATTCACACGCAGCTGTGGGACAAACACAGAGACTTCCAAGCCCTGCGCATTTCTGAAAGGCTGCTTCCGGCTGTTGCCTCCTTTCCACATCCTTTGCTCTAAAGACCCCAGAAGGAACTGGTGAGCGCAAGACCCCTTTGTCTCTGTCCTCGGTGGAGGACTTGGGAAGCACCGCCAAGGGCTGTCTTGCTCACTTGTCGGTCTGCACCTGGGAGGAAGGACCTTTGCTGTGGGGGTGTGTCTGGCCCAGGCCGGCTGGCGTGTCCAAGACGGGCGGGACTGGGTGGGAGGAAGGAGCCCGCTGAGGAGGAGGAGCCCCACAGCGCCTCCAGCCCGCCCGCCAGCCCAGAGCGCCGTGGTAGCTGTCAGGATGAAGGCTGTCATTCTGCTGGTGGCCTCGCTGTGCCTGGGTGGAGGGGAGACGGGGAGACGGGGTGACGGGGGGGACACCTCTTCCCAGACCCACCTCTCCCAGTCCCTGCCGGGTGTCTCCTGCTATACTTTCTGACCCCCTCCTCGGCTCACCGGGTGCCCTCTTCCCTGACCCTCCCTCACCTGGCCCTCCTCCCTGGAGCACTAGGATTCTGCACTC
Source organism: Nasua narica (assembly GCA_028533885.1). Classification (NCBI taxonomy): domain Eukaryota; kingdom Metazoa; phylum Chordata; class Mammalia; order Carnivora; family Procyonidae; genus Nasua; species Nasua narica. The sequence continues at coordinate 167,883,771 of CM052798.1, read as the reverse complement.
GAGTCTCTCCTGGATCCCGGGATCCAGGGCAGCAGATAGGGCCCTGCCTCCATTCCTGCCGTGGCCAGGCCCTGGGACTAAAGCCCATCGGGCAGTCGACGCTGACCTCTGTCCTCCCACAGCCTGGGCCTTGCGGTGCCACAACTGCACTAACACTGCGGGGAGCACGTGCTCGGGACCCATACAATGCCCCAGCAGCGCCCAAGCCTGCCTTTCAGAGAATATAGGTGAGTCCCTCTCCTCCCTGTTCTTCCCGGGCTCTGTCTTCCTAGGGGAGGTGGGACGTGAAGACCTTGGCGGGGGAGGGGGGGGCACTCCCCACCTGGAAGAGCTGCGACAAGTCCCACTCTGTAAAAAAAGCCTGAGATCCGGGGCGTCTGGGCGGCTTGGTCAGTGAGCGTCTTACTCCTCATTTCTGGGAGTCACAGTCTCAGGGTGGAGGGATGGAGCTCCGCGCTCGGTGGGGAGCCTGCCTGGGATTCTCGCTCACTCTCCGTCTGCCCCTCCCTCCCTAGCTCTCTCTCAAAAAAAAAAAAAAAAAGAAGAAGAAGAAGAAGCCCGAAGTCAGAAAAAATCCCCAGGGAGTTTCCTGCAAATCCAAATGTGGCTTTGTAGCTTGAGCCAGAGCCCGGCCTGGAGGGCGCAGCTCAACCGCGGGTCCGGCCAGCGGCTCTGCGGACACTGTTGGGGTGGGTGCCAAGGAGGAGACAAGGTCCGTGGGCTCCCGGCACTTGGGCTCCAGGAGGAGCCCATTCTGGGGTCAGGAGGAAGGTTCCAGGCACAGCCAGCAGACCCGCAGCCTCTGGGTGTCTCTTCGGTGCCACAGGCATGGAGCTGCGGGGGGGGGGGGGCGGGGAGGGGGGGGGACGGACGCACAGCATGGTGGCCAAGAGCTGTGCACTGTCCTGCGACACCCTCACACCCGTGAGAGCCAGAGCGCCCATCAAGGAGGTGCAGGTCTCCCTCCACTGCTGCAGCACCGACCTGTGTAACAGAGCCAGGAACTGAGGCCCAGGGGCCACCACGCTGGGCCTCTTGCTCGTGGCCACTGTCCTCATCACCCTCCCAGCGGCCTTCCTGTGACCCAGAGGTGTGGGACCTGCGTGAGGCAGCACAGCCCCCGTCCCCCTCCAGCTGCCTAGGAGCACATCAGTGGAGGACGGAGTACAGAGGAGGTGGGGGGCCAGGCAGGGTGGTCACAAAGGACCCCGCCAGCTCACCGCAAATCTTCAAGGCCAACAGATGTACCGCACCCCCAGCACACCGATGCCAAGAACCCCTCGGTCTTTGGCTTTTTCTGGGTGTCGTCCCCGGCCCTTCAGCTGGCACAGCCAGCCCTGCCAGGGTCCTCCAGGAGCTGACCCCCCACCCCTGGTGGTGCAGAGGGGACTTTCCTTTGCCCTGGGGGCTGGAGGCTGGCCCCAGGACATGGCTTTGGAGCGAGGAATGTGAGGCCTGACTCATAGCCCGGAGCCCCCGCTCAGGCTGGGGCTCTGTGCGTCGTGCACCCTTCCTGCCCTGCCTCCCATCCCTGTCCAATCCCCCCACTCCCTCACGGGTCCCCCAGGAGCCTCTGGAATAAAGCTCATCCGTGGGAGTCCTGCCTCAGCGTCTGCTTCGAGAGAACCCAGGCTGAGACTCAGCTGCGGGCCCGCTGTGGCTGCGGCGCCCAGGCAGAGACGTGCTCTCCGTTCTCCCCAGAGGTCTCTGCGCCTTGCGAAACCATTAAATAAAACCACAAAGTGTGTCATTCGTGCGGTGCTGAGGCCACCAGACAGGAAGCGCTGGGGGTGCTCCGAGGAGGGGTGACTTGGGTGCCCTCTGGGGACAAGGTGGCCACAGTCCGGGTGCCCAGATCGGGGCCAGCCAGAGCCCGGTGGCCTGTTAGCCTCCTCCTCCTCCGGAGGCCATGGGGGAGGAGGCCCGGGCGGAGACCAGACCAGGCCTGGCCCATCCTGGGCCCTGCAGGCGGAACTCAGACCCCTGAGTTGGGGCCTGGCAGAGAGGGCGGCTGTGGGGGCAGGAGGGCTACTCGTCATGGGTCCCCCTACACAGCCGGGAGAGGCAGGCTCTCCCCAAAGACCTTACCAAACGCTGGGGGAGAAGGAACTCAGGGTGGGGCTCTCACCTCCTTTTCTCCTTCGGTCCTGAAACCTCCCCTGAGAATCGGGCATCACTGTTACTGTCCTTTGTCTGGTAAAGGGACCCGGTGAGAGTCTGAGTGCCGGTCGGCTCAGGTGTGACAAGTCACCGTCGACAGGTGCCTGACACATGGCGATCAGCCTCCTGGTCCTGGAGGCTGAAAGTCTGGGGCCCAGGTGTGCCAGCAGAGCCACGCCCCGCCGACTCTCCCTGTGGAGCAGCCGGCGTCTCCTCCCCTTCCTCAGGTTTTCCCTTCTTATCAGGACACCAATAACACAGGTGTAGGGCCACCTATAGGACCCCGCTCGAAATACAGTCACCTTCTGAGGTCCTGAGGGTTAGCTTCAACCTCTGAACCTGAGAAGGACACAATTCAGGCCATTATACAGGAGGGATGGTCCCACTGAAGTCCAAGCTAAGACTCACCAGGATCCCACGGACACCGGTGTCAGAGCAGGGAAGAGGGGCACAACGGGGGCCGGAAGGTCCAGCCAGAAAGCTGCATGGGTCCTTGTGAGCAGAAAGTTTAATCTTGGCCCAGAGAGATCTGGCCTCAGCTGCAGGGAGGTCACTGTAGAGCCCAGGGACATGCTGAGTCTGGTGCCCTTGTTTCCCCGGGGCTCTGGGCCACACGGTATCAGCTCGGCCTCCCGAGGGGCTGGAGGCAGAGGTCGGCCACACGGGCGGCCGACCGGGTCTGCGTGAAGGGAGCCAGATAAAGACCACAACGAGGCTGGGGGCTTCCCTGGCTGGCAACACTCGTGCGAGCTGGCACTTTGGGGCCGGGAAGCTCACGCTGCCCACGAGTCCAGAGGGAGAGGGCGGTGTGGACCCTCCCGAGCCCTGCCCCGCACGCCCCTTCCCCTGGCTGATGGCGGTCTGTGTCCTTTCCCTGCGATAAACCATAACTAGGAGCACGACAGCTCTCGTGAGCTCTGGGCGCCATCGGAGCGAATCGGCGGACCCGACAGGGTCTCGGGGACGGCTTCCTAACTTCACAGTATGACGAAGCTAGTATCCGCTGCCCCTTAAAGTGGATGTGAAGAGCCATCGAGATAGAGAATGCCTGCCCCCACGCACCTGCAGCTCGAGCGCCCTGGGAGAGAGAACCTGTCCCGCTCCAAAGCCCTGAGCCCATGGACGGCCTCGGTCCCCCAGGACCCATCAGAGCTGTAAATTCATGACCTAACTGACAACTCTGAAAAATAAAGGAGACTCCAAGAACTTACTCTCTGTAGGTGAGATGTAGCCACTGGAATCCCACAAACCCTAACAATCCAGCCCAAGTCCCGTGTGGCCCGCAGGACGCAGAGGCGGCCCGGTGGCTGCGTGGCCTCTCAGGGTCCCCACTGTGCCAGGTGTGCCTGCTCCCACCATCTCACCCCTGCCTCGGGGCTTTTTCTGTGGCAGGAGATGTGTTGTTACATTTAAAGACCCTCCTAATACTTTTCCAGCGCGACTTCCGTGTGTGTCCCACTCACTGGAACATCAAATGGGGTAATACCAGGAAAAAAGGGAAAAGAGAAATACACAAGGAATTTCAACAGACATGAAAACTAGGGTAGGAGCCCCTGGGTGGCTCAGCGGGTGAAGCCTCTGCCTTTGGCTCAGGTCATGATCCTGGAGTCCCAGGATCGAGTCCCACATCGGGCTCCCTGCTCTGCGGGGAGCCTGCTTCTCCCTCTGACCTCTCCCCTCTCATGCTCTCTCTCTCTCTGTTCAAATAAATAAAATAAAAATAAATCTTTAAAAAAAAAAAGAAATTCAAGTATCTCGAAGACGTGTTGTCAGTTTTTAAAATCAAGATGCATCACAACCCGTTGACTCCACTGATTAACGTGTGGATGGGCAGAAGTAAGCACGCCTCGGGTGAATGTCCGGGGAGGGCTGGAAGTGTTTTCCCCAAACCCTGACGGGGGGGCGGGGGGCTGCCCCCCGAAGACCCTGCCCCCCAGGAGGGACCCGAGGGACGACAGCCAGCCGCTGATGTGTCAGCTCCCTTCCCGGAAGCAGTTTCTCACCAGGTTTTCCCAGCCACGGGGCGGGTGGCCTGCTTGCTTGAGTGACCTCCTTAGGGGCAAGGGCGTCGTCAGCCCTGGTGCCCATGGCCGGGTGCAGGAGGTGCGCAGGGAACGTTAGGTAGAAGAATTGCATGGGAGGGGGGGACATGGCAGAGACCCCTGGAAACCCCATTATCTTGTCACAGGCCCCTCCCTGCCAACTCTCCCCCTCTCCCAGGCTTGTGCTTTGGGTCTGATCTCTGACGGGGTCAGCTGTGCGCGGGCCAGGCAGGGGCAGAAACTGCTGGTGTGTCGTTAAGCCTGGATTGCCCCCGTTCCCAAGGGCAGAGCTGCCCTGTCCCTCCTCTCCACCAGCAGGTGGGACTGGCCGTCACGTTCTAGAAAAGGAAACCACGGTGGATGGACCCCTTGTTACAATCCAGCTTGCCGAATTTATAGCAGTCAGAATAGTCGGGGTCCATCCCAAGAGTGTGCGCTTGTAGGTTTTTACCCGTTTGCCCACTTTTGACTTTTCTGAGGCCATGCTAGCGTTTTATTTTTTTTTTAATTTATTTATTTGACAGAGTAAGAGTGTGCACAAGCAAGGGGAGGCAGACAGAAGGAGAGAGAGAAGGCTTTCCACCAAGTCAGGAGCCCGACGCAGGACTCGATCCCAGGACTCCAGGATCAAGACCTGAGCTGAAGGCAGACGCTCAACGGATTGAGCCCCCAGGCGCCCCGCATTCTAGCCTTTTATTCTAAGGACTCATCTTCCCCATTTCATGTCACACGGAGGTGTTGCAAGCTCATTGGAAAGTGAGGGCCTGCCTGAGGCCGTGAGGGGGGGCCGCGGACGCTGTCTGTCCCCCCACAGCCCCCGTCAGGAGCACCAGGAAGGAAGGGATTCCGACTGGGAGAAGCGCCGTCTCCACTCAGGAAACACGAGATGCTCAAGGCCCTGCCAGCCACTTGCGCCGCCCCTGAGGGGTCGAGAGCAGGCCCTTCACTTTGTCGTCAGGACAAATGTCATCGGGGCCCAGACGGGTCAGAGTTCAGAGGAAAGCACTCAACTTCAGAGGAACTCTGCTCCTGCTGTGGGAGGGACTCCCTGAGCAGCAAAGGGACGGAGTCCTCGTTTCCAGGACAGAAAATGTCAACCCCGGGGAGCCTGGGGGTTCAGTCACTGAGCGTCTCCTTCGGCTCAGGTCATGATCCCAGGGTCCTGGGATGGAGTCCCGGCTCAGCAGGAAGCCTGCTTCTCCCCTCCACTCCCCCTGCTTGTGCTCTCTCTCGCTTTGTCTCTCTCCGTCAAATAAATAAATAAAGTCTTTAAAAAGAAAGAAAGAAAATGTCAATCTTATGCACAAATAAAAATTAAACGTATAGAAACCTGAGAACAATGCACAACAGAGGATATTTATCTTTAGTATATAAGCTAGTATTAGAATTGCCATGCCGGCGACCAATAGGAACCAGGGGCTGGTGACTCCTGAGCAAATGGACAGACGTGAACACTCAGCCTCACTGGCAATAAAAACCTCAAACAAGGAAGCCCTGCCTCCCCCAGCCCATGCCTTCTGTTTTATTTGACTTTCCATCATAAAACCCAGTGTTATGCAGAGTTAGGAATAAGCACCGGGGAAAACTGCACACAGCTGTGGATTCTTCTAGAGGGCAGTAGGCAAATCTGTGCCCAAAGCTTTAGACCAACCCCAGCCTCTGACCTAGTCCTCCCAATTTAAGGAAGTTATTGAAAGTCAATAAACAAAAATGCAATGTGCATTTACGACTATATTAGTCATATCTGAAAAGGCAAGCACTAGTTGATTCAAAGGAGAGGAACCAGACTAAGAGAAGAGGCAGTGATTTCTCAGAGGAAGAAGAGACTGACAGACTGTAGGCCTGGACCTGGAGGCAGTGAGGGGAGGCAACAGGGGCCTCAGCCCAGGAGCCCCGGAAGGCCAGCAGTGGCCAAGTCCCCCGGCCACACCCTGAACTGCAGCAAGGACCCAGCACCGACACGCACAAGTGTCTTATAATGTCCTACATCTGTGTCCATTCTCTCTTGGAACCTGAAGTATGGAGGTGCCAGGCCCAGAGATGTTGGGGCAGGCCAGGAACAGGGGCAGGGAGGTAGGACCCAGAGACAGGGAGCGCCATGCCTGAGGTCACACAGCTTGTCAGCTGCACGACTGGAATGGGCTCCAGACTCCTAACACTGCATCTCTGGGGCATCCCTGAGGCAGGCCCCTCTGCTAGCCACGGAGGTGGGCCCAGGACGCAGGGCCAGCCGCCCCCTGCTGCTGCAGCTCGCTGCACTGTTGCAGAGAGCTGTGTTATGACAGGAGGCCTTGGAGAAACCAGACTCTCTTGGAACGCAGGGCAGCGGTTTTAATGGCTATCTTTTCCCAGCCTGGGGAACCCAGGACCCACAGGACAGAGGGTTATTGATTGAAACCTGCAGAATGTACTCTTTGCCCCTCTGAGCAAACTTGGCAGTGGCCTGCCTGGACCCTTCCAGATCACTCTCTCATTCTATGGGGATGCACAGGAAAAGGTAAGTAAAGTCACAGCTCTGCATGTACCCAGGATCAGGGCTCATTATCTGGCCAGGATCAAGGCTCAGTGTGTGACCACGATCAAGGCTCACAGTGTGACCAGGGTCAGGGCTCAGCGTGTGACCAGGATCACAATGTGAACAGGATCAAGACTCAGCATGTGACCAGGGTCAGGGCTCAGCGTGTGACCAGGGTCAGGGCCCAGAGTGTGACCAGGATCAAGTCTTATACTCACTCCCCCATACTTCTCCCTCTTCCTTTATGTGCAGCCTATACCCTCTAGTCAATAATTTTAACAATCTCTCTTATAACCTGAGCACACCTTGTCCCACTTACTGTGTGGAGTGTCCCATGTGGACCATCTCCTTCACTCATCCTAAGAACCCTGGGATGGACACAAAAGTCTCGGTTCCGTTTTGGAAAGAGAAGGCTGAGACCAGGGCAATTACAGCCTGGTCTGTATTATTTTCCTGGCAAATGTGTGAACTTGGATTAAAAATGGTCTTTGGGAGTGCCTGGGTGGCTCAGTGGATTAAAGCCTGTGCTTTCGGCTCAGGTCATGATCTCAGGGTCCTGGGATCAAGTCCCACATCGGGCTCTCTGCTCAGTGGGGAGTCGGCTTCCCCCTCTCTCTCTGCCTGCCTCTCTGCCTACTTGTGATCTCTCTCTCTGTCAAATAAATAAACAAACAAATAAATAAACAAATAAATATCTCTTTCTTAAAAAAAAAAAAAAAACAGGTCTTTGAATGCCTGGTTGCCTCAGTTGGTTAAGTGTCTGTCTTTGGATCAGGTCATGATCCTGGGGTCCTGGGATCAAGCCCCACATTGGGCTTCCTGCTCCACCAGGAGTCTGCTCCCTCTGTCTCTCCCCCTACTCGTTCTCTCAATCTCTCTCACTCTCATACTTTATCTCAAGTAAATAAATAAAATCTTTAAAAAAATAGAAAAAAGAAGAAGGAAGGAAGAAAGGAAGGAAGGAAGGAAGGAAGGAAGGAAGGAAGGAAGGGAGGAAGGAACCGGGTCTTCTTGGGGGACCTGGCTGACTCAGTCAGTGAAGTGTGTGACTCAATCTCAGGTTCCTAAATTTGAGCCCCAAGTTGGGTGTTGAGATTGCTTAAAAATAAAATATAAAAGGAGGGACGGAGGGAGGGAGAGAAAAAGGGATGGAGGGAGGGAGGAAAGAAAGAAACAGGGTCTTCTCCTCTTCTCAGACTCCGCTGATCTCGCCTGCCGCTCCACAATTTCCCGCTGGAGGATCCTCGAGCTCCATGGTACCCAACCTCCTTGCCCTCCAGCCTCCTCGCCCTCCAGCCTCCTCCCCCCTCCAGCCTCCTCCCCCTCCAGCCTCCTTCCCCCTCCAGCCTCCTCCCCCCTCCAGCCTCCTCCCCACTCCAGCCTCCTCCCCCTCCAGCCTCCTTCCCCCTCCAGTCTCCTCGCCCTCCAGTCTCCTCCCCCCTCCAGCCTCCTCCCCCCTCCAGCCTCCTCCCCCTCCAGTCTCCTCGCCCTCCAGCCTCCTCCCCCCTCCAGCCTCCTCCCCCCTCCAGCAGGGCCGTGCTCGCTTCCATGTGGGTTGGCAGAGCAGTCTGCTTTCCCTTCTTTTTTAAGGATTTTGTTTATTTGAGAGAGTGAGAGAGCATGGGGTGGGGGAGGAGCAGAAGCAGAGGGAGGAGCAGGCTCCCCGTTGATCAGGGAGCCTGATGCGGGATTCCATCCCAGGACCCTGGGATCATGACCTGAGCCAAAGGCAACTGCTTAATGACTGAGACCCCCAGGCTCCCCAAGCAGGTGTTCTTTGCAAGAGGTGGGCTGAAGTGCTGCCCTGGTCACCCAGGAGCACCTGGGCTGGGGAGGACACAGCCAGTGGTCAGAGGCCACACCTGGTCCCCCGCCCTGCCCCCTGACACCACAGCCGCACAGCCCGGAGCCCGTGGCAGGCTCCCACACTAGCTCCCTGGGAAGTATCAGCTTGCCAGATACCCCCCACCTCATGCGGGGGCAGCCTGTGAGCATTGCCACCCCGTGGGTGCACGCGTGGGCTCAGACAAGGAAGCCACGCAATGCAGAGCCTGTGGGTACCTCCTGGGGAGGGCAGCACAAAGCCCTGGGGTGGGGACTCTGAGCATCGGAGGTCCTGGTACCAGGTGAGCCCAGGCCTGCGGCACCTCACAGCATCTCCAGGACGTCAGCCAGCCTGATGTAGGGCAACTCTCCGGGGACTGCAAAGGCAATAGTAGGCCCAGTTACATGTGTGGTGATGTAGGACAAGGCAGGGGGTGTGGGTGTGTTGGGGAGAAGCAGAGCTGGGGTGCTGGCTGCATGATGAGGGACCTCCGCAAGCCCCTTCCTTTCTTGGCCCTGGCTTCCCACTCTGGGCAGCAAGGGACCCCTCTGGCAGGTCAGCTCCCAGCCCTCATGATGGCAGCTGGGGTCCTCTGGGCTGGCAGGGGGTGGGGGGACCAGGGCCAGCATGTCCATTGGCTCACCCGGCCGAGCCAGCAGGAGCAGAGGCAGCGGCCGGATGCAGCTCGTGCAGGGCAGGTGGGCACGTTGTGTCGGGCCTGGATCGGGCCAGCCTGTCCTCAGAGGGCCTCTGTCCAGCTCGACTGGGGCGGGGCTGTTACAGTTCTCACTGTCCCCTACTCTCTCCATCCCAGCGTGCCTCATTGCCTGAGCTGGGTCAAAGCAAGAAACCCTTCCCCCTGCTCCCCGAGTGCCTACAGCTGCCCAGGGCCCCCCTTCCCTGTGGCCCCTCACACACCACCCCCTCCACCCCTCCCTTCACCCAGCAGGCATCCAGGGCGAGCAGGACCCCACTCATCCCCTGGGGCGGGTTGTTCGCCAGCATCCATAGCAGACACCACAGACGGGGCAGCTCAAGTGACAGCTGTTTTCTCAGAGTCCCAGAGGCCGGAAGTGTGAGCTCCAGGCGCGGGCGAGGCTGGTCCTCGCGGTACATGGATGACCATCCCCTCCCCGTGTCCTCCCATGGGCATCTCTGTGTGCGTGTCTCTGTCCCGCTCTCCCCTTCTCATCAGGACACCGGTCAGCGTGGATCGGGGCCCCCAGTGACCTCCTTTATCCTGATCACTCCATCTCCAGGCACAGTCACCCTCTGAGGTGCTGGGGGGAGGACCCCAACACAAACTCGGGGACACAGTTCACCCCGTGACACAGGAGGAGGCAGACACAGGTCATGACTATTTGATGGCAGCTTTGTCGGCAGCACCCCCAAAAGTGGAGACGATCCAGATACCCCCTTCCAGGTGACGGACCCACCTCAAGAAGGGCTCAGCAGAAGAGCTAACTCAGGGTCTCCAGGACGTTATGCTGTGCAGAAAAGCCACAGACTGTGTGACTGCACGGAAAGGGCATTGTCCTGCACCACATTCACAGTAGTGTCCTTCACAATAGCCAAGACACAGAAGCGACCGAAGTGTCCACCGGCAGGCAGTCCGGGGGGAGAGAGTGGGTGGTGTATGCACAGTGGAGTGTTGCTCCTCAGGGGAGAAGAAGGGACTCCTGCCATTCGGGAAAGGCGATGGGCCTGGTGAGACAAGTCAGAGAAAGACATGCTGCCAGATATCGCCCCATCTCACTTACATGTGGAACCTAAAAAAAGAGGGAAAAGACAGAAAAACCAAACTTGTGGGAAAAGAGATCAGATCTGCGCGCGTTGGTGGTTCAGTCGGCTAAGCCTCTGCCTCCTGCTGAGGTCATGATCACAGCGTCCTGGGATGGGTTCCCCAATCCCTAATAGGGCTCTCTGCTCGGAGGGGGACCTGCTTCTCCCTATCCCTCTGCCCTTCTCCCTGCCTCCCTCCCGCTCATGCACACTCCCTTCCTCGCTCGCTTGCTCTCACTCTCTCAAATAAAATCTTTTTTTAAAAAATCCAAGAAAAGAAAGATCAGATCTGCCGTTTCGGCAGGGGGGGTGTGGGAGGGGTGAGGCGGACTGACTTGGCCTGGTGGAGAAGCAGGTGCTGACCTGTCAGCTGGGGGGCGCGGGGGCGAGCTAGTGCTGCTGGGCTCCGTGAGCCGACAAGGGAGAGGATCCCCAGTTCTTGTGTGGAGGAGAGGACATCTTGCCCCCGTCTGAGAGCCTGCTGCGGCCATAGGTTCACTGCCAACGTGACGTAGGTCAGCACTCTGCACACCTGATGCTGGCGGTCTGCACGTCCGTCACATCTCCGGAGAATGGGCGGGAAAACAAAAGGCAAGAAAGTGTGCCAAGCACCAGTCTCAAAATGCCGCCGAGCAACTGCAGGCCCCTGCGGAGGGGGAGAGGGGGGCTGCCCGGCGGGAGCACTTGGAGTGCTTCAGGGGGTGCGGAGGCCTCGGGGACACACAGCGCGGGGCCCGCGATGCACCTGCAGGGGTGTCCCAGCCCCAACCTCGACCCGACCGCACACCGCCCGGAAGCTGGGCAGGGGCTGGGGGCTGAGCGCCGGCCCCAGGGGCCTCCCATGAGTGCACAGCTCTGTCCAAGTAAAACTTAAAAAAAAAAAAAACAGAGCTTTTTTGTGTTCTAGTGTTTCTTGTACAGGTATTATTAGCTTTTGATGAATTATTTATCTCATTCCCTTAAATTTTCAATTTTTTTATGTTGAACGTGTTAGTAAAAATCCTTGCGGTATGTTTTAAACCTGTGGGTGCTGTCCTCGTCTGTTTGGGCCGCCCGCACGAACGCCACGGGTGGGGGGGGGTCGGGGTAGGGCGGGGGAGCCACGCCCCGCTCTGAGGTCCCCGTGGGCCACCTGTTAGCACCGAGCTGCCTCCGGGTGTCAGCCCCTCCCTCAAGGGCTCGGGAGGCCCCAAGGACCCTCTTTTGCAAGGACACTAGTCCCATTCCTGAAGGCGGCCCTCGCAGGACTCACATTCCAGCCGGGGTTAGGATCTGGGGCGGGTTCGAAGGAGCAGGATTTTCCCGGGGCTGAGACTTCTGGTTCCCCTTTTTATGCTGACTTGTGTCACCAGACTTAACACCTGTCATTGGTGTTTCCAAACACATCATGTTTTGGGGAGCCCTGTCCCCTGCAGGGGTGGCTTCCATGCGGTTAAGGTTCACTCTGTGATTAGTGTTCCTTCCAATTTCGTTTCTTCGGTTTGTTGGGGATTTCTTTTGCGGTTCTTTCCATGACTTCTTTTGATGGACACTTGCTTCATTAATGTTGACTCTCTTCTTGTTTTTGATATAGAAAGGTAAGACCACACAGCTCCCTCCAGGTGTGGTCAGTGGTTGGCATGTGAGGGGACACATCCGATATCTGTAATCATTTACTTAGTGAGCTGAGTACCATTTTGATTTCTTCTGTGACCCATGCGGTATTTATTTAAAATTTTCTTTATTTCCAAGTAGAGGAGAATTTTCTGTATTTGCGTTAATGGTTTACAGTATAATTGCATGGTGATTGGAGAAACTACTTTGTATGATTTCTCTTTTGTTTGTCAATAATGTAATTATATAAGATTGATTTTTTTTGAAGATGTCATGGTTTGCCATGTGTTAGGGTCCATGATCAAAGGAACAAGACTGATACAAAGCGAAGGTCAAGCAGAGCTTTATTTCCCACCAATCATCGAGAATCACACTGGCCGGTCAGGGTCGCTCTATGCAGAGAGGGACCCCACCTGGTCTTACAGGCCATCTTTTATAGGGCAAAACCACAAACCAACTGTGAGCTTGTCCTTATTGGTCAGAAGCAGGGGGGTCAGGGGAGGTGGCAAATGTGTCCTTTACTGATTGGACGTCTCCACCTGGCCTGACTCGACCTTGTTCTTCTGGGGGACTGTCATCAGGAGCCAGCAGGCCACATTCCACTGGTGTCCTGGGCTTATCTTTCTAAGTAAGTTCCTCCAGGCTGACTTTGTTCCCTTAGGGCAGGGTCAGCTTGTGTTCACAACAAAATGGCTGCTTAGACAAGATGGAATCACTTAGACTAAGCAGGTCCTAACACCATGTTCCACAGTTTTGCTTCAACCTTTACCTAGTCTTTCAGCTCAGGTGGATCTCCGGGAACAGCATGTACCGGTGTTTAAAAACTATGCAGACAAACTTTAATTTTTTTTAATTTATTTATTTGAGAGAGAGAGAGAGTGAGAGAGAGCATGAGAGGGGAGAAGGTCAGAAGGAGAAGCGGACTCCCCACGGAGCTGGGAGCCCGATGCGGAACTCAATCCCGGGACCCCGGGACCATGACCCGAGCCGAAGGCAGTCGCCCAACCAACTGAGCCACCCAGGCACCCCCAAACTTTAATCTTTAATTGGAGCATGAAATCTATTTACATTTAATGAATTATAGAGATATACTTGGGTTTTAATCTACCACATTACTATGATTTGCTATTACCTATCCCCGATTCATCAATGTTCCTTTTTTCTCTCTTTGCCTCCTTTCTTGGTGATTTTGAGTATTTTGCATCATCCCCTTTCCTAGTTTGGAAGTGGAGCTTCCCTTTGGAGGTGTGCAGTGCTGCTCTGGGGATAGGACGGTCAGGGGCTGGAGAAGCCTGCCCAAGGCTTGCCCAGGAGCCCTGCCCCACCCCCCACCCGCCCCCTAGGCTATGCAGCTGTGCTCCACCCCCACCCGCCACCCCCCCCAGGCTATGCAGCTGTGCTCCACCCGCCCCCACCCCCCCAGGCTATGCAGCTGTGCTCCACCCCCACCCGCCACCCCCCCAGGCTATGCAGCTGTGCTCCACCCACCCCCACCCCCCCAGGCTATGCAGCTGTGCTCCATCCCCACCCCCCACTCCCCACCTCTCCAGGCTATGCAGCTGTGCTCCACCCCCCCCACCCCCCCAGGCTATGCAGCTGTGCTCCACCCATCCCCACCCCCCAGACCCCCCAGGCTATGCAGCTGTGCTCCCCTCAGCACTTAGCTCTGTGTTGTGAATTTCCATTCTCTCTCTATAAATTTGTCTCCCTCAAAATACACTTAATGTCTCTTACAAAATCGGTGTTCATTTAAATCTACCACATATTCACCAGTATTTTCCTCATTCCTGGACCCTTCACTTCCAAGTGGTATCCTTTTCCTTCCGGCTGAAGAACACTTCCTACACCTTCTCCGAGTGTAAGTCTGTGGTAAGAAACTCTTGGTTTTGTTTCTCCGATGATGATTTTCTCTCAACTTTTTCTTGGTACCTTTGCTGCCCAGAGAACTCTAGGTTGTCATCTACTTCTGTTTCGCAGTTCTGTCAAGAATTGAGGGGTTCTTCTCAGTATCACTGTTTGGTAGGTGATCTTTTTCTCTTGCTCATTAAAAGATGGCAAGGACTGGGGAGAGGGGGCGCGGGGCCGGCCGGGGCCATGCGCACCCCGGCCCCCAGGAGCACAGCGGGAGGAGGCCAGAGCTGGGGCAGGATCCCCTTGCCTCCCAGGCCCGCAGGTGCAGGCGGCGGCCCCGCAGCCTGGGAGGGGCAGGCCAGGGGCGGGGCCTGACACGCCCATTCCCTCCCCAGAGAGAGACCCCCCTCCCTGGAGGGGGGATGCAGGAACCGGGGGCCACAGCACAGAGCTG
>CM052798.1:167840642-167869049 GCA_028533885.1 Nasua narica | reverse complement strand
GCACGTCGCCCCAGCGGCTCCACCGCCCCCCCCCCCCCGTCCCCGCGGCCCTGCCCCTCCCCACCCTACCTGCCTTCCCCCAGGCGGCAGGAAACGGAAACTTAAGAGCTCTGGGCTCCTCCTCCCACCGCCCCACCCCTTCTCACCCACCCCTCCCCGCCTCCCTCTGCTCCCTCAGGCGGCCTGCACCCTCCCCGCCCCCAGCCTCCCCCCTCTACAGGGAGGGGCAGCAGGAACCAGGGGGCCACCAGCCTCTGAGCCCAGCCCTGCGAGGACTCGGCCCTCCCCCAGAGCAGAGGCTGTGCTGGCCCCCAGGGTCACCCAGCTGGCAGCACAGGTGGCTTCAAGCCCCCAGCCCCAGGGCGGCTTGGGAAAACAGGATAAACATCACGGGAGGACCACCACCTGCAAAACAGCAGGTGCCACAGATGGAAGCCTGGGTGACCGTGGGCAGGGGCAAAGCGTGGGGTCCACGGGGTCCTGCCACTGCCCCTGCCAGGTCTCCAAGACCTGAGATAGAAGGAAGCCACTCCAGATTACTTTCCAGGTCAGTATGACCTTACAGAACCTTTGTTTAAACCAAAAGCCTAGGGGCACCTGGGGGGCTCAGTCGTTAAGCGTCTGCCTTCAGCTCAGGTCATGATCCCCGGGTCCTGGGATCGAGCCCCACATCGGGCTCCCTGCTCTTTAGGAAGCCTCTTTCTCCCTCTCCCACTGCCCCTGCTTGTGTTCTCTCTCTCGCTGTCTCTCTGTCTCTGTCAAATAAACAAATGAAATCTTTAAAAATAAATAAATAAATAAACCCAAAGCTGGATCTACGGCCCACCAAGCATACATTATGCACCTGCTGCATAAATGAGTCATCTAAAGGAAAACCATCTTGTTCTCAATCAACATATGGACCAATTCTACTCTCTACATTCCTTGCTATTAAACTTAGGATTCCTGCCTATCATCTTTGGAGCTTTTACAAGATGTAAAAAAGCATTAAAACCCTGTAAAATGGCTCATTCTCTGGAGTATTAGATGTAATTTTGGAATGTTGGTGAAGTCCGGAGCCCACAGCCCAAGAAAGAATTCTTGAGACGTCTTTGGGGCAAAAAGGTGGTTTTATTAAAGCCCAGGGACAGGACCGGGGGCAGAAAGAGTTGCACCGGGGTCCTGAGGAGCGACCCGTTATATCCTTCCAGGCTGGGAGGGGGTGAGGGACCGCACGAGCCTCCCAGGTCTTTTGGGAACAAGGTTTCCAGGCCCCTCCAGCTGCTGTTAGGAGAAGGCCATCCGTTACTGCTCCATAAAAACTCAGTCACGGGACTTTTCAGATGTGTATCAGGGGGTCATATGCTTGGGGGATGGTTGCCAACGTGTATCTTGGGGGTTTAGAGATAAAGGAAGTTTCCAAAGGAATTTTTATATGTTAAAGTAGACTGACAGGGTCCTGGGGGGTCAGGCTAGAACGGCTTGTTGCCCTTAGCAGTGTCAACATCGAGGCGGCCGAGCTCCTAGAGGAAGGTCACCTTGCCTCATTCAAGGACTTGCCAGTAGACTCTAGGAAATCAGGATATTTAATAATTTTTTTTCTTTTTCCTTTGTTCCCCCATCACACTTTCTTCCCTGTATACAGCGTATCCCCCAGCAGCTATCCTGACTTGGGCTCAAATAAAAGTCTTTCTTACTTTTAGAGATTCCTAAAGCTTTGTTCATTTTGTGTCGCAAGGCTCCCAGTGTTCTCCAGGTCAAGTATGATTTCCTGACTCTGGCCTGGGAGGCCTGTAGCCCTCACTGGCCTCCAGGATAGCTTCCCTTTCCCTTCAAAGATGACTCCAGCCAGAGTGCGGGGGTGGGGGGGGTGCGGGGGGGTCACCTCCCCCTAAGGCTGTGCACAGCTGGGGGGCAGGAGAGGATGTGCCCTCCCGCAGTGCTCATCCCGGGGGAGGGCGCAGTCACCCTGGGTGGAGTGAAGACCCTAAACCATGCTGCAAATCAGGAGGACGCAGAAAGGTAACCCAACACCCTGCCTCAGTCCTTGGAGCCAGTGGCTCTGGATCTCAGGGTTGTGAGTTCAAGCCCCACGCTGGGTGTGGAGATTACATAAAAATACAAATCTTTTTTTCTTTAAAACAATGTAAGCTCCAGGGGCGCCTGGGTGGCTCAGTGGGTTGAGGCCTCTGCCTTCAGCTCAGGTTATGATCTCAGGGTCCTGGGATCGAGCCCCACATCGGGCTCTCTGCTCGGCGGGGAACCTGCTTCCCCCTCTCTCTCTGCCTGCCTCTCTGCCTACTTGTGATCTCTCTCTGTCAAATAAATAACTAAAATCTTTAAAAAACACACACACACACACAATGTAAGCTCCAGAGGGAAACAAGCCTGCCTGGTCTCACCATTGCACACACACACACACACACACACACACACACACGTGTGTGTGTGTGTACATACTCTCCCCACTGAGTAAGGCACAGAGACTACGACCCATCAGTGGGAACGACCCCTCACATAATTTAACAGGCACAAAATAGTCCACTGTTTGTACAACTGAAGAATTTCCCCAGGGAGGGCCTGTTCCTCTTTCACTAAGTTTCTCCGTGGTTCACAAAGAAATCCTGTCGCGTGTCCTCAGAGCTCCTGGGACAGACCTCTGCTCCGGTTCACAGTCACCTCAGCGAGACCCTGGCCTGCACCCCTCTCCCCCCACCTCACCCTTCAGCTGCTTCTAGAACATTCCAGGCACATTGCGCACTAATGGCTCTCTCCCCTTTTTCTGTCTTTGCTCAAATATCCCTTTCTCCAGCTTGAAATTACAAAATTAAGTCTAAAATTGCTACTTCGCCCCCCCCACGCTCCGGACTCCACCCGTCCAGGACTTGCTCCCTGCTGTCCTTCCTGTCCAGCCCCCTAACATCGAGCAAGTCTCTTCTTACTGAGCATCATAATCCAAGTTTCATTAAGGCAAGGAAATCCCTTGTTTTTGCTGACAGACTGCAAGTAGGGGCACAGCCTCTTGGGAAAGGGAGCTAAGTAAACAAGGAATGCACAAACGAACGGGCTTGCTGAGCTGACCTGAGGAAGGTCCCCTCCCGGGATTGCAGGGGGACGTGGGGCCAGGAGAGGGAGCTTTTTCTCGATTCCTTTATTTGTTGCCAAATCCCTTTATATTCTCCCTACGGAGCTTGAAAGACCCCTCCCTCTCCCTCCTTGGGCATTTTAATTAGAAGTCCTGGAGGGCAGAGCAGCCCCAGCCTGGGCTTCATCCCCTCGCCCCCACCCCGCACACAGCGGGTCTCACCCAAGGCCTGTGGCTCTCCCCTTATCTCTGGGGGTCTTTTGGCCACCCAGCCCCTCCTCTCTGCCCCCAGCAGGCGGCCTGCCACCAAGCTGATGCCAGGTTTGGGCTGAGGATGGAGAAGGCGCCTGTTGGGTTTGGGGCACCCCCCCCACCGGCAGTCATCAGAGAGCGAGCAACCCTTTGGGGTTTCCGCCTCAGCTCTCTGACCCGCTCCAGGGGCCCCATGTCGTGGAGCTCCCGGTTGTAGATCGGCAGTGCAGGCATCCTCGGGGGTCGGCAGCACCTGGGCCTCGCGCTCCCCAAGCCGTAGTTGACCCTGGGAACACGGAGCGAGGGACCCCAGCGAATCAAGAGCCCAGACGGAATCATTCTTGCTCAGTTAGTGAAACTGCTGTCTCCTATCCTGGGGTCCTCAGGATACACACCTGGTTTGGACAGGGTCCCCATTCTCTGCCTTGAGGGGTCCCAGACGGGTGGGGGTGGGGCAGTGCTCAACTGGTGCGGAGGGTAGAAGGCCCCCTGTGGGGTGGGGCGGGTGCGGGGAGCAGCGAATCAAAGGACCGAAGCTGGCTTCACTCTGTAGGAATGTGCTCTGTCTCGGTTCTGGAGGGCCCTGCTCCCTCTGGAACCTGCCCGGAAGACTCACGCATTGCCTCCCCTGCTTCCGGTGCTGGCCTGAGGTCCCTGGCTCGCCCCTGTGGTCCCTTGGCCCTCCTCTCCCTGCGACCTGACTTCTGAGAAGGACTCGTCTCCCTACTGCAGTGTGGGCTCATCTCCACTCAGGCAATTGTGTCTGCAATGACCCTACTTCCAAATAAGGTCAAATTCACTGGGGGTTAGGACTCAGACATAGCTCTTGGAGGACACAGTTCAACCCAGAACGGGGGAGATGGGAGACTGGCCACCGCAGGGGGACTGAGCTGCTGTGGGCAGTAGCAGCCACGTGGGAAAGCAGCAGCCGGGAGGCAGCCAGGGCTGCTGCACCCCGTGAAGACGCTGGTGCGAACCCATGGTTCCCGTGAGCACAGGCGTGGGAGGGCCGCAGGTGTTCAGGCGTGAGTGACCGCGTCAGCAGGTGTCTCCAGGCTCGGCACCGAGAGAGTCTGGGGCAGTGATGCCCAGCAGCGGCAAGCTGGTCTACGGGCGGAGCCTAGAGTGGCTCTCCACCACAGGTGACCTGCCCAGGGCTGGGGAGGAACTGCAGCTCCAGGACTGAATCCCGAGAGACCAGGATGAGCTGGAACATTCCTTATGCGGGAAAGCCAAGACGCACTCCCTGCCCGCTGGGGACACAGCAGAGCACAGAGGCCAGCTCTAAGGGCTCTGAGCACCAAGTCTGGGACAATGTGAGCCTCGAAGCAGGTCTCGGCTTACCGGACCAAGTGGACACCCACCGGCTGGCAAGCATGAACAGAGCAGTGAAGAGCAGGAGGAAGCCGGCCTCAGGCTCCTTGAGTTCTGGGGCGGTGAGCAGCTCCGAGGGCAAGCTGCTGCCCTGGGCACTATGTCCGCATCGCCACTCCCCCTGCTGGTGACCTTGGCTGGGAAATGATGGAAAGGGGCCCACCAGGGAGGTGGGGGGGGGGGCTCCCTCCAGGTTGTAGAGCACATGGTGGGTGTTCGGAACTTGCCTCCCACCCCACTCCCCATCCGTACTGCCTCTTGGATGCGTCCAGACTTTGCCATCTGAACATTTCAGAGTTGGCGGGTTTCCCCCGAACCCTCCCAAACCCAGCACTCTTCGCCCCCGCCTCCTGGGCGCATGCCGAGGCCCACCGAGCAACTCCCAGGGCAGCTGCAGGGCGAGCTACCTGTCTGGTCCCAGCTGCAAGGTGCTGGGCGCAGGCGGGGGACTGCCGAGTGGGTGGGGCCACGGGACACTGGGGCACAGCAGCCCCACAGGCAGCTCTGGCCACCCCTGCCGCTGGAACCCCTCCCTTCCCCAGATTGACAACCAGAAGGGTCTCCAGACGTGGCTAAATGCCCCCTGGCGGGGACGACTGCTCAGGCTGGGACTTACTGGTCTCCCTTACGGGCTGCTTCACTCTGCCCAGCCCCCATCACCTGCGGTGGGCGGTGGCCCACAGCCTGTCAGTGCCCCTCCTGGCCCTGCTTCCTCTGGTCACCCGGGCAGGTCAGCCCCTCTCGTCCTCACAAGAAGGGCCAGTGCCACCAACGGGCCCTGAGAGAGAGCGCAGGACCTTTAGGACATAGTTAGCGCCCTCCCCTTCCTTCCCTCTTATAATAAGTGATCGGGCTTCCTCTCTTTCTGGGGCCTGCTTGGAAGTCAAACTTCCCCACAGGTCCTTACATACAGGAAAAACACCGTCTGTCCCAGGTCCGCCCCATCGGCGCACGGGGCGTCCCCGGGAACTCTGGGGCGCAAACCCGTGGGTCAGGGGGCTCCGGGCCCGAAGGGGAAGTGGGCAGGGGCGGGAGGGACGCGGCTCAGCCCCAGCCCGGGCCGCCGCTGGAGCACGGGAACTTCGCGCCAGGTCTGAACAGGCTGAAATGCAGTCCGTCGAGGTTCAGGCCAATCCTTCTCTGCAGAGTCCTGCTGGAGCTTTTCTTTGTTGCCACTCCCAAGCCCTCCTCCCGGTGCCTGGTTTCTGCAGCCTCCCAGGGCCATGCGGCCGCCACCATAGCACCAGCTCTGTCCCCTTCCTCCCTGTTGGCAAGATTTTACTAAGGATAATTTGGACCTTCAGTGACCTCTTTAGGACACCGAAGACCTCCCCAAACTGGCTCTTCCAAGCCCTTTCTGTTCCTGGGCTTTGCCATCACCGGCCTCCCCGCCTGTCCTTGAGTGTCCTTCAAACCAGACCTCCTCTCTCCCTCCCTTCCACTCCACCTTCAGCCCCTGCGGCCACTCAAACCCGAGGCTGCCCACCACTACTGGGGGCTCTCAGGGACCCAGGGGCCCTACCAGCAACCACCGAAGGTGGGGGGCTAACCGGAAACCCCGTTTTATCCACTCAGATGAGGCCACTCCTCAGCACCCTAACCGAAACGGAGTCCACAGCCCCCGTAAGACTACACATCCGGGCAGGAGAAAATCTAGAGGTCTCTTCCACCAACCTTTAGGGCAGGTGATCTCAAATTGTCTCATCTGCAGAAACACAATTCAGATAAAAAATAGAAAGTGGGGCAAAGGGGAGAACCAACTCTTTTGTTAGAACCAACCAGAGGATGTTGTGTTACTGTGTTTCTGCCTGACTTGCGGCTAGAATTTTGGAATAAAGCTGTACTATATCCATTTGTACCTTTCCAGAGGTTTGTGTCTACACTGAGCTATATATGTATGACTTTGTCCTACCTCTGGGTAATACTATAAAATTAATTTATAAAATCCCGTAGAGAAGACTGTTCTGATTTGCTTACACAGAAACAAACTACCCCGAACACTCTTGTAAATAGAGAAACTAACCAAGTACGGTTCCAGTGTATGTGATTTGGGTAAATCTCCGGTAAATAAGACTAGTTTAATGTTGTGAGTTTAATCAAAACAGCTGTGTCTCCTGCGTGGTCAGCCTTCAGTCTAACACGAGCCCGCATGTTTATTCTATTTGAGTTTTCTCCTCAAATAAGCTGCTGTCATCTCCCCTGGATGTCTAAGATTATAAAAATTATAAATCCAACCTAAGAACAAGTGAATAAAGTGGGGATGCCAAACAAATGGGCTACTCGGCACCCATTACTACATGAATATCAAATGCAGCAGAAAAACGAAAAACAACAACAATGTATTTAACATTCAGAAAAACTTCTTTCTGCTTCTGTGATTTTTGAGGGGTACTTTTCGGGGCAAACGCACGGAGGATAGGACACGCTTATGGGACTGGGGACTGGGGGCCAGGAGTGGAGGAGAGACGGGGAGAGGTCTCAGCCTCACAGCTGACGGGGACCCCACAGCCTCCCAGAGACCTCTGAGATGAAGCCAGAAATAGGGAACACCCAGCTTCCTCCTGGAATTCCCCCGAAGCCACTGCTGGCCGGCTAGGTGAGGTCCCATCCTGGCCTGGGACTCAGGATCCCCCCTGGGGTCTGATCGCTACTCCGGAAAAGGGTGGAGACGAGCGTGTCCAGCCCCAGCTTCCTCTTGGTGGGGCACAGGATGCTGGGGGACAACTTCTTGGCCACAGGATATGGGGCTCCCGTGCCAGCTGGCCGAAGGGGCCCTGAGGCTAGTGGGTAAGTGAGACGGGAGGGAAGCGGGCTGTGAGGGCTCAGCCATGGGGGGTCAGGGTCTGGGGAGGGGAGGCAGGAGCCTGAGCCTGGGGCCCTGACAGCCACACCGTGTCACCTCCAGGAGCCATGAGAGGCCTCCGTCTCTTCCTGCTGGCCACCCTGCTGGCCACCCTGCTGTGCCCAGAGCGTGGTGAGCAGTACGGCGCCCGGCCCGGGTTTGTGCCGGTGCGCGTGGCCGTGCGAGGCCGGGGTTTGTGCGCGCGTGGCCGTGCGAGGCCGGGGCTTGTGCCGGTGCGCGTGGCCGTGCGAGGCCGGGGCTTGTGCGCGCGTGGGAGGGGGCTGCCCTCCAGCACCCCGGAGGGTGGGAAGGGGCCGTGGTTCGGGCCTGAAGGGGTCTGACGGCATCCCCCTGCCACCCCCCCCGGGCCAGCCCTGAGCCTGCAGTGCTACACCTGCGGGAATATGGAGAACAGCGGTCTGTGCCACCCCTTCCGGTGTGTGATGGAGGGCGTCTGCTACAGCAGTAACGCGACCTTGACCATGGTCGATGGTGAGTCCACGGTGCCCAGCAGGCGGGGGCGGCTCAGGGAGCTCTGCTCTGAGGCTCCCCCAGTCCCTCGGAGGAGTGTGGGCTGGGCAGGGGCCGCTCCCCGCCTGCCTCTGCGTCCCCACGGAGAGGGGGATGGGACGCCAGCAGAGGGATGGGGATGGAGGGCCAAGTGCCCCCGGGAGCGGGGGACCAGGGACAAGCTGAGAAGGCTGCGGGGACCGGGGGCCTCTCGTGCCAGGCTCCCCCCTTCCCGGCCACAGGAACGCAGATGAGGTACCAGCAGAAGGGCTGCGCCCCCTCGTGCCACGAAGCTTCCGAGATAATGCAGCAGCTGTCGAGCACCAGCCCCCCTGAGATCTGGGATGACCCGGGCCTGTGGGGCCTGCCTCAGCTGAAAGTGCAAGGTCTGCTGTGCTGTGAGGAAGACCTCTGTAACGGGGGGCCACGGCGCCTGGGCCCTGGCGGGGGGCTGGTGCTCAGTCTGGGGCCCGTCTTGCTCTGGGCCCTGCTATGACCGGCGGACCCTCCAGCACAGAACGCAGGGCCTCGCTCTGAACAGAGCGTCACGCAGCGGGCACGCCCATGCACATGCAGGTGCACACACGCCCGCACGCGCAGACCCTGCAGACCCTGCAGGCCCTCCCTCACCCCTGCCCAGCCCCCTGGCCAGCCCCAGCCTCAGGCCCGTACCCTGCCCTGCCCACACGCCTGTCCCATTTTGCAAGCACCATCAACCAACCCCTGGCCGGAAATGCAGAAGCGGCCCTGCGCTGATGGGAGGGGCCTCCAGGAGAGCAAAGCCCGCAGCCCAGCCCGAGGTCCCGCCCCCGGGGCCCCAGCCCCCGCCAGGAGGAAATAAACCCTTTCCGCATGCTCCTCCGTTCAGTTCTCTGCTTGTCCTTCGGCCCCCCTAGGAGCGGGTGGGGGGCTCTCGTGGGCTGCCTGGGAGGGAGACTGCTCTGCCGCTTGGTTTTCCCTCAGCCAGGCAAGGACCCATAGCCCCAGGGGCTGGGAGACGTTCTGGAGGGGCTCCCTGGGCACAGCTGGGGGCTGGTTCCCACTCATCCCCATGAAGCGTTTCCCCAGTGTACATGACCGGCCTCCCAGTCTGCCAGGGCCTCTCTGCTGGCTGATGCGCTGAGGGGCGGCGGGCGGCGGGCGGGGCGGGCGGGGGGGTGGGGCTTCAGCAGGGGCAGGTGGTGGTGGTGGCGGCGGCGGCAGAGGGCGGCGGCGGCAGAGGGCGTCTCAGCCGGTTCCTTTCCTCTTTCACACATTCTTCCCCTCTGAGCTCCCGCCCTCAGGGGTGACCCTGAAGCTCAGAGCCCCGCCCCCCTCGCCCGCAGGACCCTGCTCCTCTCCATGGGTTGGAGAGCCCAGAGTTTCATCTCCCCTGTAGGTGCCCCCAGTCGCCTCTTCCAGGAGGAGAAGCCCCCTCCCCTCCCCGCCAGGTCCAGCAAACCCCGTGTGTGTCTCCGCGAACTCCACGGGATTGTCAAGGCCAGGTCTGCAGGGCCTTCCCTTCATAAGCAGGGAAACTGAGGCACAGGGCACTTCACGCCAGTCTGTGCCAAAGACGAGGAACTGGAAGTGTCACCTGCCCGCATGTGACCTCTAAGCCTCCAAGGAGCAGACCAAGTGACAACAAGGGCATGGCCCCACCCCAGGCTGGGGGTGCTGGAGGAAGGACAGGGACTGGAGAAGGGGACACCATCCCCACAGGGACAGGTCCTGGGGGCAGAGCAGGGCCTCTCAGGTCTGGAAATCTGAAGCCTCTTCCCCATCACCCTTCCTCCCAGCATCTCCCAACTCCCCCCCCCCCCCATGGTGCTGGCAGCAGCCCACTCGCCCTGACTCCACACCCCTGGAGTGACTGACGGTGCCATGCGGTGGGGGAGGGCTCCAGAGTGAGGGCATGTTGGGGGGGGGGACCAGGGATGCTTTGTGGGCAGAGGAGTTTGAAAAACCACATCCTGTGGGCCATCTTGCACCTCTTGACCTCACCCTGCCCTTCCCTGGTGACCTTGGGCAAAGGCTCACATCCTCTGGCCGGCCCTGGTGAAGGCACCAGTGCTGACCAGGGCCCGCCACGTGGGCCGGCACAGGCCGAGGGGACACAGCCGGGTCCTGTCCCCCCGCAGTGGCATGGACAGCAGCCAGAGCCACCGGCCCGTGGGCTCACCACGACACCATCTCCCTGGGCTTCTCCATCCATCCATCCTGATAAGTGGGACTCGTTCCTGAAGGTAACGGGTCTTTCCTTTTTGATCGCTGTATCCTGACAACAGGCAAACTTCTTTCACTGTTAATATTCCTAAATGTATTAATGGGTCACCTAAAAATATCTTCTGTTAATATATGAAGAGATTCTCTCATGTTTTGTCTTAAAATTGCCACGTTCTCCATTTTCAATTTGTGTTTTGATCCATCAGCAATGCGTTCTCCGACACCCGGCCCGACCAGACAGGGGGTGGGGAAGAGCTCATCCTTCTCTGATCTGCTGCCCCGACCCACCCCCCACACCCTCTGCGGCCGCAGGAGGTGGTGAGTGGGGGGTGGCGGGGGAAGGGGCCGGCGACCCCCCATTCTTCTTTCTCACCGAGCTTACTCCACGCCGCCTTTAAAACGTTTCAGCTTTTTTTCTGAAATAGGTTCACACTTACAAAGAGGTTTCAAAAATAGTGCAGAGCTCCTATATTCCCTTCAGTCAGCTTCACCTGCTATTAATTTCTTACATAACCAGGGTCAAACCCAGGAAATGCACACTGAATCTCTGGGCGCCGCACTGCAGACGCTGGGCTGAGCCCAGCTGCGCACGCGCGGGGCTTTGCTTGGGTCCAGAGCCCAGTCCCGGGAGCCACAGGATCCTCTCGGGGAATTGCTCCCCCAGCTTTCCCGGCCGCTCCCGGCCACTCCGGACCGATGCCCGTAGCAGACTTCTGGGCCTTTCCCTCCACCTCGTTCTAAGACCTTAATTAATCGTAACTATTCTCGCTCCGGACTGCCCACACTCCCTAGGGTTTACCTCCCTGTTTGTGAACTGGAAACACCTGGGGGCTCCAGGGGCCACAGGAAGTGAGGTCCCAGGTCCGGTGTCTCCACCCTGCCCTGGGCAGTTCCGACCTGAGGGAGGCCCGCAGGCACGCCTCCGAGAACAGCGGCCTCTGGGAAGCTGGCTGACCTGAGTCAAAGTGGGTCTTTCTGTCTGTGTGGGTTCCTGTCCGCCCCGCCCGGTCCTGCTGCGCAGTGAGGGACGCGCGCCCCTCGGGCGCTCTCCTTTCTGTGCAATGGGTGGGCGGCCTCACTTGCCTCCCCGGCCACACTGGGCAGGGAGGCCTCCTGGCGTGCAAGGTGTGGAGGGCGCAGAATGCACGTGTCTATGTGGTCTGCGCGTGTGAGTGGGGGTCGTGTGTGTTCAGGGAGGGGACGCGATGCGGGGGCGTGGGTGGGCGTCGGGACAGAAGGAGGTGCTGGTGGCCCTCCGGTGTCCTGCTGTAGGGCCTGAGCAGCAGAGCGGAGGTGAGGGGCACCGAGACAGTGGGCTCCTTCTGCCCAGTAGGTGGGCAGGTCAAGGCACTGGGTGCCGCGTGTGGGGACGGGCTGCCCCCAGCCCACCCAGAACAGGAGACTGAAGACCTCCCCAGCCTCCTCGGCCATTCCTGCCGCCGCCGATTCTCCCATTCGGCGATTCGAGTGAAGAGATAAAATCTTTGTCCGGGAGAGCCCGCTGCAGAAACAATGCAGGAACTCAGCTTCAAGGTCTTGGGGGCCTGGCCAGAGTCTCCCCTTCCTGAATGAGCTGCCCGGCATTTCCAAAGCTGGAGGTGGGGGCCCAGGAGAGGGTGGGGGTGGGGCGGACTCCTGAGCCCCCCACTGATGAGCGAGCAGAAGACAAGCTGAGGACAAAGCAGAAGCTGACACCCCACAGCCCCCCACTCCTCGGTGGGGCACCTGTGACCTTCCTCCCGGAAGCTCCCAGCCTCTTACTGATAAAGCCTCCCTAGAGGGAAAAACAACTATGGAACTTAACAATGGCAAGGCCTCGGGTAGGAGTCCTCTTTCACGTATGAAAATCCTTCAGAAACCTCCCTTTTCCTTATCTCTCCCCTCACAACGGGGGGGGGGGGCAGCAGCTCCTTCTGCATACGGGTCCATCCTTGGGCTTTAATAAAACCACCTTTTTGCACCAAAGACGTCTCAAGAATTCTTTTTTGGTCAGGGGCTCCCGACCCCACCCCACGGAACCTCACCTATCTTCCCAAACGACATCAAAACGCCTCCCCGCCTATGGGCGCCCAGAGCCCTGGGGGCGCGCTGACCAGCGTCCACCCCAAAGACTGACAGACAGCTGGGAGGTCAGCTCACGGCAAGAGCTGTCCCGGTCTGGGGCAGGTGGCAGGGGAAGCCTCTGGAGGGGTGGAGTGAGGAGGTCAAGGCAGAGGCAGCCGGGAAGAAGGGGACACCAGAGGGGCTGGGGCTGGGGCTCCGAGGGCGGCAGCAAAGCCCCGGGGAGCACATGCGTGGGTAGTGGGCGAGCAGCAGGCACCAGGGGACGTGTGTAGAGTCAGACCAGAGGACACAGGCGGTCTGTGGGCTCCCCGTGGTCCCTAAAGGGAGGGGCGCGCCTCCCCCCCCTCACCTTGGGGCGGGAAAGGACCGAGTTTCCGCTTCCCCTCTCTGAGTGTGCGCTGGAGAAATCTCATCCTTCCGTGCTGCTCCTTGGAGAAGTATTTCTGTCTCTCCAAGAGGTGACCGAGCTGAGCTGCTCTCCCCGCCCCCCCCCCCCCGGGCCCACCTCTCTGTCTGGACCCCCAGATGGGAGCTGCCTCTGGCGCACGCCCTGACGATGCTGGGCCCCGCGCACCCCTGCTCTGGGTGAATTTCCTGGGTCTGTCCCGCGATCCTCGCAGAGTGGTTTTCTGGGTTGGCCCGAGATTTTGGTTTTGTGTTTCTCAACATGGCAGTTTACGGTCGGGCGCGAGTGAGTGTGCACAAAGGCCATCATCGCAGCGCGGTGACCACTAACTTCAGTTCCTGGGGCGCCACTCCTCCAAGCCTGGCGGCACCTGGGCACACCCAGTTCCAGGCTGGGCGCTGTCCAGCCAGAGCTTGGAGGCCCCTTTCTGGGGGAGGCTGGTCCCTTCGGCCTCTGCACGGCCGCGGTGCAGCCCCTTGTCCCCCTCCCTTCTCACCGGTCACAGGTCCTGGCCCCCAGGGGTGACATGGTTTTGGAGTATAGGTGAGGCTCAGGGGAGTGGGGTCCAGAGCTGATGACCAAGAAAGAATTCTTGGGAGGTCTTTGATGCAAAATGCTGGTTTTATTAAAGCCCAGGGTTGGGACCCCTGGGCAGAAGGAGCTGCTGCCACAGGCTTGTGAGGGGGTGCTGATTCTGTACTTGGGGGTTGTGGGTAGGGAAAAAGGGAGATTTTCCAAAGAACCTCCCTATGCGGGGCGCCTGGGTGGCTCAGTGGGATAAAGCCTCTGCCTTCGGCTCAGGTCATGATCTCAGGGTCCTGGGATCGAGCCCCGCATGGGGCTCTCTGCTCAGCGGGGAGCCTGCTTCCCCCCTCTTTCTCTGCCTGCCTCTCTGCCTACTTGTGATCTCTCTCCTCTCCCAAATAAATAAAATCTTTAAAAAATAAAATAAAATAGGGATGCCTGGGTGGCTTAGTTGGTTAAACATCTGCCTTCGGCCCAGATCGTGATCCCAGGGTCCTGGGATCGAGTCCTGCTTTGGGCTCTCTGCTCAGCAGGGAGCCTGCTTCCCCCTCTCTCTCTGCCTGCCTCTCTGCCTGTTTGTGATCTCTCTCTGTCAAATAAATAAATAAAAATCTTAAAAAAAAAAAGAAAAAGGAACCTCCATATGCTAAAGAGGGCTCACAGGATACCGGAGGCCTTGCCATTGTCAAGTTAAGGTTGTTTTTCCGTTTAGAGGCATTAGCAGTAAGAGTTGGGAGCTTCCCAGGGGGAAAGTCACGCACATCCTACCCAGGAGGTGGCGGGGGAGGGGAGAGGTTGCAGGGAGTCAGCTCCAGCTTGGTCCTTGCTAGCCTTCTGCTCCCCCATCCTGTTCACTGCTGGGTACCCGAGCTTGGGAGGGCTGAGGCGGGCGCTGGGACAGCTGCAAGGGCCCTCAGCAGCAGCCCTCACATGCACGTGTGCGCAGGCATAAGCACATGCACCGTGCAGGACACGGGGGTCCCCAGGGGTGGGCGGTGCCTGCAAAGACCCCCACATCAGGCTCTGGGGGAATCA
Organism: Nasua narica; assembly: GCA_028533885.1. Classification (NCBI taxonomy): domain Eukaryota; kingdom Metazoa; phylum Chordata; class Mammalia; order Carnivora; family Procyonidae; genus Nasua; species Nasua narica. The sequence goes on along the minus strand of CM052798.1, from coordinate 167,854,772 downwards.
ATGAGGCCACGCCCACTTTATGGGGGGGAGAAGTGGGGGGGTAGCTGCCGTTCCCACAGCTGCAACCAAGTTCATCCGCATTTAACATTCCATTTATTTTGGAAACATGATGGTTTTGTTACTTAGGTAACTATTTTCTGTAAGAAAGTCCTAATAAACCCTCTGAAAAATAAATGTCAGTAACCAGGGGTTTTTGTGGTGCCTTCCAGAATGGTGCTGAAGTTGGTATAGTGGCTTCTGATTAGATTTTTTTTATAAAATGGGGCACTTGGGTGGTTCAGTTGGTTAACTGTCTGCCCTGGGCTCTCGGGTCCTGGGATCGAGCCCCGTGATGGGCTCCCTGCAGCAGGGAGCCTGCTTCTCCCTCTCCCTCTGCCCCTCCCCCAGCTCGTGTGCTCGCTCTTTTTCAAATAATTTTTTTAAAGATTTTATTTATTTATTTGAGAGAGAGAGAGATCACAAGCAAGCAGAGCAGCAGGCAGAAGGAGAATCAGGCTACTTGCTGAGCAGGGAGCCCGATGGGAGGCTCAATCCCAGGACCCCAGGATCATGACCTGAGCCAACGGCAGACGCTTAACCAACTGAGTCACCCAGGAGCCCCTCAAATAATTTTTTTTTAAGATTTTATTTATTTGACAGAGAGCACAAGCAGGGAAAGCAGCAGAGGGAGAGGGAGAAGCTCCATGCTGAGCAGAGAGCCCGATGCGGGGCTCGATCCCAGGACCCTGAGATCATGACCTGAGCAGAAGGCAGACGCGTAACTGACTGAGCCCCCCAGATGTCCTCAAATAAGGAAAATCTTGGAAAAAAATAGAATGGAGCAAGACAGAACCTGAATAAGATAGAAAATACTGAGTGCTCCTCCCACAGTAAGGATTTGCATATACTGGTCATAATTTTTACAGTGGATCTGGGTTAAAAATGTGGAACAGTGCGCCCACTAAGGCATGAGCCTCCTGGAGCTTGGGAGGGGCTCGTGACCGCCCCCCAAGAAGGGGCAGGGCTGTGGCTGAGCCCCACCCCAGCCTGAATCCTACCCCGGGGCCCAGAGAACTCTCCCGGGGCCCAGGCTAAGGCCTGGCTCTGGCGGTGTTGGGGAGCTCAGGGAAAACCCCGTCCCTCGCCAGACCAAAGTCAAGAGCTGTGCGAACCGTCTGGAGACCCACGAGGCACACGGTGGATTAAATGTCGTTATGACAAAGCCAGCTTCCAAATGCTCCCCGTCGTCCCCCTCCTGTCGTGGTGTCCAGGGAGGTCCCTTCGAGAAAGCCTGCAGGGTCTGAGGTCCCAGGATCCTGCCCCGCACCTCCCAGCTCCCCCAGGGTTCCCAGCTGCCCCTCATCCCTGGGCTCCTCCCCCAGGCCTCCCTCCAACCCTCCCTGGCCCTCCCTGCCTCAGGCCCTGAAGATCCCCCCTCTCACCCTGCGCCCCCCTCCCTTCTCCTTCGCAGAGTCCCCGAGCATCCCTCTCCTGATGCTGATGCTCCCTTGGGGTCCCCTTCCAGGGCACCCAGACTGACACCTCTCTGCCCCTCCTCTCCCTGCTCCTCCCCGCCCCTCTCTTCCCTCCTCTTCCAGGCAAGGAGGAGTCAGCATGAGAGGGTGAGGGCAAGGGTGGCGGCAGGGTGTAGGGAGGCATCCAGGGAGCCCTGTGACCTAGGGCCAAGGACCAAGCGTGCAAGGAAAGGGGCAGAGGTGGCCCATCTGGGTGTCCAGGAACATGTCCTCTCTTGGAGGGGCCACACTCTGTCCTTGCCGCCTGGGGTCTGGGTTCTAAGGACAGCCTCGCTCACCTCCTTTCCCATCTGCTATGCCGAGCAGGGAGTTTTCTGCATTTCCTAGTCAAAATTTTACAACTAAGCTAGTCTGCAAAAGGTAAGAGAGGCATCTTGGGGTCGTAGCCACTATGCTGTCTGGCTGAGTGCGGCAGCCACAGAGGGGCCACCATGCAGGACGGACCTCAAGAGAGCCAGCTGAGACAAGCACAGGGCACGGTGCTGCCCAAGCCGGGCTGTCTCTGCCCTGAGGGAGCCTCTGCTGATGGGCAACCCACTGGCAGGTCTGAAGCTTCTCAGAATCAGGTTGAAGTCGAAGTCTAGATCGAGGCACGTCCCGCCTCCAGCCGTCCAGGCTCCCCAGGCGCCCATAGATGGCAGGTTTCTCCCCCTCCAAGGAGGTGACAAAGGGCCGGAGTTGGCCTATGCTGGCGGTTCTGTCGGAGAAACTTGGAGCCTCGCTCACTCTCCCACCTAGCTGGGCCCCACGCTCCCACCAGGCAGAGCCTCAGGGAGGGTGCATAGTGTCCTGGGGCCAGCACCCCACTAGGATCCAGGTCCCACTCCCCAGCAAGACAGCAGCAGGTGTGCCCTGTGGAGGGCTCTTCCTCCCCCACCCCCAACTCAGACACCTTGCAAAGCCTGGAGCAGATTTGCTTGTGAGAGGGGAGGACCACTGAGCCTCAAGTCTAGGATATCTGCTGGGCCAGCCTGAAGGGTCCTGTACCAGGGCCCAGGGCAGGGGCGGCAGGGAAAGGATGCAGCCGGCCTGTCCAGGGACCAAGTGAGTGAATCCACAGAGTGTCCAGAAAAATGGAGACCCAGCCGGACCAGACTGGCCCCAGCCTCACGGCCGGCCGGCAGCAGGGGCCCTGCTCAATCTAGGGAGCCCTAAGGGAAACAGGGAGTGGTCAGGGAAGAGGGAAGGGTCCTGCGAAGGGAGATGGGAGGGCAGGGAGGGGCGCTGGGGTGGGAGCCGTGGTGCCCGAGGAAGTCCCTGCCTGTGAGCTGGGACTGGGAGGGGAGAGGCACTCAAGCACCTGCCCCGGGTCCTGCTGGGCTCACAGCAGGCAGGGGGATGGGCGGGGGGGAGGGGAAAGCTGCTGGGAGGGGGTCAGGCAGCAGGACCCAGGCTTTCGGCCTCCTGTGAGCCCACCTCGAGCCCAGCTCGCAGCCAGCACCAGGGACAGGGACAGGGTCCTGGCCTTAAGGCTGGAGGGAGAGGGGGCCTCCCAAGGCCACCACGGGTGTGGAGGAGGTCTGAGGCTTTTTAGAATCATGTTCTGACAGAAGCGCCCAGAGGGCCGAGGCTTGGGGGGAGGTGGGGTCTGGTTGATGGCCGCCTAGAGACTAGTGAAGGACCTTCTGCCAAATGGGCGGTGGTGTCTTTTCCAGGCGCGCTCGGGTAGGGCGTCTCCATCAACCGACAGCAAAGGTCAGCCTCCCGGCACCCAGCACCCCCCCTCATGCAAGATCCAAACGTTCTAGTCCCGCCGGGGCACCGTCGTGTAGGGCCGGGGTCTCCACATGCCCTGCAGCAAGTTCTGTGATGGATCCCGAAGGGCCACCTCAGAGCCCGAGTCTGCTGACCTAGAGTCCCACCGATTGTCACCGGAGCTCCGCACGGCCGGCCACCAGACCATCTGAGGAGGCTCTCAGGTCCCGTCTGTAAGGAAGCCTGCCGCCTTGCACGTGAAGGGGCCTGGCGGCTCTCCCTCCCGCCACCCTGCCCTCCTGCAGTCCCCCTCTCACAGCCTCCCTCCCAAAGCCTTTTCTCCACAGCCCCTCCACAGCCTCCCTCACGCAACACCCCTCCCTGCAGCTGCCCCACCCGCAGCCCTCCCCACTGCAGCCCTCCCTCCCATAGCCCTCCCACCCGCAGCCCTCCCCACCGCAGCCCTCCCTTCACAGCTCTCCCTCCCGCAGCCCTCCCCACTGCAGCCCTCCCTCCCATGCAGTGCCATCCTTGCAAACATCACACTTTTTTTTATCTTCTAAATTCTAAGTGTGGTGGGAGTTTTTTGTTTGGGGGGGTTTTTTAAGCTTCTAAATGCTAAGCATATGTGTGTGCATGTGTGTGTATGTGTGTTTAACTTCTAAATTCTAGGTGGCTTTCTATCCCACAACACCAGCTCTCACGCTGTGTTTCCGTGCAAATGTGCTCGTCTGATTATTCACTGAGCATCAGATCTCTCCCGGTGGGATTCTGTGTCAAGGAGAAGGGCCAAGTACATCCAGGGCAGGAGGTGAGGGATCTCTCTGAACGGGCGCTCAAGCAGAGAAGCGAGGGTGCAGGCCGAGGAGGTCTGGAGCGGACTTCCTGCTCCAGGACTGGGGACAGCTGTGCAAAGGGCCTGAGGCGGGAGCCTGTGACAGGATGAGCTGAGCCTGCAGCTGGAGCCGATGCTTTGAAATCCAGTAGCACTTTGGACTGTTCCCTGGCCAGCCCGAAGGGGCACGCTGAGGCTCCACTCGGAGCTGGGGAGCTGCACCCAGAGAGGGAAGGCGGGCATACAGAGCCTCACGGTGTGGCCTTACCAGGAGCTGCCCGCCTCTCGGGCTGCTCTCCTTGCACACTGAGCCCCCACTGCCCGACAACGCCTTGCCTTCCATCCGGCTAGAGCCCAAGCGAGAGCGACTGGCCACGGGCTCCCTGGCCTCCAAGAGGCGGGGCAGCAGGAGAGGAGGGCCAGGGTCTGACGCTTCCCCGCAGGACCCCTAAGCAGACACCCGCAGTGGGAGTCTCGGAGCCACGGGGGAGAGGGGCAGCTCCAGGTGGGAGAGCACCAGGCCTCCGAGATGCGGCTGCTGGGCCCCAAGGAGGCCAAGAGCACCTGCCGCAGCTCGGGAACACCGCCCACGGCAGACACCGCTCGCGATGACCTGTCCTGGGCCTGGGCGCTCCCTCTCAGGGGGAGAGCACAGACTGCCGGCCAAGGACGCCCGCCCCGTCTGCACCCCGGTCTCCAGCCTCGGCGCCCCGTGCCGGGCTCCTCTTATTGGCCCCTCCAGCCCACGGACCCCCTTTTGTGCAGACAGTGAGGGCAGCAGGCTCCCGTCTCTCCCAGTTCCGGACTAGCTGGGCCATGCACACACCTGGGTCCAGACCTCGGACAGGACTAGGAGGCATCCAGCGGCACATGGGCCCGCCGCAAACTCCAGCCGTTTCTGCCAGAAGAAAGTTCCCCAGGAAGCGTGAGTACGGGCCGAGCTGCCAGACGGAGCCCGAAGACTTGGGCAAGCCCGAGAAAGGGAAGCAGAAGCAGAAGCAGGGGTGTCCGCAGACACAAGTCCACGGGTGGACACGTGCCCGGCCATTCCAGGGGTGTCTGGTGCACGTGAAGGAGCTCCCCAGAGATCGGGGTTGAAGGAGGGAGCGTGAGTGGGTCCATCGTGGTGGGCAGGCCTGATAACGGAGGCCCCAGGAGTCACTGTGGTCCCAGGGAGCATGTGCGGCTGGTAACTCCTGGGCATGCCAAGCCCCGGATGGGGGGCGTCCTTCGGGAGGAAGGGGTCCGAGGGCATGACCCTCTATCCTAGCCACGACACCCACCCTCTCCAACTCGCCCAGCCGGACCTGCCAAAAACCCTTTCTGTACCACGAAACGCCTCCGAGAAATGAACTTGAGACCCAGTCCTTCTACATCCAGGAATCCTTGAGGGGAAGGTTTTTGGAAGGACCCCACAGATTACATCATCAGGCATTGCACAAACTCCAGGCTTGGCCATGAATGTTCAGACCCATTTTCCAAGGCCATCTGGGTCCCCTGCCTGCTCTGCAGCAGTGACCTTGGGGACACGTTATGAGCTGGTTGTTCAAAATCACAAGAGCCCTCCGAGCCACAGGGTCCTGTGTTGCATGGGGCAGAGCCCACGTATGCGTCCCGCCACAAATACTCACCGGGCCCCCACCACGGGCCGGAGGTGATGTGCGTGCTGGGCACTGTCCTCGAGGGCTCACCCGCTGGATGGAATCAACAAGCAAGAAGCTCAAGCCGAAACTGACGGGCACCGCCAAGATAAACGTATACCTCTTGTGGGGACCCTAACTCATCTTAGCTCCGGACGTAAGCTCCAGAAGGGGTACCCAAGGGCTCTGGAGCATGTCCCGGGGGCTGCGGGACCATCACCCCTAGAAATGTGGAACCCCGGGGCGCCTGGGGGGCTCCGTGGGCTAAAGCCTCTGCCTTCGGCTCGGGTCATGATCTCGGGGTCCTGGGATCGAGCCCCGCATCGGGCTCTCTGCTCAGCGGGGAGGCTGCTTCCCCCTCTCTCTCTGCCCGCCCCTCTGCCTACTTGTGATCTCTGTCAAATAAATAAATAAAACATTAAAAAAAAAAAAGAAGAAATGTGGAACCCCACAGATATCAGTGCTCCTTGATGGGGGACCTCTTGGGACAGATGCAGACCCCCACCTTCAACCCCCAAAGCCTTCCCAAGTGGATCCATCCCACATCATCAGGATGTTTCAAAGAACCACACAACGTCTGACCTTGATCCCCAACCAGTGAAGACACACTCACACACACCAACCACACACTTACTCCCCGACACACTCACGTGGTCCCTCACGTACCCCTAGACCTTTCCCACCCGACCGGTGCATTATAGGGGCCCCGTGCATTATAGGGGCCCCGTGGCATGCAGCTCCCCCTGGTCACCCTGCCACAGCTCCCTCCCCCTCGCCTGTCTCCCCAACAGGAGGAAGCAGAGAAAAAGGAAGAAGCCTCTTCCCCAGGCACCCTCACCGCCCTCACCGCCCTCACCGCCCTCACCGCAGGCGCCATCAAGAAAGGCTGAGAGAAGGATCAGATGTCACAGCTCCTCGCAGGAAGCTTGCTATGAAACTGCAAAATGCATTTCCCAAACAAGCAGGTGGCTGAGACTCAGCAAACCCGTGCTGCGCCAACGTCCCTGCAGGAGGAGGGGGAAACCAGCAAATGGGGGGCCGCAGGGATGGGGGACCGGATGGGGGCAGGCATCTCCAGCCGCCCCAGCTGCAATTGGTCTCCAGGCCAATGAGAAGCAGGATGCAAGGCTGGAGTCCTGCCAGGCCGCCCTGGCCCAGAGCCCAGCCTCCCCGCCCAGAGTGGATGCTGCCGGTCCAGCCCGGGAATGCCTACTGAGACAGGGAGCGAAAGGCTGTGCTGACGGGCTAAGGACTCCGGCGTTATCCTAGCGGGCCTCTGGCTCTGCGCAGGGAGGGTCCCGTCAGGCTGGCTTTGTGAAACGGTCCCCCTAGCCGCACAGTGAGCTGGGGGCCTGGGAGCACCCTGGCTGAGTGTCTTGGCCCAGGTCGGGGCAGCCACAGAAAAGGTAGCCTCTGCGCCCAGAGCAAAAATGAATCCAGAACCAGCAAAGATGGATGTCCTGCCGGGGATCCCTGTGGCCCACAACCACTGCCCCCGCCCCGCGACCTTCCTCCACTCCCTCCAAAGGGAGGGCTAAGGGCTCAGCCCCGAGGCGAGGCCAGGAGCCGAGGACCACAGGGAGCCCAGGGCCAAGGGGGTGGCGTGCTAGAAGCAAGCTCCCGGCCTCCGGCCCGCCCGCAGCCGGTCCAGCCCGCCCGGGCGTCTGAAACGCTCCCACCGGACTCCGCAGAAGGGACGCGAGCCCTCCCTGTGCGCGACAGGCTAAGGTGGGCCCCGTCCCCGCCCCCACACGCTCGCCACGCATCGCCGGGCTGCCCCGCGATGACGCTCGCCCCGCGTGGGGACGAGAAGGACCGGCCGGACGGGCCAGCGACACTCCCTGGGGCTGGGCTCCGGGCCCGGCGTGGGGGCCTGCCCGCCCCGCTCGGGTCGGGGAACTCCGACCCTGTCCCCACCCCCAATAACGCTGACCAGGCGCTCGCCCGCAGGAGTCCCGACTCCGCCCTGTGGCCCCCACCCGCGGGAGCCCCGACTTCGCCCCTGCGCCCCCCGCCCCCGGGAGCCCCGACTCCGCCCTGCGCCCCCCGCCCGCGGGAGCCCCGACTCCGCCCCTGCGCCCCCCGCCCGCGGGAGCCCCGACTCCGCCCCTGCGCCCCCCGCCCGCGGGAGCCCCGATTCCGCCCCTGCGCCCCCCGCCCGCGGGAGCCCGGACTCCGCCCTGCGCCCCCCGCCCGCGGGAGCCCCGATTCCGCCCTGCGCCCCCCGCCCGCGGGAGCCCCGATTCCGCCCTGCGCCCCCCGCCCGCGGGAGCCCCGACTCCGCCCCTGCGGCCCCCGCCCGCGGGAGCCCCGACTCCGCCCCTGCGCCCCCCGCCCGCGGGAGTCCCGACTCCCCCCTGCGACCCCGCCCGCGGGAACCCTGACTCCGCCCTTGCTGCCCCCGCCCGCGGGAGCGCCGACTCCGCCCCTGCTGCCCCCGCCCGCCGCGGCTGCTGGGAGTCTGGGGCTGTCCTACGCTTGGGCGCCAGCTTGGGGAGCTCGGCGAGGCCGTGGACCTGCGTCTGCCCCGCGTGAGTCGGCGGGGCCCGGACCGGGGCGGGGGCGCGGGGACGACCCCCCTGGCGCCGGCAGGACGGAGAGGGGCGGCGAGCAGGATGCCGGGAGGGACGCGGGAGGGTCTGGAGGAGGCTGGGAGGCTGGGCTTACGGGTGGGCCCGGCGCTTGGGGGCTGAGCCTCCACTCCCATCCCCCAGCCCTTCCGAATAGTTCCCAAGATCCGGGCTGGAGCGGGCCCAGACCTACACACCTGGCGCCCTCCCTGGCCGGGAGACCCGGAGCCGCGCCGGCATGGGGCCCATCACCCGACTCTAGGCTCCCCTACACCTCTCCGCTGGGGACTGGTGAGGGGCAGCGTTGCTGAATCGAGAAGGGGGCTGGGACCTTGGCAGGCCCGCAGGATGGGAAGAATTAGGGCCCTTCCTGGTGGACCACCCTGGGGGCTGGGGCCTACCCTGGGAAGGGGGAAAGCTTGTTTGCCAAAGATTATGCAAGCGTATGAGGTGCCTAGGAACGTCCACCCCCAACTCCCTACCCTCTGCTGAGCCACCTGGCTCCTTTGGTTCTTTGGGGACAAGGACTAGCTCCTACCTCTGTAGTGACCCCCAGTCCCTGGATGCCTGGCTTTGTATCAGCCCCGTGAGCCTGGGGGACGAGTGGGCAGTCCGGGTCCCAGATGCCACTGTCCCCGAGGCCCCCTGATGCCCCCCAGGGCTCCCATTGCCTGACCCTGCTCATGTCCATCCACTCCAGCCAGTGCCTCGACTCAGCCCAGTGGGGCCTGTTTGGTTGCATGCCTGGCCGGGGACAGTGGGGACACTGGCTGTGACTGGTGGCTGTGCATTCCAGAACTTCCAGGAGAACAGCTCAGTGCTTCTCCAGCCCAAACCTCACTTTATAGGAGAGGAAGCCGGGGCTCCTTTCTCCCGGCGCTGCCCGGGTCTGGCCTGGAGCTGGGCTCGCCCCTGTCCTCGGGCATCTGCAGCATCGGCCCCAGACCCGGGATGTCAGCCCAGGCCCAGGACTGGGCGGGGGAAGCCTGTTCTCTCCCTGGCCTTCCTCTTCCCAGTGCCTGGGACCCAGCTCCCCGGGCCCAGAAGGCCCTTCCCCCGCCCTTGGCGCCCCCGCTGGAGGCACCAGACTGCTCCCCCACGCCTCGCCTCCTGCAGAGTAGGAACCAGAGCCCCAGCTGCTCCCTGCTCCGCTCCCAGCGCTTCCTCCGCCCACTGGTCTCTGCCTGGGAGAGGGTCCCGATGGAGGGAGCCCCCGTGGCCGCAGATCTACCTAGCCGAGCCTCGCTGCACCTCTTTTCAGGCAGGAAATGGGAGGGCGCCAGGGAGCCCCGGTGGTGGCCGCAGATCTACCTAGCCGAGCCTCACTGCACCTCTTTTCAGGCAGGAAATGGGGGAATAGCAGATATTTACAGGCTCGCTGTCGTCAGCACTGAATCATATACAGAGTGGGAAGCACCCTTCCTCCACAACACAGAAACCGCTGGAGGTGGGTGCCCAGCGCCCAGCCGGCCCCCGAGTCCTCATGGCAGGAATGGAGCTGGCTCATGGAAAGTTCTGGATGCGAGCCGGCTAATATTCCTGGTCACGATCCCCCCACCCCCAGCACCACCACCAGCAGGGACCACGCTCTTGGCCTTCCTTTCTGCGTGATCCTGAGATCTCCCTTGAGCTTCCCCATCCCGCCCCAGCCCCAAGCCCCACAGGCTGCGGGAGGGGTCTCTGTGGGAGGGAGTGTGCACTGAGCCAGGGGCGGGAATGGAGCGAGAGGGCCATCGGCGTGCTGGCTGTGTAGCTGCCAGAAGGCAGGGGCCCCCCAACCCCACCATCTATCAAATGGGGGGCAGCGTGGCTCCCGGGACCTGTGGCTCTGGTCCTTCCAGAGGGCAGCCGGGTCCCCCACTGAGTTGTTCTCTGACCAGGACCCTATCTTTGGCTTTGTGAGACCCCAGACCGGACACCCGTCTCCTCCAGAATGAAAGTTTTCCTGCCTGTGCTGCTGGCTGCCCTGCTGGGTGTGGAGCGAGGTGAGCTGCCCCCCGCCCCGCCCCCAGGCCTTCGGGTGAGAAGTACTTTCCTCCTGGACTCTGCCTCTGCCTTCTGTCACAAGCGGTGCCCAGCGGTGCCCAGGGGGCCTTCAGGCCGTTCTCGGGTGACCCGTTCTGGACGCCCTCACGGTCCTCTGCCCCGGCAGAGTGGGTCACTCCTCCTCGCTGCTCCCCCCAAGGCCTCCGCTCTGCCCCGACTCGCTCCCCGCGGTGCACTTGGAGCCACCGTGCACTTGGAGCCTCCGGGGCCTAGGTCTGGAGTGTGATGACTGCTCCACTAACACCAGCCAAGGGGGAGGGAGGGACCCGGCTGGAAGGCGCCCCAGGGCCCAAGACAGGTGTCCCCTGCAGCGTCTCACCGCCTTCCACAGCCTGCTCCCTGGTGTGCTTCTCGTGCGCGAACCAGAACAGTAACTTCTACTGCCTGAAGCCGACCGTCTGCTCGGACTCGGACAACTACTGTGTCACCGTGTCCGCCTCCGCCGGCCTCGGTGAGCGCTGCCTGCCGCGTCTGCCCACCACCGCGGCCTCCGCCCCCCGCGCCGGCCCTCACCGCCCTGTTTTCCTGTGCAGGGAAACTGGTGGACTTCGGCCATACCCTGAACAAGGGCTGCTCCCCGATCTGCCCCAGCCCCAGCATCAACCTCGGCGTGGCGTCCATCGGCACCTACTGCTGCCAGAGCTTCCTGTGTAACATCAGCACCGCCGGCCGGGGGCTGCGGGCCAGCGCTGCGGTGCTGGGCCTCGGGCTGCTGCTCAGCCTGCTGTCGGCCCTGCAGCGGCTCGGGCCCTGACCGCGGCGGCCGGACTCCCCCAGCTCAGGAAGGAAGGCCCGGCCCCGCCCAGTCCCCCAAAACGATAAGGAAGCCTCGTCCTCCGACCCCTCACCCCCCTCGATCCCAGCCCCTCCGCCCTCGGGGCCCACAATCAGGCCTGCCCCTCGCACCTCCGCCTCCCCTAAGAGGCGCCCGCTGCCCTCACTTCCCAGGCGGCGATGTGACCTTCCTCAGGGAACCTGGGAAGGGCTGAGGTCTGGAGGCCGAGGGTCCCGGAGTCAGCATTGAGGCCTGGGGACACACTGGGAGGGGCACGTGCGCCCCAGGCCCTGCCCCGTCTGTCCCCAGCTGGGGTGGGAGATGGGCTTTGGGCTGTTGCGTCCGAAGAGGCCTAGCACGTTGTCATCGCAGGGGATGGCCCAGGCTCAGCTGCGAGGACCGGGGCAGGGAGCGCGGCCTGCGCATGCGCGCCAGCGTGAGGCGGAGTCAGACCTGGGGGAGGGGCGGTCAGGAGTCCAGCGTTAGCCGCTGACCCCCACAACAAAGCTGCTTTTCTCCGGCTTTTCTGCGCCCAACATTCACCCACTTGAAGGCTGGCCTTTTGGAAGAAGACCGAGTTCCAGTGCCCCTGGGTTTAGGCCGCTGGACCCAGGAATCAGCCCCCCCCTCCCCCCGTCCAGCTGCAGCCCCCACCCCCTCCCTCCACCCCTACATTGGAGTCTGCCTGCTGCTTTGGTGCCTCAAATAAACACATGTTCTCGACCCTCCGCGCTCTGACCGTGACTGCGCGTGGCTGCGTGTCTGAGGACCCCCTCCAGGAGGGGCCTCACGTGGGGGGGACCCCCGGTGGCCCCACCGTAAGGCCCACATGGGAGAAAGGCTCCCCCAAGTCCACAGCTAACTGCCCTCCAGGCCTAGAAGGGAACCTCCGCCCGCGTCCTCCACTCCTCCCCCGGCCACGCGGGAAGTTCCATCTTCAGGCAGCACAGGAAGCAGGGAGGGAGGTCAGTCCGCTTCTGGGAGGAGGGCAGCCCCCTCCAGAGGGAGGAATGGGTTCAGCGGGGGGAGAAGGAGCCGACAAGACTGGATGAGGGGATGTCGCGCCGGCCGGTCCAGGCAGGCACAGGAAAACCTGGCTGGGCAGGGGGTCCCGGTGAGGGGGACCCTGCCGCGCCCACTTCCTTTCTGCAAGCCGCGTTGTGTCTGCGGTGACCAGGGAAGCCGTGCCAGCCGGGAAGGTTCGGTGTTTGCAGCCCACCGCTTCGATGATTGGGCTGGGGCGGGTCAGAGCCTCCTGGGAGAGGGGACAGGTTGGTGTCCACTCGATGTCGGCAGGCCAGGTCTGAGGACCTGGAAGGGGCCCTGAAAGGCAGCTGAGAGTGTCTGTGGCTTCATGCAGGCTAGGAATCAGACGGGAGCCAGAAGGAAGTGAGAGCAGAGTTTACTGAGGGATAGAGGGGAGCAGACTCCCCACCGCTTGGGGATGGGGTTCCTACGGAAAGGGCTACCGGGCTACTGTTCCCTCGGGAATCCAGGGTAGAGTCCCGCGGAAGGCCAGCGTCAGGTGAACAATGGGTGTTAGCCGTGATTCACCGAGGTTGGGGGTGTTGGCAGGCTTGAGGCTTGGGGTGTTGAGGCCAGCAGCGGCCCAGGTTTCTTGCGTCCTGGAATGTTTGGGATCCTGTTCTTCCAGGTGTTCCCAGGTGTTTGGGCCTAGGAGGAACTCAGAATGATTAACTGTCTTGCCTACCCCTTGGAGTGGAAAACAAGCTTCTCTGAGTCATTCGGATGCCAGGGGACCCACAGAGCCGGTGTCACCGTGCCCCGCTGGGGAAAGCCGCAGAAAGAACAGGATGGAGACTTGGTGGAAAGTCCCTTGGGCTTCCCGGCCTCATGCCCGCCCACCCACCCAAGTTGTCCTGGGGGCCCGAAGCGGTGGTGTGCCTGTGCCAGCGTCCACAGGACATTGCCCAGCAGGGTGGGACAGTGGTCAGTGTGGGGCTCAGGCTCGTGGCCCATCTCTGGAGAATCCCTGCGATCCAGCATGGACACGGAAGCACGAAATGTGAGGTTCTCATCTTCACGGCCACTAAAGGGGGACCACCCACCAACACACACAACCAAGTGACAATGCAGGGATCGCGCCCACAGAGGGGACAGTCCCCAAATAAGGGGGCAGGAGGAATCTGCCCCAGGAAGGCAAGGAGAGGAAGGAGACCCATGCCCGACCAGTGCCTGGGAGAAGGATCCGGAAGCACATTGGAACAGCCTGGTTGAGATTCAGTGGCCACTGAGCGTGAGATCTGAAGGGGTCAGACCGGCACTGAAAGCAAAAGAAGGGGCACCTGGCTGGCTCAGTCCCTGAGCGGGCAACTCTTGATCTCAGAGTTGGAAGTTCGAGCCCCATGTTGGGTATAGGGATCAGTTTAAAATTAAAAAATATTTTAAAAAGAAGAATTTAAGAAAGAAATCAGAATGTCCCCCAGGTAGAAGGCATCCGCGGTGTTGTTCATTCAACAGTGATGGAGCAGCTGTGCCAGCGTGGCCCCCGAGCCGGGAGGTGAGACCGGCAGGCCGCGGCGGAGTTGGCAGAGGACCCCGTGGACCCCACGCTCTGCCCCTGCCCACGGTCACCCAGGCTTCCATCTGCGGCACCTGCTGTTTCGCAGGTGGTAGTCCTCTGTTACTACCCTTCCTGCGCCTACACTCAGCGACCATGATGCTTATCCCGTTTTCCCAAGCCGCCCTGGGGCTGGGGGCTTGAAGCCACCTGTGCTGCCAGCTGGGTGACCCTGGGGCCCAGCATTGCCTCTGCTCTGGGGGAGGGCCGAGTCCTCTCAGGGCTGGGCTCAGAGGCTGGTGGCCCCCAGGTTCCCGCTGCCCTTCCCTGGGGAGGGGGGAGACTGGAGGCGGGGAGGGTGCAGGCCGCCTGAGGGAGCAGAGGGAGGCGGGGAGGGGTGGGTGAGAAGGGGTGGGGCGGTGGGAGGAGGAGCCCAGAGCTCTTAAGTTTCCGTTTCCTGCCGCCTGGGGGAAGGCAGGTAGGGTGGGGAGGGGCAGGGCCGCGGGGACGGGGGGGGGGGGGCGGTGGAGCCGC
>CM052798.1:167822865-167840142 GCA_028533885.1 Nasua narica | reverse complement strand
CTGATTTCTGTGCATTAATTTTATATCCTGAGACTTGACTGAATTCCTGTATGAGTTCTAGCAGTCTTGGAGTGGAGTCTTTTAGGTTTTCCACATAAAGTATCATATCATCTGCAAAGAGTGAGAGTTTGACTTCTTCTTTGCCAATTTGGATGCCTTGAAAGAATTTTTTTTAAAGGAACATGAAATATTGACAAACATACCATCGGAATAACCCGAGCAGTTAGCGTGCGTTTGGATGCCCGGCTCCGTGGCAACTTGCTAGGCGGAGGCTGTACAGGGAGAGCCCATCCCAGCCCGGGGCCTGACCTGTGTCGCCCAGCAAGGGCCCCACACTCAAGCACGTGGCTCCCACCTGTGCGCCTGCTTCACCTCGCACCCCCACCACCAATCGTCTTGCCGCCCATGTTCCCAGGGGTGGCCTCGCAGCTCATCCCAGCCCCGCCTGGACACAGGCTCCGGGGGTCACAGGCAGGAATGCCAAGTCTGAGAATGCCCAGGCAGAGATGATTCTGCAGGGAAGGGAAGGAGGGACGCGCATTCGGACATTGGGCCAGGCCTGGATGAGGGCACAGAGGTGTGTGGGTTCACTCTGGAGGCTGCGGGGAGGGCAGAAGGCTGGGGGACACGGGGGAGGCCAGGGAGGTAGGGTTATGTGGATGGTGCGCACCTGGGGGGCTCTCGGTGGACGGTGACCCAGTCAGGGTGGCATCTAGAAGGGCGGCTGTGGTTCCTGGGGAGGAGACTCCAGCTGCCAGAAGAGAGGGGCTGGTGGTCCTGAGAGGGGAGGGAGTAGGAGGTGTGAGCTCCCGCCCCCCAGCCTCTGGGACTCTAGCTGGACCCCAAAACCGACCTTGAGCTCAGCCTGCCGTGCGTAGCCTATTCCCTCCCCCCTCGCCCCCTTGTCTTCCGTGGCCCCCAAGCCTGGCCTGGAGGCCAGCGGGCAGGGCTTGGTGCTGCCTGAGATGCGGGGCCACACCTCCGGCTCGGCCCGTCCCGCTCGGGCGGCCCCGCAGACGAGGAGTACCAGCACTTCTCCAGAGTCCCAGGCGACCTGTGTGCACACGAAAAGTGAGACAGGCGGGTCCGGAGCCAGCTCTCAGCCTACAGTGCCTCAGTGTCCCCATCCAAATGGGGTTGGTGGCTCCCCAAATGCCCTGGCCCAAGGGAGAGGCTCCGGAGAAATGGCTGCGCTGACTCAGAAGAGCCCCGGCAGGGCTGCGTCCCCCAGGCCCCGAGAGTGGGCGCCACCCGTAGACTGTCCTGCCTCTTCCTCCCCCAGCCCGACCTGGGGCCTCATACTACCTGTGGGAACCAAGAGGCCAATGGTTCAGGAGCGAGAGGACACAGGTGACCTCCTGAGAGCCCCCGAAGCCCAGGCAGCAGGAGTCAGGCCGGCCCTGCCACCCCGAGCTCTGCTCCGGCTAAATTACTAGGTCTGACCCCCGCCGGGACGCCAGCCATATAAAGGCTCCTGGCGTTGGCGGCTCCCCAGTCCCAGCTGGCAGCTGCCCCACGATGAGGCCACTCCTGCTGTCTCTGCTTGTGGCTCTGTGCGCGGACCTGGGTAAGGGCCGCGGACCTGGGTGCGAGGGACTGGGACCCACAGGTGCTGGGCGGGACTGGCTCCCATCGGCGGGGTCTCGTGGCCGCCCCTTGACCAGCCAGACCTGGAGACCTTGGTGTCCCCTTGGGCCCAGTTTCTGGTCTCTAGCTGCGTCTCCTGGGGTGACTCCCCGGGGGGGGTGCTGAGTGTCCAGAGCTCTGGGCTGGCAGTGAGCCCAGCTACCAGTCAGGTGACCACCCCTCCGTGTTCCTGGGCAAAGGGGGTTCTCGCGCTGAAACCAGGAACATGCGTTGGTCACTCCGTCCCGGCCCCAGCTCTGCTCCTCTCTGTGCTGATGACTGGGCTGCGCTGCACGACCCTGACCCAGGGCACCTGGCGCTTTGGGGCCGCCGGAAATGGGGCCTGGGGAGGGGTTGACCCAGCCTGTGATTATCCGCTGAGTAATTACCATCCAGGGGTAATAGCCCCTCGGCGGCCCCTGAGTGGAGGCCATGAGGTGGGGCCTCCAGCCTCGGGGGAGGACGGATAGGGAGGCACCTTGGGGATCCGGCCCAGCCTGGGGGGGGCTGGAAACAGAGGCAAGGGACGCTTGGGCAAGGTTGCGAGGCTGGCTCTGGGGACTGGGCAGAGGACAAGACGCTTATCAGGAGTGAGGCTAGCGCGGAGGTGGGAGCAGCTGCTGGGGGGCCCACTGAGGCTCCGCTCAGAGCCCCCCAGCTCACGGGGCCTCTCCGACCCCTCGGGGCGAAGCAGAGGCATTGTAAGGTTGTTATTCAGGGGAACCAAGGATCTGCCCCCACCAGCACCCAGGACTCAATTGCAGACAGAGCCCCATGGACAGCCAGGGGTCACCCCGGACACCCTAGTCCTGGGGGCTCCAGAGCCCCGGCCCGGGAAGGTAGCCTCGGAGCCTGGGGTCCAAGCTTGGCTTGATTGCACGTAGTTCAGCCCCAAACGTCCTCGCCTTCCACACGGGGGAAGGGTCTTTGATGGCAGCTGACCCACGTGTGGCGGACGCGGTCACTCCCTTGCTCAGGTGCCAGCTTCGATGTCCCAGTGGGCATTGCCTCGCCTGGAGCACAGCACAGGGCCCCACACCTGGTGCAGAGGTGCCCCTTCTGGCAGCACAGCCCCCCACATCCTGGGCAAGGTGCCCCGGCTCTCCCACGGGCCCGACTGACCCATCACGGCTCCGGGGACGCCCACTCCAGGCAGCCTTCCCTGATGAGCCCGCCCTGTCCCAGACCCGGTTCTCTCCAGACCGGGTGTCCCACAAAGTGCTCGTTGTAGCTTCCACTCCATCCCACTCAGGGTCACACACAGTACCTCAGTCGGCCACCCCCAGGGTCCTGCGGGGTCTCTTGGTTGCTGGGGCCTGGGACCAGTCACACCGCATGTGCAGTCTAGCCAGGACTGGGGCCTTTTGCTGTAGACTCCCCTTGGATCAGTCCAGGGTGGGGGTCGCCGGCAGGTCCCAGGCGGTGAGGGGCAGGGCCGGTGCCTCCTAGTAACTAAACAGCCCTCAGTGTGCACTGTGTGCAGACCCCTGAGGACCAGGGCGTCCTCGGGGCCCGGCCGCAGGAGGGTGGGGCCCGAGCCAAGGGCTTGATGCTTGTGTTCTGTCGTCTCCCAGCAAGGCTGCACTAGCCCCCCCTACTCCGAAGTTAGCTCTCCTTGCATTGCCCCTGCTGCCCGTGCCCGCCTCTGTCCCGGGGCGGCCCGCAGACACGCGGCCACACCCCGCACCCCCACCCGCCAGCGGGCAGGGACGCACACGCACGGCGCCGGCCAGCCTGGGGGCGCGTCTCTGGCCACCGAGTCTCTGGCCCCAGCCCAGGGGGCCGGGAGCAGCTCAGCTGGCAGTGGCCCAGGCTCCCCGGCCCCCCGGCCCCCAGCCCGGCCCAGACTGACAGGGGCCTGTGCTTCCCTCCCCCCAGCCCCGGCCCTGCACTGCCACGTGTGCTGCGGCCACAAGGACTGCGAGTCTCTGGTGGAGTGCGCCCCAACCGACAAGTACTGCGTGATCACGCAGGCCAGTGAGTACCCCGCGCCCTCCAGCCTGAGCTGGACGGGTTCGCACAGGAGATGCAGGCGGCCGGAGGGCAGGCCCTACGGGGATGTGGCAGGACTAGGCACGGAGGGAGGCTGGCCCCAAGGGGACCCGGGGAACACAGCCCTGCAGGGCCGCCCGGCCGCGGGTGTCATGGGGGCCCAGAGTTTCCAGCCCGGGGTGATACCCTGCCAAACCCGGAACCCGCCACCTCTAGACTGCCCCCGGCCGCGGCCTCCTCTGACCCCGTGGGACGGGCTCCCTCCTCCCTCCGGCCTCCCAGGATGCCCTCCATGGTCGGCCCCTTCCCTGGGCCCGAGTCAGGGGCTGAGCCGGGGCCTGGAGCGCTTGCGTGGTGCCTGACGGTGACAGCGACAGGCAGGGTCGGGGTGCAGGCCGCAGAGGGTCACACGGCAGGGAGGCTGCGGTGATTCCGGTGACCCCGAGGGGTGGCGAGCCTGACTGGGTCGCAGAGGCCTGGACAGGGCAGTGGGGAAGCTGACCTGAGGGGCAGTAGGGGCAGGGTAGGGACTTGAAGGGAGGGGGGCTGGAAGCTGCTGTGAGGTCCCCCCAGCGCCCCCGAGACAGGAGGGGGCGTGACGTGAGCCGGGTCCCCCCCAGATGGCGGTGTGAGGTCCAGGAAGCCCTGAGATCCTGGGAGGGAACAAGGGGCCCCTCCTCCTGCAGGTTGCCATCACTCTGGGCGTCCTGCGGGGGGAGGTCCCGGCAGCATCCCCAGACTCCCTGGTTGACACAGGGGCTCTGCCACAGGCCAGGCAGCCAAGCGGCCTCACTGGCCCATCTCCCTATAAACCTGGGTGATCACAAAGGCTTTTGCGCTTGGGACACAGCCCCCTCATTACGCGGAGACGTGGTGTCTGGCCCGGGGCCACAGCTGGTCTGCCCTACCCCACTCTGCTCAGCCCAGGGCCCCGTGAGGAAGCAGCACAAAGCTGTCCGAAGCCCGCAGGAGCCTCCCCTCTCGGGCCGCGGAGGACCCCGCCCCAGGACCGTGTCGCTTTCTCGGGGGGTAGGGGACACTGCCCCACTTGGCCAAGCCCTGGGCATGGGGGCCACAGCCAGGCCGTGCTCTCCGTCGGTCACCTGGCCGGGACGTGAGGCTGGGGCTGCGCGCTTCTCCGCCTTGAGCGGTGTCCCTGGGGGAGGGGCCCCCAAACCACAGACCTTGACATGAGCAAGGGTGAACTGCACGGGGGCTGAGGGGGCTTCTCCCTGGTGGTCCCCAGTGTGCCAGGAGCCCCCCAAAGCCCCCTTTGCCCCTGAAGCATCAGTTCCTAGACCCTGGACCACACGCCCCAAGAGCCCCCAGTTCCGTCCCCGGGGTGGGGGCTTCCTTTAGACCCGCAGGCCGGCCCTCTTGCTTGCTCCTCACGGACCATCTGTCACAGTTGTCTGTCCATCCGTGGGGCCGGCCAGGCAGCGGTCCCTGAGCAGACCCCCGGGGACGGCAGATGTTTGACCAGGGGGCAGGAATGGGGTGTGTGATCCCTAGAGGGACCGTGAGCGAGGCCCTCCCGTGTGGGCGGGGGAGGCAGGGGCCTCCTGGAGCAGCACCTAGGGGTCCCCTGGCTGGGGAGTCGGGCGTGGGCAGGTGGCAGCATGGTCACTTCCATGGGCTCCCTGCATCACCGAGGCCCCTCCAGTGGGTTGTGGGGGTGGCAGCGCGTCCCGGCTCCCTGCTGGCAATCCCGCAGCGGGGGTGGGGGGGCACTGCTGTCCTTGCACACAGCACCAAGCAGCCTCGCCTGTGACAAAGATGAGGGTCAGGGGCTGTGGCGGCCCCCGCTGTGCCCTCTGACTCAGCCTCCCCAACCTGGCCCCATAGCTGCCTAGAGCTCAGAGCCCAGCAGGGAGGAGGCCGCTACGTGGTGCAAATGCCACAGGGCCCTGGAGCCTCGGGGCGGGGCAGCCGCTGCCCCTTCCCTCTATCCATAAATACACGACCCGGCTGAGCACCGTCCATCACGCTCAGCGAAGAGTTTGCCCCTGGGCTGCGTGCCCACCCCCGACGGGAGGGGGGATGTGCGCAGGGGCGGCCTCTGCAGGGGCTGGGGCCTGCCCCCCACCTGACGCCCTCCTAGGCTTGCTGCTGCCCGTCTGTCCCCCCCAGCCCTGTCCTTGCTGGCCCAGGCTGCTTTCGCCCAGCGGCCCCGCGCACGGGTCTGCTCCACACGATCCAGAGCTGTGCGGGGAGTTAACTTGGTCCCCAAACAGCCTCGGGGCTGGGAGGAAGCTTAGCTACAGAGGTCAGGCCGCTGCGCTGGGGTCGTGCCCTTCTGGCGGGGCGGGGCGGGGGGGGGAGCGTGCTCTGAGTCGGGGTCACCGGTGGAGAGAAGTCCCGCACGGTGACAGTGACGGTGACGGTGATGGCTCCGCTGGCTTGGGCCGCCTGCCGGGTGCTTTGGGAACCCTGTGCTCAGCTGTCCCCAGGCACAGAGGCGGAGCCAGAGGGTCCCCCTGCAGGCGGGCCAGGCCGGTGGTGCTGGTGGCCCCGGGCTGCGGGCCTGCCTCCCCGCGGGCGGGCCGGGTAGGGGGCACCCGGAGCACGCCAGCCATGGGCCCTCACCCCTCTCTCCACAGCAAACCCTGGTGGCATCCTGGTCATGAAGTCCTGCGCCCCGGTGTGCCCCAACAGCACCATGTCCTCGGATGGCCGCACCCTCTCGGTCTCCTGCTGTCAGGGCAGCCAGTGTAACCGCAGTGCCGCAGTGGGCCTGGCCGGCAGCCTCGGGGCCCTGTGGCTCGGCGCCTCGGCCAGCCTGCTGTGGCCGCTGCTCCGGGCGGCCTGGTGAGCCCCCCATGCTGGCCCTGGCTCTCGCCCAGACCCTGCGGTCCTTTGCAGCCCGTGCCGCTCCCCGCACCCCACTGGGCCTGCAAGAAGAGCTGCAGTCTCTCCCTGCCCTCCTCCCGGCTCCCCCGGGCCTCACCCAGCCCCCTCCTCGGCTCCCGCCGCCAGGAGAGAAGCTCTCCCTTTGCCCAGGGAACCCACCTCCAAGGGACCTCAGCCACTCTCCTGGGGTCCCGGCCACCGGGCAGTGGGAAGGGCACCTCCATCCCCCCTGGTCCCCTCGACCCCCTTTCAGGGGCTTCCACTGGGGGTTCCTCCCGGACCAGCCCGTGTGCCCAGAGCTGCTCCCCAGAGCTGGGGAGGGGGTGATCGGAAGTCAGGGCTCCCCACACACACCTGCTACCCCTGGGCTCCCGCGTGCGTCCACTGCTTACTCACACCCCAGGGGGCGCTCACACTGCCGAGCCCACTGGGGCCTCCTGGGAGCCAGGGGCCCTGCTGCCCCAGGCGGAGATGGGGTGGACCGCCGCATCCCTACCCCAGTCCCTGCCAGGTGAAGGCCGGCTTGGGCCTGGCATCTGCCGGCTGTGGGGGCAGAATCCGCGCCCGGGTCTGTTCTCACTGCCTCCTGCAGGGGTGCCCGCAGCGAGCCCACCCCCAGCAGCACCCGAGAGAATAAAGCTGCATATCCTGTGGAGTCCCACGTCCCCGGTTCTCTGAGAGGTTGAACCTGGGGGAGGTTAGGGTTGGGCGGGGGGTGCTGTACCGAGGACGGGGGTACTCTCCAGGCGTGAGCTCAGCGAGGAAAAAACACACTGTCCTCGGAATCCGAGAAGCCAGCCTCCATTCCCGCCCCCTCTCGACCTAGGGGCTTACATGGCGCCCCCCGGCATCCGTGGTCACCCCCACTGTGCCCCACAACCCCCACCGTCCTGCACCCCCAGTCAGGGCACAGCCGGGCACCAGGGCCCTTCTTGGCCAGCAAGGCCCTTTAGAGGTCCCAGCCATGCTCCCTCACCTCTGCGCAGGCCTCCCCTCAGAGCTCCACACGGACCCTTGCCCACAGCTCCCGTGGGGTCTCCCCGTCCCTAGCCTGTGGGGCCCAGCCCTGGCCCGCCTGCCTCTCCCCCATGCAGGCCCCGAGTCCTTTCCCTTCCCCCACATCACTGACCCTCACCTCCCTCCCGGGGGCCCGCCTGGCCGAGCTGGGCTCCCACGGCTCAAGGGCCAAGGCTAAGGGGCGTCCCCAGTTGGGCGTGGGCCTCCGTCCTGGGAACCAAGCGGCAGATGTGCAGCTAACCTGCCCAGCCTCCCCACCGCCCTCCTCTCAGCCTCCACCCTCCCACAGCCCAGCCTTGCCCTCCGTCCCATTCCCACAGCCTCCTCTCTGGCCTGGCAGGGCCCCTGCCCCCCGGTGCCCGCGACAGTCCTGTGCCGGCGGTTCTGGCGGGAGCGCGGGGACTCAGGCCGTGGGAGGGTGGCTGCCTGCTGGCAGACTGGCTGTGGCTCATTCTGCGCCCAAGAAAACCCTGGAAGACAGGGTGGCAGAGGCGGCCTGGCCCGGAAACGAGGACGTCAGCCTTCCCCTGGGGCCTCTCCGAGCCTCTGGTGCAATGTCCCTCCGCGGCCAGGCCCGCCGGGCTCCAGGGGCCCCGGAGGAGGTTGGCATGGAGTCCATGTGAGGTGGCCGCATCTCAGGAGCAAAGTTGGGGTTCGGGGCTGGGCGGCACCACCCAGCCTTGGGAGGTTGGGTTTCTTAAGGAGAGTGGAAATTCCCTCTCCTGACTCCTGTCTGATCAGCCTTCCCTCCGGGGCAGGTCCCAGCCGTACAAGTCGCAACAGAAAGCCGCACTGGGTGCCACACGGTGACCCACGGCCTCCTCCTCCAGGAGCTTCTGCCTTCAGAAGTCGGTGAGGGGCCAAGAGACGGGTCCACGCAAGGACACTGGAGGAAACTGAGGCACAAACAGCTTTTCAGTTCAGCTCTGGGCTGGCAGAGTGGTCTGCCCAGAGCCGGAGTTCTCTCCGCCGCTCCCCCTGCCCCCCACGGCTGCACCCCTGTCATTAAATCAGCAGACACTCTGAGAGCGCCCACCACACAGCGGGACCGTGCGGCGGAATACACGGGGCCACAGCCTGCAGGCCCACAGACCAGCGCGGGCCGTTCTTCCCAGGGCTGTGCGGGCGGGGGTGGGGCGGGGCTGCTGGAGGGGTCGCCAGCCTCTCCGAGGGGCAGGTGACAGCTACGATCCCGACCCTGGGAGGCCGTGAGGACAACAGGTACAAAGGCCCAGGGGTAAGAAATGGCTGGGGGTGTGCAGGGAGGCCCCCGTCCTGGAAACCCTGAGAGGCAGCAGGACAGGGAGGTGGCGTGGGTGTGGGGCCACAGCGAGGGCTCGGCTTTGACCAGTCCCTCCCGAAGCAGCTGAGGGCACAGGCAGGAAGGCAGGGCGGCAGCCGGAGCTGAGAGCTTGGCCGATATGCCTCGTGCAGCCCCGAGTGGCCGGCCTGGCGGCTTTTGTCCTGGCTCTGTGTGCCCTGGGGGTCACAGCCAGGGCTGGCTCCGGGCCTGAACTCAGCTCCGGGGGGTTCCTGGGCCTCCCCCCAGCATCTCCTGCTCTCCAAGGAGCAGCCCTACTCTGTCCTTATGTAATATTCCCAGGGTGAGATGACACAGCCCCTTGATCCCCAGCTCCGTAGGTAATGAGCTCCCTGCCAGGCCCAGCTTAGGACCCACTCCCTGCCCTGGGGAGCCCGGTCCCACACCCAGAGTAGGTTGCAACAGCATGCAAACCCCCTACACCAGGGACCAATGCCAAACCGGGCCCCTGAGGCCACCAGGCTGAGCAGGGAGCGGCTGGGCTGGGCTGCTGCAGATTCAAAGCTCAGCCGCCGCCCGAGGCCCAGAGGGGCAAGGGCTGCGTCTCCTCAATGTCCAGGCTGCGTGAGGACAGCACATCATTGGTCCGCAGGCCACCAGGCTGGCGCAGACATAGCCCTGCCAGCTCCCATTACTTGTTCCCTGACAAGCTCCAGGAACCTCGTCTATAAAGGGCCGCATTGGAAAGAGGCTGCCCACATGGGAAATGTGGGTCTCACTGCGAGACTGAAGCCCTCTCCCACACATACTTGGGAGGACAGTAGTCCCCACCACTAGCTATCTCAAAAAAAAAAATCTATTTTTAAAACTCCAGTTGTCCTGGCAGTGTTTTAGTGGGGCTTAAAAGAGTGGCAGGACCCAACAAGGGGCCATTCGCTGTTCCCAAGGGACAAGGAACCGATGAGAGGGTTCAGGGTTGTCAAGGAAAGGAGTTCACACCGCTTTGTGTAAGAGGTGCTAGTGGCCAGAGAGATAGACCAACGGGGCACCAACTCTTCAGGGTTAGGATCAACGATGTCTTCTCAAAGCCACCCCCAACTGATTATACAATCTTAAATAAAAAGAGCGTGTCTGCGTGTTGGGTGTTGCAAGACCCAAAGCCGCCTGCCTACCACTTGCAGATGTAAGGCTCTGAGAACCCCTACCCAGGTTCACTCCACAGTCCTTGAGAATTACTGTGTTCTCTTGGCAGGGGCAGGTGTGCATGTACGTAAGAAAGGGAAGAGGGGACAGGCGAGAGAGACATCATGGTAACTGTCTCCTACAGGACACATAAGGTGTATGGATAGATGATGGATGGGTGCATAGAAGATGGATATGTGTGGATGGATGTGTGGGTAGATGTATGGATGATATATGGATGGATGGTGGATGGGTGGGTGGATGGATGGATGGATAAATGGATGGATGATGGATGATGGATGATGTATGGATGGATGATGGTTGGTTGAGTGGATGGATGGAAGGATGAATGGATATATGGATGGAGGATGGATGAGTGAGCAGATGGATGGATGGACGGATATACCGATGGATAATGGATGGATGGATGGATGATGGATGGATGATGGATGGATGATGGATGGATGATGGATGGATGAGTGGATGGACAGATGGATGAATGGATATATGGATGGATGATGGTTGGTTGAGTGGATGGATGGAAGGATGAATGGATATATGGATGGAGGATGGATGAGTGAGCAGATGGATGGATGGACGGATATACCGATGGATAATGGATGGATGGATGGATGATGGATGGATGGATGATGGATGGATGATGGATGGATGAGTGGATGGACAGATGGATGAATGGATATATGGATGGAGGATGGATGAGTGAGCAGATGGATGGATGGACGGATATACCGATGGATAATGGATGATGGATGGATGATGGATGGATGATGGATGGATGATGGATGGATGATGGATGGATGGATATATGGATGGAGGATGGATGGATGAGTGGATGGATGGATGGATGATATATGGATGGATGACGGATGATATATGGATGGAGAATGGATGGATGAGTGGATGGGCAGGTGGATGGGTGGATATATGGAGGGCTGATGGATGGATGGATGGATACAGGGCTGGCTGGCAGCTGGATAGATAGATGGAAGAATGAATGACTAAGTAACAGATAGATGGGTGGATTACATAGTGGGTGTTTGCTATCCTGGAAATTATACCCAATGCCTTCATGGAGCTCAAGGCTTTAGAGCCACAGGCTCAGGCTACAACAGGAGCACTGAGTAATGGCTCAGTAGAGCAGAGAACCTAGGGACAGAACGTGAACACAAACACTCTGTCCTTTTCTAGAACCCTAGAGGGAGCTTTCCTCACATGAAGAGCCTAAACTCTCTACAGGATACCTGATTCTCAGGTTCTTTGGGTCCCGCAGTTCTGTGATTCCATGCTCTGCAAGTCCACACTGCTAAGACCCTGCACCCTTGGAACTCTGAGGTCGCCGAGGTTGCTGTGGTTCTGTGCCCACGGCCTTCTGCAGGGTCTCTCCCTCTACCTCATGAAGGGACACAGCCAGAGAAACTGATAAGCAGGGTGCATGCCAGACCACTGCTGGTGCTAGGTGCTGGTCCTAGGTGCTGGTGCTAGGTGCTGGTGTGGGCAGAGATCCTGTGGGGCCTCTCTCAGGGGTGTTGGCTGCCAGACCTGAAAACCAGTGTGCCTGTCCTGGCCTTCAGGAACCTGGGGCTCCCATCCAGCCATTCCCGGGGAACAGGCCATGCCCCAAGGCAGGGAAGGGCTGCCCATGTGGCTGCTCCCTGGGTTCGCACTCTGGCACAGCAGGAAAGGGAGGCCCCATACTGGTGGCCAGGGTCCCAGGGGATGATCTAGACAGGTTGGGCCATGCCAGGCCCTGGGAAGCACGTGAGAGAGACCCGTGTCTAGGCCTGTGGCCGTGTGTGTGCAGGCGAGTCTCCCTGGGAGGAGAGAGGGGGGAGGCCTGGGCGTGGGGTAAGAGCCCCAGGCCCGCCAGGGACAGAGTTAGGGGGGGAGGCAGGCCCGCCTCTGGTTCCCACTGGTTGGCTGGGTGATCTGGGCAAGGCCCGGCCCTCTCTGCATCATCCGAGGGAGGCCCTGTCGCTGTGTGCAGGTCCGTGAGTGGAGGGGCAAGGCAAGCCCTCCCCCGGGGCAGCGTGACACCGTATCCCTCCACGGTGACGCATGGGGTAGTCACCTCAGCCCTGTGGGGAAGCAGGGGTGCGCCCCACCCAAGGCCCCCGACGCCCTGCCCCCATTCCACTCTCCACCATCGGCCCCCTGATCGTCCCACTCACATGGGGCCCACTTGTCTGTGCGCCTCCCCCCAGCTCCTCTGGGCTTCCAGCGGCCTGGCTCCGTCTCTCCCGTCTCTGTCGTGCCGTGAGTGGTGGTCCATGGCAGGCGCTGCTCAATGGGAGGGTGAGGGGCCAGGTGCCATGCCTCCCTGCGTGTGGCCGGCCAGTGCTCGCCCATGATGCACCTGGAAACCGATCCGCAGACCCCAGGGTGTGGGGGCGCCTCCAAAGAGGGACCCCGACCTGCCCACCCTGGTGCCCACCCTTAGCCCGAGGCAGGGCCCGGGAACACCCTAGGCTGCATTTGCAGAAAGTCTGGGGTGGCCACTGTCTGCGCTGAGCCAGGCGCTTCCCTCTCTGGGCCACTCGCCTCCCGTGTGGGGCCCCAGGGACTCCCACAACCCAGTGATGGAGGCCTTGGTTCCCGCCCCTCCCCCACTCCAAGGCCGAGACCCTGGGGAGCAGGGGGCAGGCGGGGCTGAGGGTGGGCGTGGGCAGGAAGAGCACGAGGCAGCAGAGGTCCGGGCTTGTCCTGGCGCCTGGCTTCCCAGCCCCCCCGAGTTCTGGAAGCAGGCAGGGCTGAGGGGTGAGGGTGCGAGCACTCCCAGCCCGGGCCCCTCCAAGACCTCTTCTAGACCTTGTTTCTGCTGTCAACATTCCGTCGGGGCCCTCAGGCCCAGCGACCCGGCGGGCTCCGGGGACTGGGTGAGAGCGCTTGCGCTCCGCAGCGTGGCGGGTTCTCCAGAGCATGAGCGAGGATGGGGGAGAGGCCGCGCACGACGAGGAGATCTTTGGCTGACACCAGCAGGGACCCCCTAAGACCTCATCTCCTCACCGGTGAAAGGATGTTGGAAGGGGCCAACCTAAGGGGCCATGATGGCTCCTCTCTCCCCTGAAATCTGCCTCCAAGATAAGGGCAGTCAGGCCACCACCTCCAGGAAGCCGTCCCTGACTGCACTGTTCCGATGACTCCCCGTTCTCCAACTCCTACCATGGAAATTGCCCACTTTCTCGCCCAAGTAAACTGTGTCTGAGGCTGCGGTTGACGGCCCTGCTGGGAAGCCCCCAGGACAGGCAGCTCTCATCTTGGGGGGCAGCTCGTGCCCTCACTAGCAGGCCTGTCAGAGACAAAGGCTGTCTTCCCCGGCTGCCACCTCCGCTCCGGCAGGCGTCCAAGGCGGCCAGTGCAGCCTTGGGTGCCCCATGAGGATGGGGTAGGGGTGCAGGGGTCCCCTCCAGCCCCAGTGAGGGGAACCTGTGGCCCGGCAGCCTAACCCCCAAATCTCCACTCCTGGTCTGGACGCCTTAGCTCTAACATGCCCCTATGGGAAACCCAAAACCCTAAACCCGTTTTTCTAGTAGCTTCCATGCCCCTTGGCCTCAGTGAGTCACCCCTCCCCACCTGTCATTCCTACCCCCCCATGCCAGTCACCACCCTATCACTGAGCCCTACATCCTGCCTCCCGAGACCTCTGGGGTGCCCTCCTTCCACCTGTCGGTGAAGGGCCGTCCCCGTTGAATTCCAGGCCTCAGAGCTGGGGGTGACTTCCCCGTTGGCTGAGGGCACAGGTCCCCCATATTACCTACTTTGTCAAAAGAGGCCCCAGCTACCCTAAATAAGGCCCAGGGAGCCTAGGACCAGCCCGGGGACAGGCTTAGGCTGCCGATGCGCGCCTGCCCCGGGGGCTCCTGCTTGCACCCCTCCCTGCCCCACCAGGTCCCTGCGCCTCTGGCCAGGTCCCGCCGGGCCGAGCCACATCTTTAGGGAGGGCGGCCCAGAGGGCAGGCAGCACGTCCCTAGCCCGCTGGCGCCATGAGGCAGCCTGCCTTGCCCAGGCGAGGCCCAGCTCAGGAGCTGGCTTGTCCGGGGCACGCGGGGAGGAAGAGCCAAGGGCTCCCGGGTCTCCCTGGCCCAAGCCCACGGTGCTCCCAAGAGCTGTAGGCTGGCTCTGTCCCCTGCCCTCCCTCCAGCCCAGGGCCGCCCTCCCTGCAGCAGGCCCTCCCCCCCTCACCGCAGTACTCGCAGGGATGGGCTGGGGCCCGCCCAGGGCCGAGCTCTGCGGTCTGGCCCGACTCCCCATCACAGTCAGTGTGGCCTGCCCGGACAGGGTCGGGGGAGGCCTCTGTAGGGCCCCCCGGACCAGCAGACCGGGAAAGCTTCCGGGACGGGAGGACAGTGCCTGTGCTGAGAGGCTGGGTCTCCCCTCCCCACGAGCACTGGAAGGGGGTCAAGTTGGGGGGGTCTACCCAGCGCCCAGCGCCCCTGGCCCGGAAGAGCTCACCGCCTTCAGGGACCAGAGCAGGAGACGGAGGGGCCCGGGTCCAAAGCAGGATGAAGGCTGCCGGCCCCCCGGGACGGCTGGGGCCCAGAGCACTTGCAAAGGGTGCTGGAGGGGTGGCGTCCAAGGCAGGGCTGCTGGAGACACAGGGGCCTCCGTGTCCCCCTTGAGTATTTGCCTCCGCCCCTCCCCCACCAGCTCTGCCCCTGCCCGGATGCACGCGGCCCAGGGCTCACTTCTCTGCGGCCTCATCTGCACGCTTGCCCAGCTGCCGACCCCGCCCCAGGGCGGCCTCCTCCCCTCGTCACTACCCTGACGTCCTGACATCTCAGCAAGATGCCTCGCTTCCGTGGAGGTCTTCCTCCCAGCGCTCCATGGGCCGACTGAGCCGTCCCGAGCCCCGAGCCCCGAGCCCCGAGCCCAGGGAGCCAGGGCCAGAGCCTACACTGCCTCGCTTGCCCTGTGGGCACAGCTCTGGGTCCCCACAGGGCACCTGCCTGGGCTTGTGACTCTGTTGACCTTATCTGAGGGTCGAGGGTGCAAGGGAGGGAGTGGAAAGTCCGAGACAAAGCAATCTAGGGATGGACAGGGAGCCGAGAGAGGAAGACGGGGCAGTGAGCAGCTGCAGAGCCCGCGGAGGCCTCCGTCCGTAGCCCAGAGATGGGGGAGGGCAGACCCCGGCCCTGGGGGTGCTGGGCAGCCAGCGGCAGCACTCCCTGCAGGTGGCAGCGGCAGGGGCAGCCGTGCGCTGGCGGGTGTGGGCCAGCCAGGGTGGGGCTGGTGGAGCGTCGCTGCCTGGCCGGCTGCCCACCCTCACCCCTCCCACCGGCACCTGTCCCGGCTATAAGGCCTCCAGAGAGGAGGGGCCCCCACTGCTCTGAGAGACGCCCCGAGATGAAGACAGCGCTGCTGCTTCTCGTTGCGCTGGCCGTGGCCGCGGGGCCAGGTGGGTGAGGGGCCGGGGCAGGGCGGGCAGCAGGGGCCTGGGGACACACACGGGAAGCCTGCAGTCCCAGTCTTTGGGCTCCAGGCGACCCGGGCTCCCAGGGTGCCGGACTCAGGATTTAAAACAAAACCCACGTCTTGGCTCAGTGGAATCAGATGTAAAATATCGCAGAATCAGACAATCTTAGATCCGACGCGCAGAGAGGGAGAGAGAGGCGGGAGCTGTCTTGAGAAGCGCCACCCCCCACCCCTGGGAATGACCAAAGGCTGGTCATCCAGCCCCTGACTCTCTGTGCCCAGGACAGCCCACCTCCCGTAAGCTCAGGTGGTCGAGCTGAAGCCCCCGGCCCTGACCTAGCCTCCGGTCCTCATGACCGTCGCTGCCCACTGGGGACCGGCTCGGGGAGGGGACAGCAGTGGTGGGCTGCGAGCTGCTCTTCGCAAGTGTCCAAGCTCTGGGCTGCCCCGTGGCGGGTCCCAGTGTAGCCGCACCAGCCCCTGGTCACCACCTCTCTAGACATGCCTAGGGCAGGCACCTCCACCAGGCCGGACGGGTCCCACCGTCGAGGGCTGTCGCCTCCTGACTCTGGAGGTCGTGTGCCCGACGGGAGCCCCAGCAGGAGCCCCTCAGAAGGGTCCGGTCCGTCTCGGGCAGGGGTGGCGGAGGGCTGTGTCCAGGCAGCGACCCCAGGCCTCCCTGTGTCCCTCATCCTCCAGCCCGTGCTCTCCGCTGTCACGTGTGCTCCAGCTCCTCCAACTGCGAGAGAGCCCAGACCTGTGCGGCCGCCGCGCGCTACTGCAGGACCACGACCAAGCGTGAGTGCCCGGCGGGCTCGGGGCCGGCCCGAAGGCTGGCGGGAGGATGGCGGTGGCGGCGGGTCCCGGGGGCCCCAGGGCGGGGGGCTGGGACTTGGGGGACCACGGGGGCCAGCTGCCCGGGCTGGGGGATCCGAAGCCGCGGCCCGGCCTGACGGCGCGCACGTGTCGGCAGTGGAGCCCCTGCGGGGGAACCTGGTGGAGAAGGACTGCGCAGAGTCGTGCACACCCACGCACAGCCTGCCCGGCCAGGTGAGCAGCGGGGCGGCCGCCACCCTGTGCTGTCAGGACGACCTGTGCAACTGGAGTCTGCAGAGCACCGCGCCAGCCCGCGCCCTGCCCCCCGGCGCTGCCCTCGGCCTGGCGCTGGCCCTCGGCCTGCTCGCCCTCCTCATGGGCCCCAGCCTGTGACCTCCCCCGGGGCAGGGGCCCCCATCCCTTTCCCGGGGACTTCCACGCGCCTGGGGCCCTGCCTGTCCCCGACCGGGGAACTCCGCAGCCCCTCAGGCGGGCGGGCGCGGGCCGGGGCTCCTCCCCCAGACAGGAGGGTGTACTTCCCTGCGCGGCAGGAGACAGAAGGCATTCGGGTCCCTCCTGACTGGACATTGATTCTGTTTGGTTTCCATTTATTTTTCTATTTGCGTAGAAATAAATGCCTGAAAATCAGCGGGACTGTGTCTGTGCGGGGCTGCGGGGGGTGGGTAGGGGGTGGGCAGGGGCCCTCCGGCCACACAGGCCCCCAGCTCCTGGGGCTGGTCACCCGGGTCAGTCTTGGTATCGTGCACGAGGCCTGAAACGCCACCATCACTCTCCCTTTCAGAGGAGACACAACCCTCCCCGGGCACTGTCCCCGGCCCCAGAAATGGGGGACGCTCCTGGTGGGGGGCCTTGAGTAGGAGCACAGGGCAGAAGGCTTGGGTGCTCTTTCCGGCACCCAGCCCGAGGGTTCTCTCTCTCTGTCTCTCTCACACACACACACACACACACACACACACACACACACTCCACCCTGGGAGTGTTCTATCTCTCCCTCTCTCTCACACACACACACACACACACACCCTGGGAGTGCTCTCTCTCTCTCTCTCTCTCTCACACACACACACACACACACACACAC
>CM052798.1:167806720-167816866 GCA_028533885.1 Nasua narica | reverse complement strand
ATTTTTGCTGTTGCCCTTCCTCGGTGTAG
Organism: Nasua narica; assembly: GCA_028533885.1. Classification (NCBI taxonomy): domain Eukaryota; kingdom Metazoa; phylum Chordata; class Mammalia; order Carnivora; family Procyonidae; genus Nasua; species Nasua narica. The sequence goes on along the minus strand of CM052798.1, from coordinate 167,816,837 downwards.
ACTTAATTTACCTTCTGCTTGGGGGGGGGGGGGCGGGGGAGGAGCCGGAGGGCGTTCCGCGCCCCCTCCACGCCCCCTGAATGCTGCCCTGCGAGGGACTCTCCACCCCCTCCGCGCCCCTTGCAAGCAGCCCTGGGGGAGGGCTTCGCCTGCCCTGCCCCCTGCACTTTCAGAAGCTGCGCCGCTGGGTTCCGCGGTTCCCGACGTCGCCTCTCGGTGCAGTAGCTCAGCTAGCTCTCCCTGGCCGGTGCGCACACTCTCCCGCGCGTCCTCGCGTTCCCTCGCTGTCGCTGCTTCTCCGCACCTGCCGCCGGACCGGCTCTGGTCTGGTTTTCTACATATTTCTTGTGCTTAGTGTTCATTGAGTTTCTGGGTTCCATGGGTTTATAGTTCTCAACAAATTCGGGGATTTGTGGCCATTATTCCTTGGAAACCTTTTTTCTCTTCCTCGCCTCTCCTTCTGGGACTCCAGTGACACGGGGACACTGGAAGCTGCGGCCACAGTGCTCCCGGCCGCGCTGTCCCTGCTCATTCTGTTTCCGCGGGAGCCTCTGCCTGGTGCTTTGCCCTCAAACCCGCTGATCTTTGACCTGCAGACTTGAGTGGGCTGCTAATCACCCCCCCCCCAGCGTGTTTTTATCACAGACCCATTTTTCATCTTCAGAAATTCAATTTGTACTTTTTATTTCCCGTTCCCCAACACAGTCATGCTTCCCTCTGTCTGCTTGCGTATGGGAAGTACCCTCTGTTTTAACATCCGTGCTCAGTAACACTACCGGCTGTATCACTTGCGGGTCTATTTCTAGTGATTTTTTTCTGCCCACCATGGGTCTCATTTTTCCTGCTTCTTGGCATGCCTGATGGTGTTTTCAGTTGGGTGTCAGGTACTCAATTCAATGTTACATTGTGGGATGCTGGCTTATTTTCTTTTTTGAGCTTTGTTTTAGGATGCAGTGAAGTTACTTGGAGATGACTGGACCCTTTCAAGGCTTCCTTAAGTGGGGCCAAGCATGATCTGTAATCCAGGCAAGTAGTGCCCACGATTAAGGCAATTTCCTTCTGAGCGCTCTGCCCGGTGACCCCATATTTTAAGGTCTCTGCTCCCGGCTCACACAGGCAAGCCCCCAGCCCCGTGTGACTCTGGGGACTGTTTTGCCTGTCCCTTCTCAACAGCTCCCTCTGCTCACCTCCTCTCTCCTGAGCAGCTTTCCTCAATCTGAGCTCTGCCCCGTGAATTCCGGCTGCCCCGGCGGCACTTGTCTTCCCCATCAGGGAGAGCGCGCAGGCTCTATTTGCTGCGCGAGGTAAAGGCTGCAGTCCCTTCTGTGAAGTCCCTCCTCCAGAATCCCTGACTCCGTTGGCCCTGTCATGCAAGGTCCAGAAGACGCCGCTTCATTTATTTTCCTTTTTTTGGTTGCTTAAGGCAAGATGGTAAACCCAGTTCTCATTAATCCATCATAGCCTGATGCTGAAGCCGGGGACGAGCTCTGCTTTTGACCATGTGTTTATTTTCTGCCCCGTGAGAGTGCGAGCTGCGTGAGCAGGAGAATATTTGGGGTACATGGGGCATCTCAGTGACCACTGGCAAACAGGGTGACCAACCATTCCAGTCTGCCCAGAGGGATTGCTTTCATGGGCCTGGAGGCTCAGCGCGCAGGGCCCCCCAAATGATTCATCTCTTTTAAAGAAAAACAAAGCAAAACAAAACACTTTTACAGTCAAATGGAATGTTATGAAAAAAATGAAAATCTTAAATTTTGCCTAACACAAAAGCTAAATGCTGAAGTGAAGTTATATAAGTAAAAAATTTAATATTGATATTATTGCAGTTGGAGGGGGGCCATGAAATAATGGGTTCAAGGCTTGCCTTTCCACTTTGCTGGTGGGACCAGGTGGGGGGACTGAAGCCCAGAAATGCTCGGTAAAATGCAGAAGTCACTCGGCAGCTAAGGCAGGCCAGCTGGGGACCCAGGCAGGCAGAATAGGGAGCCGGGTCAGGGGTCACTGCGCCCTGGGACAGCTCCATGCAGCACCTCTGATGAACTGGGCTCAGGACTAGGGCCCGCGTGATGGCGTGGGCGAGGGGGCAAAGTGCATCTGGCAGAAGCCGGAGGAGACAGGAAGAGCCCGGAGCTTCAGACGGGTCACTGCAGCCAGACCCCGAGGAGGTAGCTCCTGAATGGTGCATGTGCATCTGGGGATCGCCTGGGTATCACTGTCTGACCGCGCTCCGCGGTGCGGGAGCTACGCGTCGCCAGGGCTGGCGTTTGAGTCCTTGTGGGCGGCTGGCTGGGGCGGGGGGTGGGGGGAAGGAAGCGTGATAGGAGGGGGGTTGGGGTGGGGTAGAACCTGGGGCGGGGGCGGAGACAGCGGAGCAGCCGGGGCGGGGCTGAGACTGGGCGGAGCTGGGGCGTGACCGAGATGCAACGGAGTCGAGGGCGGAGTTGGGGCGAGGCGGAGACTGGGCGGGGCTGAGCGCGTGGTCAATATGAAAGGGAGCCGAAGGCGGAGCTGGGACGAGGATTGGGCGGAGCCGGTAAGGGGGCGGCGGAGCCGGCAGGGGCGGAGGCGGGGCAGGGGTGGGGCGGGGCCGAGATTAAAGGAGGCCAGGGGCGGAGCTGGGGAGGGGGCGTGTCCGGGGCGGGGCTGAGACGGACTGGAGCCCGGGCCGGAGCCTGGAAGGAGCTGGAGGGGGCTGTGCCCAGGGGCGGGCCGGGGGCGGGTCCGGGTCCGGGGCGGGTCCAAGCCCGTTGGGGGCGGGCCCGGGCCTCCGGCGGTGAGCTCACTCGCGGCCTGTGGCTTCCAGCGACAGAGGCCGCAGAGGGGTATTGCAGCGTGGTCACCGCGGGGCGCTCGGACCTTCGTGCTGTCAGACCGAGGGCTCAGCGAGCAGCCGCGGGTGAGTCCCGGGCGCAGCGGAGGTACGGTGTGCTGAAGGTCACGGTTGAGGTCAACCCGAAACCTTCCCGCTCTGCTTGGACCGCAATCTTTGGGGCGGAGCTCTCTGGGAGTGGGCGGAAGCGCTGGAGCCGCAGTCCTGGCCTCACTCAGGCCTTTGGCACCCTGAATTTGGCTCTTGGGAAATGGGGCCTGGAACAAGTGTTGGTTTGCTGTCCTGGGGAGGGCGGAGTCTAATTTAGTCCTCTGGGGTGGGGACGCTGCGCACCCCGCACCGCCCCCGAATGTCCCTGCAGGGCGGAGGGGAGTCGTAGTCCCAATTCCCCACCGCCCACCCCTTACCAGAGATTGGATGTCTCCATCCCAAACTCCGTGCGGAAACTGGGAAGTTAGTTCTTCAGCTGTTTTGCCCCAGTGCCCCTCTGTCTAGTCAGAGCTCATCGCGGCCCGGAGTTCCCGCTGTGGCCAGGGACTCAGACCTGGAAGGCCCAAGTAGGGCGGGGCTCTGGAGGTCTTCCTGGGAGAGCGGCCCCCACCTGGGCCCTGAAAGGAGCAGAAGTGGGGGATCCACTCAGGGATACCCTAGTGATGTGGTTTTGGAACATAGATGAGGTTTGGTGGAGTGGGGTCTGGAGCTGACGCCCAAGGAGGAATTCTTAAGAGGTCTTTGGTGCAAAAGGTGGTTTTATTAAAGCCCAGGGACGGGGCCCTTGGGCAGAAAGAGCTGCACTAGGGTCCTGAGGAGCAACTGATTATATACTGTGGGGTTGGGGGAGGTATGGAGAAAGGGAGTTTTTCAAAAGAACTTTTATGTGCTAAAGAGGACCTACAAGATACTGGAGGCCTTGCCATTGTCCAGGTTTTTTTCCCTGTAGTAAAGCAATATCATTAAGACAGTTGGGAGTCTGGGAAGAATATCACATGTCCCACCCAGGAGTGGGAGGCGGTGGGGGGGCTGCAGGGTGTCACCTTCTGCTTTGTCTTCAGCTAGCTTTCTGCTCCCTCATCACCCTGGGGCCCAGTCCCGCGCTTAGGGCCCTAGGTGATGGGGGGGGCAGGTGTCAGGTCCCCGGGGGGCACCTGCATGAACCACCCCGCCCAGAGTCTGCACAGCAGGTCTCCTGTGTTTGCAGATACCTGCCTCGCCCCTTGGGATGTCCCCCACCCTGCTCCCTTCTCATCTCTTTTTTGTGTTCCCTCCTTCAGGAAACCTGACACTCTGAGTTGGGTGGCCCTTCTGCCCAGGTTCCCTGGGGTCCCTCAGTCCTCATGGTGACCACTTGTCTTTGTCCCCCTCTGTGCAGGGCTGCAGTGCCTCGAGGCAACCAGAAGCTCCCGGATGGCGGGGGTCGTCTGACCCCCCTTGCGCCCTGCCAGCTCACCACTCCCAGTCTGTCCTCTCACCTCGAGCCATGGCACCCCTGCTCACTCTGCTCCTGGTGGCCCTGGTGGGCCTCCCTCTGGGTAAGATGGATGGAGAACAGAAGGACGGACAGCCCCATGTTCGGGGGGTGGGGTGGGGATGGGGGGAGGAGGTGGGCCGGAAGTGGGGAGGGAGGCCAGAACTCCTAACCACCTCTCTGTCCAGCGGTTCTGTCCTGGGGAAGGTGAGGGGACCTGGGGTCTGATGGGCTGGAGGAGGGGCCTCTCCAATCCAGCTCCCACCCCACGCCCGGCCCCCAGCCCAGCCTCTGGACTGCCACGTGTGTGCCTACAATGGAGAGAACTGCTTCAACCCCACGCACTGCCCAGCCATGGTCACCTATTGCATGACCACACGCACTTGTGAGTCCGCGGGCGCCCCCTGCTGCCCTTCCTGGGGAGGTGAGGGCTGTCCTCCCCTGGCCCGGGAGTGTGGGACCCTGAGGAGGGAGGCTCCCACCTCCCCTCGGATTCCTTCTGGGAGCACCTGCCTGGGAAGAACTGGCCCCGAGGCCCTCGCGCCAGGGTGGGCCGACCCGGGCTCCTTGCCTGCCTCCCCTCTGCAGACTACACCCCGACCAGGATGAAGGTCAGCAAGTCCTGTGTGACCAGCTGCTTCGAGACCGTGTACGACGGTTACTCCAAGCACGCCTCCACCACTGCCTGCTGCCAGTACGACCTCTGTAACAGCGCCGGCCTTGCTGTCCCCGGGACCCTGGCCCTGGCCCCCATACTCCTGGCTACCCTCTGGGGTCTGCTCTAAAGCCCACCCCCCCCCCCCAGGACCCACTCCAGGACAAAGTTCTGAGAGGCTCAGCCCTACCCTTTCACCCTGCACACCCCACCCACCTTCTGCACTCCCGGGGACCCCCCGCCCCCACCCCGCCACACCCAGGACCGCCTGCTGGAGGGACTCCAGCGCCTGCCACTCTGGGCCTCGCTCCCAGACCGCGAGCGCCCGCTCGGAAGGTTGATGCGGCCCGGCCCTCCCACAGGTGCCTGGCGGAGTCTGCTGCTTAGTTGGGGTCCTCGGTTGGCTGAGGAGCACTGATTCGAAGGGGGACCTGGCCCGTCTTCCTGGCAGCTCTAGGAGCAAGGCCCTGCCCCAGTCCGCCCAGGAAGTGTGGGGAGGCACGGGGAAAGTAGGGACCCATGAGGGGTGGGGGACCGTCCTGGGAAGAAGGGCTTTCTGGGGCGCCAGGAGGGCTGTCTGTGCCTCTGACTGAGGCAGGAGCTGGGGGGAGGCGTGGCACAGGGGCCCCCAGGAGGCTGGCCTTCGTCGCCCTCCGCTGTCGCAGGCGGGAGTGCCAGGAACCCCTGTGCGTCCTGGCAGCCCTTGGCTGGGGGGTAGGGGTGGGCTCACCCTAAAGAGGACTCTGAGGCCCCACACCCAGGAAGCCCAGTAAGGGGGTCTTCCCTTTTTGTGCTGCCGAACCCTTGACCTCCCCCTTTCCCCAGCCTGGCCCGAGGCTGGCAGGCACTTGGGGCAGAGGAGGCAGGCGCCTATATTTGGTGGAGCCCAGAGCTGACCCCAGGGCTATTTTCGGCGGGGAGGGAAGCCCGCTGGGTGGGGCGGAAGGGCTGGTCTGCAGCCCTAGCGCAGCCCTGAGTGGAGGGCGGTGGGGGCGGGCTGCAGCGGCGTCTGGGAGAATTCGCCCACCTGAGTCAGCTGGGGCGGGGATCCTGGGAGGCCGGCCGGGACACAGGCTGGGAGAGGCAGGGTCCGGGATGGCAATGACCAGGCTCCCTTCGGGCATGCGCCCCGGGACTTCCTCTGCACCCCAGTCCCCACAACCGCCGTCCACACCTACTTCCAGCCGGCCTCCCTCCACTGGCCTGCAGCTGAATGAGGGCTGGCTGGGCTGGCTTTGGCCCCAAAGGCTGGGCCCACTGGCCTGAGGGGCTCCACAGGACCCTCTACCCTCTGACTCTGCCTGAGCGGGGAGAGAGAGGTGCACCTGGGCTGAAGAGCTCCCTCCTGGATTCGAGGAGTGGTGTGCCGGTACCCCCAATCCAGTGGGGCATTGGGACCCCCAAGGGCCTAAGAACTGGCATTATTTAGAGGGTGCCCAGCCTAGGTGAACCCCATCCCTGGCCTGGTTTGGGAAACAAGAGTCCACCCAGCACAGACCATCCTGGATAAGGGCGGCCCAGGAAACGCCAGTCTTCCTGCCAGTGGGACGGGACTGCGCATGCATCCTCGTGCCTCAGGGCACACAGGGCTTGAGGCCTTACCTGACCAGTGTCCCCAGCTCCGGTATCTGTAAAGGGGCCCAGGAGCCCCTTCAAGCTGTCTGGGCCTAAGTTGGCAGGATTGTGGCAAATGCCTGTGTGGTGGGATTATCCCTGCAACTAGGAGCCCGTGGGCCCCATTGAGGGGGACTGTGCTGGACAGTCCGTCTGGAGGGCTTCACGCAGGGCTTCTGGAACTGGGAGAGCTCGGTGGGGGTCCTCAGGCAGAGCTGGCTGGACCTCCCAGAAGGTCCAGGAGGATGGGCCTCATCCTGGGTGGGAAGGAGCTGCACCCCAAGGAGTGTCTGGTCACGAGCTCAGTCCCCACGGGAGACCTGGTGCCCCCTGAAGCCCCATCCGGTGTGAGCCCTCCCCTGGGGGAGGCTGGGAGGAAGTCAGACCCCAGCCCTGAGCTCCCACAGGTCCAGCAGGGCCCCGCAGAGCTGGCTGGAAGGCCGGCACGGGCCTCCGGCTGTGGGAGCCGGCTGGAAGGAAGGGTGGACATGGCCCTCCAGCCCCAGCCGCCCTTGGCCTCCTGACTCAGTGGGAGAGGCCTGGAAGCAGTTGTCAGCTTGTGTAAGACCTTGGTCCTGGGTCAACAGGTGTCCTAGGCCACAGCTGGGAGGAGCACATGATCTGTCCCCCTCCCCTCGGCGGGTAATGACCTTAGAGGCCTGCCTGGCCACCTGTGGGCTCTGGGGTCACTGAGAGCCTGCCGCAGTATGGGGGTGCTTGTGCCTGTCTTCTGTCCCCATCTGTCCATCCTCTGCTGTGACCTGGTCCAAGCCCAAGACCCACAACATTGCACCCGGCCCGCAGGACCATGCCACCCCCCACACTCCCCCCAGGCCCCTGGCTGGCTGGGCTGTCCCCAGAACCCAGCACCGAGCCCTCAGCAGGCCCTCAATTGAGGGCTGGCCTCTCCTCTGACTTCCCTGTGCCCCGGCCGCACTCCACGACCTCCCTGCCCTTCTCACACCCCCCTTACAGGGGAGGAAGCTGAGGCACAGAGCGTTCCTCGGGGTGCCCAGCTGCCACCCCCTCCCCACCCCACTGTGCAGTCCTCTCCCACCAGCTAGGAGGCTGCACCCCCGAGACCGGGCAGGGAAGCCAAGGAGGGGGTTTATAAACGGAAAACAATCTGAGCCCATGAAACACGCATAAGATGTTAGGGTCAGGAAAGCTCTAGAAGGCGAAGGGTGGAACCAGAGACTTGAGAAGCCCTGAGGCCCCCAGGCAGGGGGGCCTGTGTCTGTGTCCTGGGCCATGGGCTGGGGTCGCAGAGAGGAGGGCACGGGGGCACCAGGCTGTGGGCATGTCCACTGTCGGGGGGGGTCCCTCCAACAGAAGTGAGCACCCCTCGACATGAATAGATGCGCTCCTCGAAGCTCTCTGTGGCGTCTCAGGTCTGAGCCCTGAAGGTCTTGGGGGTGTCCCACCTCCTGCCAGTCCCCTCGGAGCACAGCCGAAGAGCTGGGGCTACGAACGCTGACCCGGGGGCACCTCCAGAGCGCACGCCCCGCCAGCCCTGCTGCTGGGGGGGGAGGGGGAGGCCGGACCCGCCGCCCCATCTCCCTTTGCAGTGGCTGATTTGTTTGTTAAACACATATCTTACCTCTGAAAAGGGTACAAAGAAGTGGGGACGCCTCCTCCTTTCTCCTGCCCCCCAGTGAGCTGTATTGGGTCCTACAACTCCGGGAGCCTGGAGGTCCTCACTCACGTCTCTGGCCTCAGCTGTCTCGTTGGTAAAACGGGAATGATCGTTCCCGCCAAGCCGGGGCCTCGGGAGCATGGACGAGGCTGTGGGTGTACGTGCCCCGCCCCGGGCCCAGCACGCAGGAGGCCTCAGACGGACAGACGGACGGGTCAGTGGGTGGGCCCTCTTCCTTTTGTGCCACTTGCAAGGGCTGGGCACTTCCAGGGCCGCTAATGCTGACCCCCAGCCCTGACCCTGGCCTTGACCAGCATGAGAATCTGCCTTCAGGCCAGGGCTCCCTCCTCTGCTGACGCTATGCACCTCCGAGAGGCCCCCTCAGTGTCTCGAGCGTGAATAAATGGGTGAATGCAAACGTCTGCCCTTCTCTCCGTCCTCACCAGCCACCTGGGCCTGAGCCCAGCGCCCCCTCCCCTGTCCGGTACGGCTGGTCGGGCCGGCTCTGTTGTCCCCGACTCCAGTTCGCCCGGGGCTCATCCAGTCGCCCTTGGAGCCAGGGCCGGCACGGGACAAGGGGATGACCCGTGGGAAAGGGTTAGGGTTGGGAAGGGCGCGAGCGGGAGAAGCGGAGGACCCGTGGCTCCAGGGGAGAGCGGCGGCCCCCCAGGTCACCCCGCTGCTCCCGTTGAGAGGAGTCCCTAGAGAAGGCTGGTGGGGGCTGGGCAGGGAGGCGCGACCCCAGGAACCCACCTACCACCGCTGCTTTCAGGCCCCTCCCCTGAGAACGGGCCCGAATCCACCCAGCCGCCAGCCCGAAGGAGCCCACCAGACAGAGCGGAGGACAGAAGCCACTCAGCGGCCAGAGCAGACTTGGGGTCGGGCGGCGGGCAGAGTCCAGGCCCTCGGACAGCCACCCGCGCTGCCCCCGTGGTGCCCCAGCCCCTGCCAGCTTTTGGCAGAACGGTGGGGCTGGCGGGTCGCTCTGCGTGTCTGGCTTCTGCTCTCACGTGGGCCCTTTTGGGCTCTCACCCTTCATGGGACCCTTGGAGATACGTCTCTGCTACCCCCTCGGGGCACACAGTCGCAGGTTCCGGGCCCAGCTCTCCACCACCAGGACCGCGAGGACGCACCCGTCCCGCCCCGCGGAGGGGAGCTGGTCGTCGGCCCCCAGGGGGCACTTCCGGCTGGCCCTAAGCCTTGCAGGCGCCCCCAGCGGGAAGGGCCAGCTCAGGCCTGTGCCGGACCCTCAATCCAGTTCCTCGCAGGAAAACCAGACGCTGTGAGCTGAGGGTCCGCCCTTTGCCAGGGAGGTAAGACCCCCTGGTCTTACCTGGTCCCCACCCTGCCACTGATGGGCAAGGAAAGAGGTCCGTGCCACAGCCGGGCTTGCCCTCGTGCCTGGGGGCTGGGTGGGCCCAGGCTGGCTCCTCGGCTGACTCAGTGGCCAGGTGAGTCAGAGCGGGCGGGCGCAGGCAGAGCAGGGGTATAAGACAGCAGCTGGGTTCCTGGGAGCCAGCCTGTCCCCAGGAGACCATGCGGCTGCTCCCAGGGCTCTTGCTGGCCATCGCCTTGAGCCTGGAGCTGGGTGAGTCCAGGGGCCACCTCCGTCCCCACCGCTCTAAGCCGGTCCCCCAACCCCAGCCGCCACCGAGCCCCGGGCTGGGGCTCATCACTAAGGGAAGCCCAATTCCTGCCCCCTCCACCCCCTTTTCTGGGCGCCAGACCCTCCCCGCCTCATACCATCTGCTTGTGGACAGCACTCAGGAGCTCTCCCCCCACTACCCACCCCCCGGACGGCAGGCGCATCACGGAGCCCGCAATGCTGTCCTTGTCCCTGCAAGGGCCGCCCGCCTCCCAGCGCCCTGCCCGAGCTTGACAGCCCTCTCCCCCCTCTTCCCCCCAGCCTTCTCC
>CM052798.1:167780553-167797076 GCA_028533885.1 Nasua narica | reverse complement strand
CCCCCCCCCCCCCCCCCCCCCCCCCCCCCGCCGCCCCGTGTGAGCCAGCGCTGAGCGTTCCTGAAGAAGCATTGTCCCTACACCAGGCCTCCTGAATCTCCTTTTGGGCGGTTCTGACCACAGGTGCGGGGAGGGCCTCGAGTCCGGGGTCCTGCGGCTCCCTGGGCTTAGTTCTGTGTCCCCACCCGCCCCTTCTCAGCCCCTCCTCTCCTGCTTCCTCTTTTCCTCTCCTGGCCTCTGGATTCTCTCTGAGGCTCTCCTCACCCACATGGCTGCCCCTGTCTGTCTCCTCTCCACGTCCCAAGATGTGCTTGGCAGGGCCAGTCACTAGGCCAGCAAACCCGGCAGGGCTGTGCTCTCTGACCCTGCGGGGGCCTAACGGCGATGGGGCAGAAAGCGGGACCCCACAGGCATACCTGCCAGGGCCGGATTACAGGTGGCTTCTCACAGGAGGGGGCCATTAAGGCCAGGCTTTGAGTGACTGAGAGATTGTTTGGGTAGAAGAGGTCAGGCCGAGTCAGGTGGAAGGAAGGTCCAGCCAGGCTCAGAGTGGCCCGGGATCCGGGATCGATCCGTGAAGCGCCTACTGCCAGCTCACCTGGCCCTGGTGACATGGTCCCCTTATGTTGGATGACAGGGGTTGCTGCTGGGCTTATCCAACACCTGCCATCTCCAGGCTCACCAAGCCCCACTCCCTTGGTGCCCAGGGCAGCCCGAGCTCCAATGCAGAGGGGACCCTTCACTCCACCGTGGCCTTGGCCAGCACCAAATCCTCCAGAGTCACCTACCCCAGAGGCCTCTTGTCCCCAGAGGGCTCCCAGCCCTACATCTGGGTTGAGACTCAGTGCTCACACACACACATACACGTGGTCCTGGAAATACGCAGCAAGGGCCCAGGACTTGAAGGACAGGCCCCAGCTCTCTCACCCAAGGCTGGCCCCTCCCCAGGACCGCCTGAGGGAGGCGGGGGCGGGGGAGGAGAGGGCCTTCAGTCACCCTGGCACCTGCACCTCCTCCCGGTCGCCCTGCTCCAGCAGCTCCTCCAGGGCCCCTGGGTGAGTTGGTCTGGTCCTGGGAGGGGGCCCAGCGCCGGGGTCCAGCCCGAGGTGGGGCTGGGAAGCCCTCCTTCCGGCTCACCAGGGCCCTCCCCACTGGCCTCTAACTCTGTCCAGAGAACCCTCACAACCAGCCCTTACCCCCCTTCTGGGGTTTCCTGCTCTTGGATGGCAGAGAGCAGCAACCAGGACCGGAAGCAGGTCTGTCCTGGGGCAAGGGACACCCATGCCTCTGAGAGAGGAGACCAGTGGCCAGAAGGCCCACTATCCTGGGACCCCAGGAGCCCCACACCTCCGCATCCTGTGGCAAGACCTTCCGTCTCATGGGCTCAGTGGGCCTGAGCCAGATCCCAGGGGACAGAATCCCCCCGGCCCAGCGAGCCCCCCACCGCGTGTCCAACACAGCCTGGCCACATAGCCTGGCCACCATCCGCCAGAGAGCCCCTTAGGCAGACTCCGGGGATGGCCAAGTACCTGGGAACCTGGGAGGCCAGGTATGGCCAAGTGCTGGGAAGATGCTTCTGTTTGGGGTTGTAGCTCTGAACCCTGACTTGGCCACGGAGGAGGCCCCGTCCGGTGATTCCGTGCACCTCTCCCCTGGTGCTTCTTGTGTCTCCCACAAAAGTGAGGAGATGGGCCGGGTCACTTGAGCCCTAGAGCCTGGTTTGGGACCCAGTACACACACACACACACACACACACACACACACACACACACACACCCCTCCGGGGGAACGTGGGAACGCCGCATGCCCCCCTCCTGGCCACTGCTCCCGCCTGGCCTTCCCTCCCCGCTGGCCCTCCCAGCAGCACATGGGGCCTCTCACTCTCCCGCGCGTGCCGGGTGCATTATTGGCACACTAGCCCCACTGCGGCTCCAGGTCCCCGTCCAACCCCTCGTCCCTGTGCCCGGGGCACAGGGTGCTCTGCCGGGTTCATAGGTGAAAGGGGGCAGAGGGATTCATGAGCACACAGGTCGCACGGGCGGTCAGGCGGGGCCGGACCCACTCGATCTGTCGGACTCTACACTAGGCGCTCCGCGGCTCCTCTTGCAACATCCGGGGCGCGATCGTGGACCAGGCCCCGGGGAAGGGCTGCCCCGGCTGCTGTCTGCACCCGCACCTGCCACGTGCGTCCCAATTGTCGGATCTGCAGCAACCGCGGTCTCTTCCTTTGCAAGCGACGCCCTCCCTTTGTTTCCTCAGTCCACAAGGCCAGGTCACGTCTGCCTTCGAAACTGCCCTGGGTCCCTAGTCTCATCCTACAAACAGGAATACAGTCTAGAGCGGAAGACAGTCACCCCAAGGCCACACGTGGAGCCAGCAGCGAAGCCGAGACCAAAACCCAGGCGTCCTGAGCGCCAGCCCAAGCTCCTCCCAGCATGTCATCCTCTGGAGATTGGGGGTGACTCCATACCCAACAGCAGCCCCCCCCCCCCACCCAGCCTGCAGCACACTCGTATTCTGTCCTCTGCCGCCTACCCATCCACTTGCTCTTCCAGCCATCATCTATTGCCTTCCCCCTATTTCCTCCTTCCATCCGTGCATTCTCCAGCCATTCACTCCCCCTCTACCCGCCCACCCCCTCAAATATCACCCACCCATCCACCCATCCATCTGCTCACCCACCCATCCATCCATCTACTCACTCATCTACCCACCCACCCATCCATCCATCCACCCATCCATCCACCGACCCACCCATCCATCCACTCACACACTCATCCACCCATCTGCTCACCCACCCATCCATCCACTCATCCATCCATCTACCCACCCATCCATCCATCTACCCACTCACCCAACCACCCACCCACCCATTGATCCATTTACTCACCCACCCACCCACCCACTGACCCACTCATCCATCCACCCATCATCCGTCCTCCCATCCACCACCCATTAGGCCGTCAGAGGACAGATAAACGAGAGGGTCTGGAACACCAGGAAGACCTCTGGATGAGGGGCACCTGGACTGGACCTTAGAGCATGGGGAAGATTTGAAGCTAGGACGGGAGACCAGGGAGGGCGCCCACCAAGAGGCAGAGCACAGACAAAGGTATGGGCATGGCAAAGCCTGTGGTGAGAGGTGAGCACTGAACAAAGTCAGGGAAGGCTGTTAGGCCGGGAGGCAGGGGTTGGGCAGAACCCTGTTGTCTGGGGCCTAAAACCGGGAGGCTCAGGCTTGGCTTAAAGATCATTTGTAGGGAAGGAGCTGGCAGTGACCGCAGGGCCTGTCTGGAGCCACACCCATCAGCCCGAGAGGAGCCTGGGGGCCCATACCACCCCACGTGACACCGCCCCCCACCCACCAGGCGCCCACCCTCCTCTGCACCTGGCCTGTGCTCTGGTGGGGACCCATGTCAGGTGGAGGACATCTGGGTGTGAAGGGGACTGGCCTTCCTGCGTCCGGGCCAGGACCTGCCAAACGGGGCTCGGTGCGCGGGTGGCGTCCACGGGGCCCGGCATCAGACAGGCCCGAGCCATGGGGGGTCCCCCTCCCTGCTGGCCTGGCAGTGATGCGGCCGCCCACCCGTCACCCCGGCTGCTCCCTCCCACCCCTACCCTGTGCCACCCTGCTGACTCACACACTGCCTCCGCGCCACCGCCCTGGCAGGGATGCAGGGAGGGGAGGGTATAAGTGTCCACGGAGGCGGACTCGGCGCCGCCCGTCCCGGCTTCCGAGTGCGGCAGATGGCCTGGTGCGGGGCTGTCCTCCCGCTGCTGCTCATCGCAGCATCCAGCCTGCGAGCCGGTGAGTGGGACGGCCCTGCGGCCGGCGGGGGGACCTGTCTCCAGGCCTCATTTGGCCCATCTCCTCAGCGGGGAGGAGGCCCTTCAGGCGCTGGGGCAGAAGGCCTCCATAGGCACCCCCGAGGCTCACCTCCCTCACCCTAAATCAGCCTCCTGGGCCCTAGAGCCTTCGTTCGGGACAGGTTTGAGGCCCCATTTTCTAGGCGGGAAAAACAAGACTCAGTGGAGGAATGTGGTGTTCCAGTCCGCTGGCCGGAGCCCTGGGCCTCGAAGGGTCTCTGTCAAGCAAGGGTGGGAAGGGAGACACTCCAGGTGCGCCCGGGGGGCAGTCCCAGGGGCTAGACCTCAGTGGCCTCTGCTCCAGCCTCCCCAAAGGCCCTCAAGGGCAGGCGATGAGCTCTGCCCCATCCCCCACCCAGGTGAGGCCTTCAAATGCTTCACATGCGAGCAGCCCACAACCATTTCCTTGTGTAAGAACATCACTCACTGCAAGCCCGAGGCCACGGCCTGCCAGACGTTGCTGGTGCAGACGGATTTGGGTGAGTCCGCTGGGGGCCACAGTGGTCACCTTCCCCAGAAGGTCCCCAGGGCTGGTGGGGGTCAGCGCTGGAGGGCCCACAGATTGGCTCTGGGGTGCAACACAAGGGCTGCGTGAGCCTCGGGGCTCAGGTCCCCACCCCAAGGCTGCACGGTGCACCCCAGTAGGGGCCTGGAGGGAGGAGCATGGACAAGTTCCCGGGCCCAGCCTGGGGGGTCGCGGGGTATCTCTGACGGAGTCGGAAAGGGCCAGACCAGGTGCCTGGAGGGGGGACACCGGGCCGCAGAGGAGCGGACTCTGACGCCTGCCCATCCCCGGCAGAGTACCCCTTCAACCAGAGCCCCAAGGTGATTCGTTCCTGCGCCAACTCCTGCAGAGCCACCGACCCTGACAGCATAGGGAGCGCCCACGCCGTCTACTGCTGCTTCTATGACTTGTGCAACTCCCTGCAGGACACCCGGCTCGGGGCCAGCCGCAGGAGGCCCCGCTCCTTGGCCGCCTCCTTCCCTGAAGGGCCCAGCAGCACCGGGGATCGCCCCTACCCACGTGCTTCTGCGAGCACCCCGAGCCTCAGGTGAATCACGGGCCCCGAGGGGAAGAGCCTCGCCAGGGGCACTCTCTGTCTCCCACCCTTGCAGAGAATAAATAAAGACGAGGCAGAGGCCACCTCTTTCCTTCTGGGTGCCGACAGCCCACGGAGCCAGGTTTCAGGAGAGCCGGGCTGAGTCAGGGACATCCCGGGCCCCTGGCCCTCCTTCTCACCCAGGGCTGTTTGGACTCATTTCACCGAAGGGGAAACGGAGGCTCAGGGGGAGAAAGGCATCTCGGGCTGGCCTTCCTGCCAACTAGTCCCACGGCACCTGAGCAGGACCCTTAGCCCGAGGGAAGTCTGCCCCCACTCCCAGAGCCTCCCCTCAGCCCCTGAGGCACCGTGCCCACGGGGAGGGAGGAAGGAAGCTGGAGTCAGGGTGGGCGCGCCCAGCTCTACCGGTCCAGCATGGGGAAGCTGGGAAGAGAGCCCGGGTGTCCCGGGAGCGCGTGGGGTGGGGTGCCTCTGGGCCAGCAGACACCCACACACATCCAGGGCCTCGGTCACCTCCGCGACAAGGGGCCTACCGTGGCTTTGCCCCGGGGCACAGTTGCAATGAGAAGAAACAGTGTGCAGGGAACCCACCAGCTCGTCCCAGACCCAAGGGCCAGTGCTGGGCTCTGTGCCTTGCGGGGTTCAGAGCAGCACTCCCGGCCGGCAGACGGGCAGCTGTGGCCCCCTGGGGCTGACCCTCAGCCCCCTGCCTTCCCTCACGAGGGCCCCCAGCTGGCTCAGCAGCCCCGGAGGGAGGCGGGGGCAGGAGCCCCGCCCTGCACCCCAGCAGCCTCGGAGCCTGTGTCACCCCAGCGTGCCACCGCCCCTCTCCAGGCCCAAATGCCCACTGGGGCCCCGGGCGGGGCCCTTTCCAGCCTGTGCATTACAGCCCTGGGTTTGGAGCAAGGGGCCAGAGCCACCGCGTCACCATGGGGACTGGGCTGTCACACCGCAGCTCTTGGCCTCAGCTTCCAGAGGGGGTGACAAGGGTCCTTTTCCAGGATGCAGAGGGTGGACGGGTGGGAGGCTCGGCAGCCACCCCAGTCCTGGGGAAGCTGGTGGCCCCAGGTGCCTGCGGGGCCTCCGCACGGCACCGGCGTGGCCAACAGAGGGCGCCCCTGCCCATCTCCACCTGAGCGCCGGGCTTCGGGCCGTCCCTGGGCAGGAGCTGCCACCGAGAACTCAGCCAAGTGGCCTGAGCCCAGGGAGAGCCCATGATGTCTGTAGGCCTGAGAACACCTCCCAGCCCTGCACAGCCCGGTGTCCCCTCCGGAGCTGGGGAGGCCGCAGATGGGGCTTGGGGAGGGCTGGCCCTGGGGAGGGCTGGCCCTGGGGAGGGCTGGCCCTGGGGAGGGCTGGCCCTGGGGAGGGCTGGCCCTGGGGAGGCCGCGGTGCCACCCGGAGCCGCTCACACCGGCAGGGGGCACTTGGGGCCCTAGGTTGGAGGAGGGGGCGCATGCGGTCACAGAGCATGCAGGAACAGGAGGTCATCCACGGGCGGGACTCTCAAACCCCACCGGGGCCAGCCCTGTGCCCTGGTCTGCAAGCCCCTCCCCCCTCCATGGCTGGACCTCCTCCAAACAGAAAGAGCCAGAGCGAGCCTCCCCTCCCCCTGCCCCCACCCAGCTGGGGTGCGTCTCCCTTGAGAGGCCAGGGAAACTGCAGTGGCCCCCGGGACAGTGATGTGTGGCCCAGGTGCCCCGACCATCCTGAATGCCTCCCACAGACCCTGCCTCCCAGCCCCTGCCCTGCTCCAGGGTGCCAGCTGGCCGCCACCACCGCATGGACCTGCAGGGACCCAGCCCCACTATGCGCACACCATTCCGTCCCCAGTCACGCCGGGGAATCTGTCCCTGTCCCACAGCTGCAGCGACCCCAAACTCCCCCACTCCCTGTACGCGCCCCGCCCCGCAGGACCTGCCCGAACATCTCTGAGACGAAGAGAAGCAGATATGCCACGTGGCTACGCCGGGGCCCCGCAGGCCGGGGGCTGGCTGCTCAGGGCAGGGGCGAGGCCCAGTGTGGCCAGTCCAGGGCTCCCCGGGGCCTGCCCGGGAGGTGGGAAGAGTGAGGCATCAGGCGACCTCCTGGCCGCAGACCACTGGTCTGCCACCGACTGAGGCCAGGCCACATGGCTTCCCCATCACTGAACACCTGCTGCAAATCCAACTTCCCAGCTGCCCATTCTTTTCCAGGCCTGCGGAGCCGGGCCCTCCTGGGCCGGTGGTCAGAGCCCAACGCGGCCTCTGCCGTCGCCCCCCCACCTCCCTGCCTTACGTCCTGGCAGCCCCGCTTGCTACCCTCTTTGAGGGGCTGGCAGGATGAGCCCTGTGCTGCCCCCACCCCTATACCCGTCCCGTTACGGTCCGCTGACCCCTGCCCCACCTGCCACCCCACGACCTCGCCCCAGTAACCCCAGGCTCCAAGCCCTCACCTCCCAAACTCCTCGGGACCGGCTCCTGGGACCAAACCAGAAATGGGCACCAGCCCCCCACAGACTGGGACAGCCAGGTCCAGGGGCTGGGGACCAGGACAGCAGCACGGCCTACCAGGGCGTTGGGGCAAATCCTTTGTGGCCACGGTCCCACGTTCCGTGAAGAGGCAGCAAGTCTTGTTCTGCCTACCTGGTCCCTAAGTTCACGGGACCCCGAGAAGCCTAGACAGCACCCCCCCCCCAGAAGACACCACTGTGAGGGGAGCCGGGCCTGGACAAATGAAGACTTCTCCCAGCACATGAACATTAAAAACCCTTTAATCTTGGGCTTTCTTTAAATAAAACAGAAACATTGCAGCTTTCCCATTGCAGCTGTGAGGCAGAGGTCAGCATGGGGGGCAGGCAAGGGCGGAGGCGCTGCTGGGCCCCTCGCTCCAGCGGGGGTGGGGTGCCCGGGCAGGGTGAGAGAGGCGGTCCTGGGGCTCCACGGCTCGGCCTACGTCATGGGGGACCACAGGCGGGCGGCACCTCGTCCTGAGCACGCACGTGAGCAAGCAGCAGTCCCGCCCTCGGGGCCTCGACCCCAGTCCCCAGGCAGCTCTGCGCACCCGTCTTGCCGTTGGTGCTCTGAGCCACCCTCTGCTTCTCTCCAGGCCTCCCTAACTGGAGGGCAAGTTAGGCAGGAGCAGGTAGCTCTGTTGGTGTCCTAGGAGCCTGGGGACCCTGCCAGGGAGCCACCCAGCCAAAGCCCAGAAGCCCCTTCCCCGGCCCCAGCCCACGGAGCGAGGCCGTCCCGCGGCAAAGGGAAAAGTCGCCAGCAGGACGCCTGTTGAGGACAACCCCCGGAGGAGGGCAGACGCCTGAGGTGCTGGAGGCCCAGAGAGGGTGGGGTCTGACCCACAGTCCCAGAGCACAGCCCTGGGAGCACCCAGAGGTGTGGATGAGCAAGGGCAAGGCGCAGAGGGCGCCCAGGCAGAGGCCTG
The DNA here is from genome assembly GCA_028533885.1 of Nasua narica. Classification (NCBI taxonomy): domain Eukaryota; kingdom Metazoa; phylum Chordata; class Mammalia; order Carnivora; family Procyonidae; genus Nasua; species Nasua narica. The sequence continues at coordinate 167,788,731 of CM052798.1, read as the reverse complement.
CTCCCTGCTCCCTTCCCTCCTCGGGCAGGCCCCAGCTAGGACGGGAAGCTCACCACCAGCACCGGAGAGCCTGTGCCGTCCGACCTGGCTGGTCTCAGCACAGCCTCTGGCTGTAGGTCCTGCCCGCACCCTGGGGGCGCCCCCATGCCCTCCGGCCGGCCGGCCGGTCTGGGCCCTGTTTGCCCAGTCTCCACCTGGGCCTGCCCCTCCCCCACCCGCAGCCACAGGCCTCTGCCTCAGAATGCGGCTCTGACCCTTCGCAGCTCCTCACCAGGCCGGAATTGGGCCCCAGCCCTGCCTCCGGGACCGCTGGGGCCTCACCCCTGCAGCCCGCTCAAACTCCAGGCTCCAGTGCTCAGGGCGGCTTTAGCTCGTCCCCCTAGTCCAAGCCCTCTCCCGACTTGAGCCCCTGGAAGCCTGGCTTCCCCTGCCGGGTGGGGTGGGGCCCATCCCCATTCCCCCACAGCCCCCACGCTGAGGGCCGTGGGCCTCCCACTTTCCTCATCACGTCCACCCTGAGGGCAGAGCTGGGTCAGGGCCTCTGTGTGTCCCCAGCCGGTGCCCGGCATGGCGTAGGGGAGAGGGGCGTCGATAACAGGCTGGGGGAGGGAGGGGCTGAGCGTGGGGAGGGGGCCGGGCTGAGTGGGCTGGCAGCAGGCCACTCCAGCTGGGGGACAGCCCAGCCAGCCAGTCGGTCCTGCACTCTCTGTCCCTGGCAGGCACGGACGGGAGGGCCACTGCCCCCAGGGGCGAGGCCGGCGGGCAGGGTGCGGTGGTCACTGGTCCTTGATGATGTCACTGAGCCCACTCTCGGCCCTGAGCAGCTGGCTGCTGGCCTCGTTGTAGGCGATCCAGTGCTGAAGGTCTTCGGGCAGTTCTGGGGGCTCCACCTGCAGGGGGAGACGGAGACCGTGAGGTTCCCACCCACTCCACGGCCAACACCAACCAGCAGGGGCAGCAGGAAGGGCCCTCCTGGCCAGGGTGCTGCCTTCACACCTCTGGGCCTCTGCTCATGCTGTTCCCTCTTTCTCCTCTTCCAGGTGCCCCTCCCCGAGGCCCTCAGGGTCTGCACTTCCCCCAGGCGAGAGCCTCTGAGGCCAGTTGGCAGGAGACAGGTGACTGCGGAGGGGAGGCCCAGAGGGCATCAGGAGCCGAGCTGGGGGATGGGAGCGGAGGGGCGGCTGTCAGAGCCCCCTCTGCTGGGTAAGTGCTGGACAGGGGCTCGCCTGGAGCCTCTCTCCTTCCCGAGCGCATCAGGAGCAGCTGGACCTGCGGCTCTGGGCCTGGCTACCGCGTCCCCACCCCTGCCCACTCGGCCACACCACGGCCTTGCTCCCACTCAGCCACCGTTCTGTGCTGGGGAGGCAGGCGAGAGACGGGCTCAGGCCTGACCCGTCAGAGGCCCTGCAGATGGGCGGTGGGCGTTCCCAGGGGCAAGGGGAGAAGTGGGGGCAGAAGGGCTCGGGGCCGCAGCCCCAGCCTCCCCTGCAGACAGGGGCGCTCTGCCCGGCGTCCGGGCCGGGCTCCCAGGAGCACTGTCCTCCCAGCCAGCTGTGGCGACCAGCCACGGGGACTCAGCTGTAGGCCGGTTGTCACCCCAAGGCCACCCTGTAGCAGCAGGCAGGATCCCTGGGCACCAGACTCGGACTGCCCTGCACTAAACCCGAGACTGCCTGGGGCTCTCCCTGACCCGGGGGCTTGGCCAGGCCCCAGGGCCCTTCCGGGCCACAGCCTGGCCCTCCCTTTGTGGCTGCACGGCCTCAGCTCAGCTTTGCTACCAGCCCTCTGCGAAGCCCCTCCCAGCCCGGCCGGCCGCCTGGCACCCTCTCTTGCAGGAAAGGCCCCCCTCTGCCTTTTAGTTCCAGCTCAGTCCCTACACGTGAAGGGACACATGGACCATCTCTGTCCCTACAGCGAGGGGGACATCCAGGACCTTTGGGTTCAGAGACAGAGACAGAAAACCAGGGAGCTGTGCCCATGGCCCCTGGTGCAGCCTTGGGCGGTTCCTGTTGCCTCTCTGAGCCTCAGTTTCCCCACCTCTGATATGGGGGAAAGGCTGCCTCTCACAATTAAGGTGAGCTTGTGTCCCTCCTGGCTCAGGAGGCTCCTGCCCAAAGCCAGAGAGGGCAGCGCCCTGGTTTAGGGCACCGAGGGGTTGGGGCAGGCCCTGGCTTTGGCATGGAGGCTGCAGGCAAGTTTCTGGGAACCCGCCTTAGGCCGGAGCCTGCCCTGGAAACCGTCACCGCGGTGGTGCCCCAGCTTGTCCCCAGGGTGCCCGTTGCCATGCTGCGGTAGCGGGCTGCGGTAGCGGGCTGTGCTGGAGGGAGCCGGCCCTGGGGAGGGTCCTTTGGCCCGGCGCACGCACTCGGGTACTCTCTCCAACTGGCAAAGGCAGAACAGCCTGCAGCTCTCTGGGGCTCAATCCCCCAGCCCAAACCCAGGGGCTCCAAGCTGGGTGAAAAGGGCAGGGGGAGGGGTGGGCTGTCCTCAGGTCCTCGGGAACTCCCAGTAACCTCCTCTCACTGATACGGTCCCTCATGTTCAGAACCAAGGACCCGAGGCGGTTGCTGCACACTCCAAGCCCCCCAGCAGCACCAGGACTCAGGCGCCTGGGAGCGATCTGGTCTGGGGTTCCTTGTGCTGGGAAAGGTGGAGGGTATGGCACGGAGTCCGGAGGGGCAAGGTGGAGCTGTGGCGAAGGGAAGCCTGCTAAGAACGGGCACGAGCAGTTGATTCAGGGCCCCTGGGAGCTCCCGGGAAGAACGGGCATCAGTGAAGGGAGGCCCTGGATCTAAAGGCAAGGGCTGGGGTGGTACTCAGAGGGACAGGGGCACCCCAAGGAGGCACTGGCAGAGGGGAGGGGGTCAGGGACCAGGAGCCCTGAGGGCCCTGCGGGGGACGTGCACCCGGGAGGGGAGGGGGGCGGGGGAAGAGGGCGCTCACCCGGCGCTTGCACAGGTGCTGCACGACGCGCTCCGGCGAGGTGCCCAGCACATGCTGGCGGGAGCGCAGCAGCGCGCACACGAAGCCGTCGCGCAGACTGATGAAGCGCGCCTCCAGGTAAAAGGCACGGTCGTCCCAGCCCAGCAGGCGGGTGCGCACCTCAAAGGGCTCGAACAGGCGCAGCGAGCGGCGATAGCGCGCACACGAGGCGGCCAGCACGGCGCGGGCCCCGAGCGCGCGCAGCGCCCCCAGGACCCCGCAGCGGGCCAGGTGCGCGGCGCGCGCCACGTCGGCCTCGCGCAAGTAGCGCGCGTTGTTCATGTGCAGCAGCAGGTCCAGGTCCGAGGGCAGCACGCGGCCCGCGTAGCGTTGCTCGGCCAGCAGGTCGCGGACGGGCGGCTGCAGCAGGCGCGCGCGCAGCACCGCGCACGGCACGCGCACCAGGTACCAACCGTCCAGCAGCGCGAAGTAGGCGAGCGCCACCACCAGCGACGCCACGAGCAGCCCCAGCATCGCGGCGGCGGGCTCGGGGCGGGGGGGCGCTGGAGGCGGCGGCTGCGGAGGCCACGGCGCTGGTGTCGGCGGCGCCGGTGCCCGCTCGCGGGGAGTGCCGCGCCGCCGGAGCGAACCACCTCGCGCGGCGGGCCGGGGAGGGACGCGCCGGAGGCCGCCGCTGCCGCAGGCCCGGGCCCCGCCCCCCCGCGCCCTCAGTGGTCCGCCCCGCCCCGCCCCGCCCCTCCCCTCCCCTCCCCTCCCCCCGCGCCCTCAGTGGTCCGCCCCGCCCCCCGCGGCCCGCCCCGCTTTCGCTTTCGCCGGGCGCCGCCCCACAGCGCCATCTGGCGGGCGCGCCCCGCGCTGCAGGCGCCGCAGCCTCCGCGCTGCTGCGCGCTGTCTCCTCCCGCCTGGTTGGGGGCCCGAGCCCCCACGCCTGCCTCTCCGCGGCCCTTGAAGCCTCCGCCCGCCTCGGAGAGGCGGCCACGGATCGGAGCAGAGGCAGGGGCTCCAGCACTTCCCGGCCCAGGTGGCAGGACTTGGCAAGAGAAATGGACGCCGCCGCCCCCCGCGGCACTGCTTCAAGACTCCGCTGGAAAGCGACCCTCCGAGGCTCCAGAACGTCCAGGGGCACCCCACCTGCTGGGCAGGGCGACCGCCCCGGTGCCGCCGCGGCGGGTTCAGGGTGCATCACGGTCTGGCCCCTGTGGCTTTCTCAGTCCCGGCTGGTCACCTCATCACCCCCACCCCCAGGTCCGGGCCATCTCAAACTCATTCCCAAGCATCCCCGGCCTTTCGGAGAGGGAGCAGGTAACGCCAGGGACGGAGGGACAAGGACTCACAGGTGTCGCCAGCACGTGGGATGTGGCCCAGCAACCTGTCCCTTCTCTGCACCACAGCTTTGCTTTTCTGGCTTTGCTTCTGTGGCCAGTAGCTGGGCAGAATGGGGTCTGGGTCTTCCTGGGTCCTTGGATCTGCTTGGATACTCCCAGGGACGGGACGTTCATTCTCTAGCAGGGCAGACCCGGCTACCCTAGGAATCCCTGGAGGTAAGAAAGACCTTACCCCACACCACTCACATTTGTCCCTGTCATGCTCGCCCTGTCCCTGGGGTGGGGCAGCTTCTCAGGATGACGATGTCTTTTGAGCCCCCTGGGCAGCAGCTCTGTGAACGCCTCTAGAGGCCTGCTCTGGAGATGTCAGTGAAGGTTGGTACATGATAAAATGGGGGGTCAGGGGGCTCCCAAGAGCCCTGCCCCCACCCTCCCCACAGCCCGGGCTCCCTCTGCCTAGCCACCCACGCCGAGGAGCCCCCCACCACTGCAGGTACCAATTCCTTCTTAGCTGCCCGCCATCCGGCTGCATCAGGCCCCCACCACAGACGCAGGGCACCCTGGGGCGTCATCGTCCGATGATGAGGGGTCCCGTCAGGTCAGGGACTCTGGGGCATCAGACCTGGAACCCCTCCCTCTGCCCTGGCTTGAAGTACTGAGCCCCAGGATCTGCGCACGGTGGGGGGGACTCGGAGGGGTTACTCCTGGGTCCCCTTGATTCCTCAAGAGTTGTCCTGTCTGGATAGTGCCTGGTGTCACCGACACAGGCGGCCCCGCAGCCTAAGTTCTAGTGGCCGCCCCTGGGTTCAGGGCTCGGGGCAGAGGAGGAGCGCAGGCTCGCGGCACCAGCCAGCGGAATAGGAGCCGTGGAGCCAGCAGCCGGAGTGCCCCCTCTTCCCCTGGGCCCCTTCCTCTGCCCTGTCCCAGGCCCGCTGCTCTTGCCTGGTCGGAGGCTTGCACACGGTGATTGTTACAGTGAAGGAGTAGCCTGTGGGTGCAGCAAAGTGGGGACTGAGAGGGCCCAGACCTGTGTCTGTGGTTCCAGCGGGTGGCCAGCCCGTCGCCCCCTGGAACCTCAGGTCCATACAAAGGGAGAGGGCGCTGTAGCTGGCAGTGGCTCTGCTGCAACTCCGGGGAGGGAACCCGCCGTGCCTCGGTATCCCCAGATGCACTCTCGCTCCCAGAGGGGTCGCCCGCCTGCTGTGTGCCCACGCCTGGGGCAGCAGTGCTCCGCAGGGAGGCAGGCTGTGTGTCTGTGGGCACGTGGGGACGTTCATGTGCAGCGCAGAGCCGGGCCTGGCCCAGAAAGGCCAATCCCCGGGGGCCGCCCCTGCCCCCATAGCCTCGGCGGGGTGGGCAGATGGGGTCCCGGCTGTGGGGACTTGGGCAGGGGCGCTGAGCCTCTCCAGGGGCTGGTGAGTGATGCCAGGCCCCAAGGCCCCCATAGGGCCTGCCCCACCCCACCCCTGCCCTGCCCCAACAGGGCTCCTTCCTGTCTAGCTTGCCTCCTTCTTGCTGTAGCTGTGTCCCCGTGTGCAGGTTCCGGAGCAGAAGGAGAGAAGCCCCAGGAGGTAGGTGGGCCCCCGCCTCAGGGAGGAGTCTGGGGGCAGGGAGAGATGGGGCCACAGAGAGACAGGCAAAGTGGGCGGAGGGGCCGGGAGCCACCTGGCAAACATGGAGCCTTGAGAGGCAGAGGAGGATGGACGCCTCTGCCCCCCCACTTTCCTGCCTCCAGAGGGTCTGGCCTGGCACCCCCAGGCAGCTGCCCTGCCCCCACTCCAGCCGCCCTCCCCACTGCACCCCGAGTCCTACCAGGGAGGAGCGGCCCTTCACAGAGCGGGGCCCAGGCTGCTGACCAACAGGGGACCTGGGTCACGTGGGAAGGGTGCCCTACTCCTGAGTGGTCGCAGATGGAGACCTCGCCAACCTGGGCAGGGCTGGCGGGGGTGGGGGGACAGGCCCTGGGATCCATGTTCGGGCTGAGCCAGAGTCCCTGGGGGGAGGACGGCGCAAGACCGCCTCCAGCCCGAGGCCGGGCACGGCACCAGGGCCAGAGGTGCCCACTCAGGGACGCTGCTGGGCGTCTGCTTTAGAGTGAATGCGCACGCAGTGGAGGAGGGTGACGAGCCAGCTGTGTGGCCTCGGGGCAGTTCCTTCACCTCTCTGTGCCCTGGCTCTTTCCCTGGTGGAGGGGAGGAGTCCTTGACTGATTGCGCGGAGACCTGTGGGCGAGCACCTGGGGCAAAGGGTACGCTCGCTCCCGTTGTCACCTGTCATGACGGAGGCAAAAGGCTCAGACAGCGTCTCCAACGCGGAAAGTGCTCGGGAAACAGCATCTTAAAGACGAACCCAAGTCCGTCTGTCCAGGGGAGCACCTCAGCCTCCAGATAGAACCGAGAGGGTCTGTCTTCCTCGCTATGGAAAGATCTATGTTTAGAAAGCGGTTTGCTGGGGAGCGTGTGTCTGGGGACCCAGGTAGGCACGTTTGTGGCGTGCCCCTGCGTGTTCTCGCACGGGAAGCACCCGGAGCCGGTTCTCTTCACCCGTGCTCTCTTCTTCCTTGTCTTTCTGTAGTTCATAAAGGCAAGGGGGTGAGGGGACGGGGAGATTGGGGTCCGCTGCTGACGGGCCCTGGGCCAGCGGGCTGCCCCCCCCCCGGCCCCACCCAGAGAGGAGGAGCCCTCATCGGCCCTCCGTCCTGGAGGACCACTGTGCCAGCGCGCCGTGTGTCGGGAGGGGCTCTTGCTCCCCCTTCTGTTGTACAGTGAGGCCACATGAACTTGAGGACAGCTCAGGAGGTCAGAGGAGAGCCCCTGGTTCCGGGACATGGAGAACCCCGCCAGGCCTCCCACATCGCAGGGCCTGCCCGCCCTCTCCGCTCCCCCCAACCCAAATATTTCAAACCCAGGAGCCCGGGACAGGATATGGCGGTCAAGGAACCACCTCACTGCCCTGAGCCTCAGCCCCAGGGAGGAGCACCATGCCCAAGGAGTTCCCGCCCTGCTCAGTGGACTGTGGCCCGTCCCGCTGCACTTCTGGGCCCCACAGAGGCCTTCCTGGCCCCACCAGTGTTTGTGATCCTCTCTCTGTGCCTTTTTCTTTTTCGAGCTTCTCCTGCTAACAAGCTACATATTTCTGTGCTGATCCGGTTCACCTAAGCCCACTGTCCTGTAAGTTCCGTGACCTGGTGGCTCTAGGGCAACAAGAGAGCTCGGGGAGAATCCAGACAAGTCCACAAACTGCTGTTTCTGGTGTACCTAGAACGGCGCCTGGAACATAGTAGGTGCTCCGGAACTATTTGCTGGGGAGATGTCCACTGCGTCCTGGGCAGGGTCAGTGATCCTGAGCCCCACAAATTCGGGGCACAAAGTACCACCAGAAGCCCAGTCCTGAGCCCCCACCAGTCCTCAGTCTCCAAGCTCCAGCCCAGCCCAGCTCCTCATGCTCTGCCCAGGGCCCCCCGGGGGGCCCTCCCAGGAAGCAAAGGCCTGGCCCTGAACCCTGGACCCTGGACCGGAGCCAAGTCAGGTCTGTGTGCTGAGCCAGGCTTGGGCCCCAGGAGGGCATCGTGGGGGAGGCCGGAGCCCATAGCCGCCCCCCAGGAGCCGGGGCTGGGGGCGGTGAAAATCAGCACTCACGGGGGGTCTCCACCCCTCCGAGGTGGTGACCCTGGGACCCAGTGGCCCGCCTGAGGACACACAGGGAGACTCTGGGCCTCTGGCCCGGCCTCGCTGGTCAGTGTGACCCTGCCCCACCCCCAGCACAGTGCTGGTGTGCATCTGGGAACACCATCCCGTGCGGCCCTCCTCTGGCCCCGCTCACAGGGCCCCCGCTCACAGGACCCCGCTCACAGGACCCCCGCTCACAGGACCCCCGCTCACAGGACCCACCCCCCCCCGCTCACAGGACC
>CM052798.1:167754021-167780053 GCA_028533885.1 Nasua narica | reverse complement strand
CCCCCCCCCCCCCCCCCCCCCCGCCCTTCACAGCTGTCACCCCTGCCCGGGCCATCTTGTCCGGGTGAGACCGCTCTCCTGGGATCTTGACCTGGATGTCCCAGAGCCGCCGGCCTGGCCACCCAGCTCGGCGGCAGGCCCCACAGTCGCCCCATGCAGGCGTTGTGACGCATGGGCATGGGGCCCTCCCTGTCTGCCGCAGGCCTCTAGGTGCGTGACCCATGATGGTTCCTGGCCCTCGGGGGCTGAGCGTCTGCTGGGCCAAAGCTGCCCGGTCTCCCAGATGTGAGGTCGTTCCCCCCCCCCCCCCGCGAGGCCCACAGGGGTGCCTTGATGGCATCTGTCCCTCGTCACCTCTCTCTGGGCCGCAGGCCAGGGTCTGCCACAGCTGTCGTGCAGTTCGTACTAACTTTGAACAAAACGCCCCCGTTTCCGTTTTGCTGTGGGCTCCGCCACTTACACAGCCAGTCCCGCCCGCCAGGGTCCCTTCCCCGTCCTCAGGGAGGGGGTCCGCTGCTCTGTGATCTGTCTGAAAAGAGGGTGGACACAGAGATCACGTGGCAGAGGGGGACCCCGCTGCGTACTGAGCATCTCCCTGAACCTCAGACTGGCTGGGCTGGGGGTTGGGGTGCCAGGAACCCGGTCCGGGAGCCAGCGGTCCTGGTACTTCTGTGGACTGCCGTCGGCCAGCGTGCAGGGTGGGAGGGAGCCACTCCAGACAGCCTGTGGGCCCTGGCCTCTGTAGCCGGCAAGGGTCTCTCCGCAGAGGCTCATCGCGGATGGCGGGCCCCCAGCAGGGGCGGGGGTCTGCGGCAGCAGCAGGATGCCTGACCAATCGTCTGGGTCACAGTCCACGTCTCTTGTTTTGCGTTCTTGGCCTGAAGGTCGGTTGGGGCACCGGGGAGTTTGGGAGGGCCGGCGGCAAGCCCTGGGGCGGGGGGCGGGGGGTGCTCTGAGCTGGAAGATGACCTCTCGGCCATTGGCTGGCCTACTCCGTGCCTCCCCCTGGTTTCGGGACACCTGTATGTTCCCCGCAAGCCACTGTGGATGGCAGAGCTGGGCTGAGACGGCCAGGGCAGGGCTCCTGGGCTTCTCCCCCCGTCCCTGGACAGGACCTGGCCGCTGTGCCTTCCTCTGTCTCCCCGGCCAAGCTCCAGGCCGGCCTCCAGTATCCCAAGGGTCAGGAATGGTCCAGGATTGCGGCGGAACGGATGAACGGCTTAAAACATGATGGCTGTCTGCGCCAGCCTCCCGCCTGGGCTTCTCCCACGTCATGGGTTCATCCGAGGGCACGTGCACTCGTCCCTGGCCAGAGTGGGATGGCGCAGGGGTGGCACTTAGGGGACAGGCCTCCAAGACAAAGGCCAGGACATCAGGGACAGGCCGGTTGTGGGTTTGGGCTGGGTGCGGCCACAGAGTGAGGCGGGTGGAGCCCCGTCCCCCGGTGGTCAGCGCCATCCATCCACCACCGCAGGAGCTAGACTATCCCCCAGCCCTACGACTGCCCTGGGGGCAGCTGTCCTTGTCCCTTACCTGCAGGGAAGGGGACGCCGGGCCCCATCAGCTTGGGAACGGAGGCAGGGCTGGACTCCAGGGCTCTTCCGGCCACAGCCCAGCCCCCAGACCCATGGCCGCCCCTGCCCGCTGCTCTGTCTTCCTCCTCTGGCCTCACCAACCACTGGCATCCTAGGCCCATCCGGGCCCGGGCGCCACCTTCCGGCTGTGTGCCCGCCTAGCACGTTCTCTGATCTCCCCTCCCCCACTCCCAGTCTCCCCTCTCCACTCCGCCTCTCCCCCCCTCCTCCCCCGTCTCCCTCTCTGCCTCTGCTGCACTTCAGTCCCCCAGTCTCCAGGCCTGAGGCCCACTGGCCTGACCCCTCAGCCGTCCCTGCAGTTGGCTGTCACCGCCGCCACCCCCAAACCTGGAGTTCTGGGGGAGAGTACAGGGCCCCCAGGGGTGCCCCCAACCCACTGCACTTTCAGCTCGCCACCCCCACCCCCACACACATGCCCTTCCGAGTGGAAAAACAGGGCCCTTTCTGCCCAGCAGGCCCCCAGACCGCGCCCCCATCAGGCTTCTGCAGGCCCCCAGACCCACTCCTGTAAGGGCCCAGAACACACCCCCTTTGCCTCCAAAACTTTAGCTAAAGCCACAGCTTCCACAACCTGCTTCTTTGGCCTCCTCCCGTCCAGGGGCAACAGGAGCTGGGACTCAGGTCCCCACCTCCTCCTCCACCGAGGGCTGTTCCCCACCTATCCCAGAACCCTCCGGCTGCCCCTAGGGTCCCATGTGTCCCCCACAGGTGGGGCTCAGGGTCTTCTTGGCTCCTTCAGACCCGGATCGGGGCAGGGCCTGGGGATCCAGGGAGCCTCAGGGAAGAAGTCAGACCCCCAGCCTGAGCTGTAAGGAGTCAAGTTTCCCACGCTGAGGCAGCTACCCTGACCCTGGGAATAAGGCAGACAGGGGGCTCCCCTCCCTAGATACTGCTGGCCCCCAAAGCCACCTAGGCCAGAGATGGGTGACTGAAGTGGGTCCAACACCAGGGCAGAAGCATTGACTGAGCAATTTATGGGGTTCTGCCCATTTCCATGGCAGGAGCAGCCTGAGGAGCCCCCAGTCCCCCTGCATCCCCAGCTGGAAATGAGCCCCACATTTCTGTCTAGCCACCGCACGGTGACACCGTGTTCCCTGAACTGAGTGGACACTGCTTTTTTCTACATAAAAATAAAATGCCTTGACAGGAGTGCACAAGGACCTCAGTGTCAAGTTGCGAGTGAACCCAGAGAGCTGTCCCAGGCCTCAGGCTCAGGCTGCCGGGGTAGGAGCAGGTGTGGCCGTCCCCCAAGGCCACCTTGGTCAGGGGGCAGTCCCTAAGACCCACTGCCATCAGGCAGGGGCCCAGAGCCATGCCAGACCCTCCCTGAGGACAAACTGAAGACAGTGAAAGTGACTTCCCCTGCCAGCCCACGTCTTGGGCGGGAGGTTGGGGGGCAAGGCGAGGCTTAAGTCTGTAGACAGTCGTCTAAGCCAATCCTGGAAAAAGTTCTCAATCCGCTCAGCCTCGGAGCCTGGTACCACCATTATCATCCTTGCCACCACCCTGGGCATTCACCTGGCCAACATCCTCATCACCTCCCCCACAACCAAATGGCATCATTGATGCCATTATCACCAGTTCTAGCACTGACACCAACACCTTCAGCGCCTCCTTCATCATATCACTTCTGACATCACAGTGATTATCACCATCAGCAGCAGCCCCACCATCACCCTCATCATCAACATCACCATCATCATCACCACCATCAACACCATCACCATCACCACCACCATCACCATCCTCACCACCATCACCACCACCACCGTCACAACCACCACCGTCACCATCACCACCATCATCACCCTCATCACCATCATCCTCATCATCACCATCATCGCCAACATCACCATCACCATCATCATCAACACCAACACCATAACCACCACCATCACCATCCTCACCACCATCACCACCACCACCATCACAACCACCACTGTCACCATCACCACCATCATCACCCTCATCATCAACATCACCATCACCATCAACACCATCACCACTGTCACCATCATCGTCACCCTCATCATCACTCTCATCACCACCATCACCACCACCACCGTCACAACCACCACCGTCACCATCACCACCATCATCACCCTCATCACCATCATCCTCATCATCACCATCATCGCCAACATCACCACCACCATCACCATCACCACCATCACCAACATCACCATCATCACCATCATCATCCTCATCACCAACATCACCATCACCATCAACACCATCCTCATCAACACCATAACCACCATCACCCTCATCACCATCATCCTCATCATCACCATCATCGCCATCATCCTCATCACCATCATGATTGTCACTGTCATTACTACAATAGCAACATCATCATGATCACTAATAACCTCTCCACATTATGGCCACATCCTTCTTATCACGATAATATGATCATCATCACAATTATCGTTACCTCTCCCATGATCATTATTGTCAGCCACACCATCCTCATTACCATTACATCTTTACTGTCACCATCACCACCATGACCCTCATCACCATCACCATGACCACGTTCATCACCAATACTCCCAATAGCCCAATAGCTCATCCACCACAAGCATTAACTATGCTTCCCCCAACCTTCTTCCATCCTTCTGTCTACCACCTCACCTTCCGTTCTTCCATCTAGCAAGACCTTCACCCAGTTTCTGCCCAGCTATCCAAGCTTTGAGGTGCAAGATAGGTAAGACCAAACCACAGTCCCCACAGAGTCCAATATGTGCAGACCTCTGGGGCACAGCCCATGGGGGGCTCTAATAGTGTGCATCGGGGCTCCAGGAATCACTGGTCTTCTGGGGTCCTAGGGACAGAGCCCAGAGCAGCTACTAAGGAGTGGGTGGATGGTGAATGTGGCTGAGCAGGAGCAGCTGTGTGGGCCTGGGAGTCTCTGTCCCTTCCCCTCCATCCAGACAAGGGTCAAGAGGCTCCACAGGGAGCCCCAGACCTTGGAGCCCTGAGGTTCACAGAGAGCAAAGGCTCTTCTGCCCTGCCCTCAGTCACAGGCCGATTCTTCACTGCACTGCTCCTTTGTGTGTCAAGGGACCCGCCCATGTATTCATCTGCTATACTCGGCCTCTCTGTAGTGGTGACTCGCTTTGGCCCTACAGGGTGTTGGGGTGGAGCACCAGTAACTCATCACATCTGCTCTGGGGGCATCTGGGCTTGTTCGCAGGGGGCTCACGCCCGTGGTGGAAATGCTGAGGGTTCACATGTCTCAGCCCTGGGGAGGGCAGGCACACAAGAACGGGGATCTCGAGGAGGCCACGCTGGTCCCAGCCGCCTCACAGGGAGAAGGACTGAGGTCTGGCAGGTGCCCGCAGGTGGGCAGAGCGCTATCAGCCCAGGCATCCTTCTGCCGGGCCTGACACCACTCCCACAGTGCTTCCCTGCTCCCCCATACCAGCTCCAGCACCCAGAATGGCGGGCTCAGCCCCTGCTGGCATCTACGCTCCCTACACAGGGAGGCTGCCGGCACGGGGGCCCCTGGGGGTGGTTATTTGCTGAATCACCGCAGAGATGTCACTGAGCCCTGGCACCCAGAGGCAATCCAGGTTGGGAGTCAAAGCTCCCGCCTCCAGCTCCCCGGGCTCGCTCTCTTGCTCTCTCTCGCTCTGAGCCCCTCCCCAGAAAGTCCTGGCTCAGCCCCAGCAGGAAAAGGAAGCTGAACCAGGGTCTTCAAACATGTTGGCCAAGCTTTTTTCCATTCAGGGCTGGGCTGGATGCCACCTGTCCCCTACTCCCCTGTGAGTGAGGGGGCGTTCAGTCCAGCCCCGGGCAGAACAGACTCCGTCGCATGCACAGCGCTAAGAAGTGCCGGAAGAGTCGTCCCCCAACAGATGCAGGGCCCCTCTCCTCACCCACGGGCTTGGACACCAAGGGCCAACCTCTTGGAATGGCTGCGGGTGGCGGTGGCCTCCAGTCAGTTTCCTAGAAGCAGGACCTAAGGTGGGACATCTGTTCCACTGGTTCACTGAGGGAGGGGCTCTCTGCAGAGGCAGAACGGGGGCGGGGGGGCAGAGCTGAGGACCGGCTTGTACACAGCTCAAGTCCAGCTTCAGCAACCCCAGTGGAGCTCCGGAGGGTGAACGTGGCTCCCGGGAACCGGCTGCCCACCTTCCATCCAACGCCGGTCAGTGGCCTCCACCTCCGAGAGAGCGCCCCTGCTCCCCGAACAAGGGCAGTTCTCCAAAGGAAGGGGCCTAGTGCTCTCCCAGCAGCTGGGCAGGGGCGCCACCCAAGAGAAGGGAGGGGTCTGGGGAGTATTACTTCTGACTGCTGCGCAGCGAGCTGCCCCGAGCTCAGCGGCTTCAAGCAGCCGTCATTGTAGTCTCTCTGAGCGTCCACGGGGCAGGAGCTCGGAGGGCCTGGGCTCCCGCAGGGCTCTGCTCAGCGCCCTGCCAGGCTGCCGGCCTCCCCGGAGGGACAGACCCTGGAGTATCAGCTCCTGGGTTCACATGCGCAGCTGCTGGCTGGAGGCTCCAGTGGCTCCCTAGCTGTTGGTCAGGCTGCACAGCGGGGTGCTTATGATGGGGAGGAAAAGGAGGGAGTCAGAGAGAGCCCTTAAAAAGGGATCTGGCTCCTCCCATGCTGTGGCCCCACCCTCCTGGACTCTGGCCCCACCCCTCCTGGAAGCTGGCCACACCCCCTCCTGGACGCTGGCCCCACCCCCCCTGGACGCGGGCCACACCCCTCCTGGACGCTGGCCACACCCCCTCCTGGACGCTGGCCCCACCCCTTCCTGGACGCTGACCTTTGGCTCTCACAGGGCTCTGTTGCCTTCCCAGTGTCCTCTCTGGGAAGCTTTCTCAGGCTCTTCTCTGCACCCCCCACCCCCTGGGCTCAGCCAGCGTCCATATCTAGGCCTCTTCAGGTGGGAGCGGTGTCCCAGTGAGCACGGGGCCAGGCGAAACAGGTGCTGAGAGAAGGGAGTTCCCTGCCCCTCAGGGGGACCCCGCTGGCTCTCTAGGCTCACCCCCACCCTGGGACCTGCAACCTTCTGGCTTTGGCAGCAAGAGGCCACGGACTCCAGCTGGTGACAAGGGAAGGGCCAGAGCCCAAGGCGGGGGAAAGGCAGGGCAGGTGGCGACGAGGCCCCAAAGACCCATAGCCACTGAGGGTGGAAGCCGGCACAGAGGGATCTCAGCTCTGGCCCCGGCAGGCCCCTGCCCACTGTGCCACCTGGACATGCTCCATTGTGCAGGAAAGCACGGCCCTGCTCGCTCCCCCAGGAGCCACCTGGAGAGCCGCGGTCCGAAAGCTGCGTGGGGAGCCGGCTCTGACACTGTCGCCTCCCCCAGCTCATCAGTGAGTCAGCTCCATGACCACTCGTCCACCCTCACGCCCGGAACCGCTGCTGTCACCCAGAGGACCTGGAACCACACTCAAAACTGGAGCTGTGACGGAGGCGGGGCAGAGAGAGCACTGAGTCACACGTGGGGAGGAGGCAGGAGGTCAGCACAGGCTTTTAGCCTCCAGAGGTTAAAACACGCACAGGGGCTCTAGGCTCCTTGGCCTTGTCCTCTTTAGGGGCTGAGAAACTACGGGGCCAGGGTGAGAGCTCAGCCTGTCGCCACCTTCAGGGATTAGCCTGTGACCACAGTCAGGGCTCAGTGTGTGACTAGGATCAGGGCCCAGAGTGTGACTGGGGTCAGGGCTCAGTGTGTCACCAGGAACAGGGCTCAGAGTGTGACCGGGGTCAGGGCTCAGTATGTGACCAGGATCAGGGCTCAGTGTGTCACCAGGAATAGGGCTCAGAGTATGACCGGAGTCAGGGCTCGGTATGTGACCAGTGTCACAGCTCAGAGTGTGACCGGGGTCAGGGCTCAGAGTGTGACCAGTCAGGGCTCAGAGTGTGACTGGGGTCAGGGCTCATAGTGTGACTGGGGTCATGGCTCAGCGTGTCACCAGGAATAGGGCTCAGAGTGTGACCGGGGTCAGGGCTCAGAGTGTGACTGGGATCAGGGCTCAGAGTGTGACCAGGGTCAGGGCTTACTGTGCAACCGGGGTCAGGGCTCAGTGTGTCACCAGGAATAGGGCTCAGAGTGTGACCGGAGTCAGGGCTCAGTATGTGACCAGTGTCACAGCTCAGAGTGTGACCGGGGTCAGGGCTCAGAGTGTGACCAGAGTCAGGGCTCAGAGTGTGACCGGGGTCAGGGCTCAGAGTGTGACCGGGGTCAGGGCTCAGAGTGTGACTGGGATCAGGGCTCAGAGTGTGACCAGGGTCAGGGCTTACTGTGCAACTGGGGTCAGGGCTCAGTGTGTCACCAGGAATAGGGCTCAGAGTGTGGTCCTACCATTCTTGCTGCCGGGAGGAAGTGTTACTGGGCACCAGTGCTCGCCCCGATTGGGCGAGCCCCATACCTGTCCACATGCTAGGGCACCCCAGGTGCGCCTTTCCTCAGCTGCACTTGTGGCCACCATATATTTTTTCTGGCATTTATAGAGCACACACCTGTCCCGGCACGCAGGGTTGCCCAGAGGAATCAGGCTGGCCTCAGCCCTGAGAAGCTCTGGGAGCTCGTGAGGCTCAGTGCTTGGATGCTGGGGTCTCCCTGGAGTAGGAGGAGCTGGGAGGAGGTGGGACAACTGGAGGCTGCAGGGTTCTGGGCAATGACAAGGCCCTGGGCTGACAGTGGGCGGGAGGGGAGAGGAGGTCATGGAAGGGATGGGGGGAGAGGTGGGTACTGGCTTGGGAAAGGTGGGGCCCCGGGGGCTGGCTTTCACCCCATCTCTCAGCCACCCAGACATGCACCTGCCCGCCCCAGGCCAGGCTCAGCAGATCCCTGACTCCTGGCTGAGTGGAACCTTCGGCTCCTTCAGGCAGCGCTGGGTTGGAGTTGCGCATACTCCCTCGTGCGTCCAGCAGAGGGCACTGTGCTGTCCGGAGAGAGCAAAGCCAGCCCCTGGCCAGTGGCGGGTCTGTGGGGTGCCGAAGGCGCCCAGTGTCCACACTCACATGCCGCTTGTGCCCAGGCTGGAGACTGTCCCCGGAGAGGGGGTGACAGACACACCTTACAGCCTCGTCTCTGTCTGGGGGCAGTGGAAGGAGCCCGTCAAACCCTGAGGCGAGCGGCCCCACGGGCCCCCATCCTGCTGTGTCTCTGGCTTGCCCCCGCCCCCGGCCCAGTTCCTGGGCGGTGGGCTGACCCTGCCAGGGGGCTGTGGCGCCTCCCCCACTGGGTCTAGGGACTCCTCTGGGCCGTGCCCAACAATCCCTCTCTGCCTGCGGTGCAGGAAGGCAGACACACTGGAAGGGCATCACGTGGGGGGAGATCAGTGTTTGGGGGGGTCTAGGGGCCCCCAGGAGATGGGGCAGTGGTGGGCAGAGTCCACGTTCCCACTTCCCGGCCTGGCCTTCGCCACCAAAGACCCACGCACCCAGAAGGTCTGGTTGGGACCCGAGAGGTGGCAGGACCCAGCCCCAGTTCAAGAGGGCACGGGAGCCCCGTGCCATGAACCCCAGCCAGAGGGAGGCCCAAGCCACTGTCCCCACAGCCGGCCTCCGCCTCCCCGGACGGGCACTGAGTGGGCAGAACGGACTTTCCACGCTCCACGGTCTCAGGCAGGCAATCTGGAGACGTCTGGCTTTCTCCTGGGCTCAGAGGGCTCCTGACCCAGAGTCCCGGGGCCAGAGCTGGCCTCTGGACCTGTGTGCCCCTGGGCAAGGCTCCGTCCCGTTCCGGAGGGGCGTGGGGGGATCCGCTGTCAGGGCTGGGTCCTTGCACAGGAGAGGCGTGTTAGCAAGGAGCTGGGGGAGGAGGGACTGGAGGGTGGAGGGGCAGGAGGATAGGATGCCATGGCCATCGCACAGGCCCCTCCAGACTCCGCATGCCTGGAGCTGAGGGTCCAGCCTCCCTCCCTCCCTCCCTCCCTCCCTCCTTTCCTCCATCCCTCCCTCCATCACTTCCTCCCTCCCCTCCTCCCCCCTCTGGGGAAGGGACCACCCTCACCATCCCTGTGCCGGTCCCCGTGCCGTCCAGGGGGACAGAAGTGACCCACCAGCAGTGACCAGCAGTGGTTGCCGCATCCCTGGAGGCCTTCTCTTCAGGGGCAGAGGCCCGCGAGCCTCCGAGGAAGGCGGTCAAGCTGCCCCAGTGCAGATCCCCCGCCGGCCGGGACCGCAGGGCACCAGATGTGTGCCGTGGGGCCCCCCACCTCGGGGGCCAGGCCCTGGGACTCTGCAGAGTGAAGGCGGCGGGCCCCGCCTGGAGGCTCCGGGCAGTGGCGCCGCCTCTCCTTGGGCCCCTGGGAAAGCCTCTCCCTGAGCAAAGAGCGCACAGGCGGGGAGAACGGGGCGGGGGGCCCTGCACCCTCATCGCTCTGCCCTTCCCAACATTCCCTGCTTCCCCTTCGTTCTCCCCTTTCTCCTGGAGCATCTTCGAGCAAACCCCACACCCCATGTCCTTTTGCCTGTAAAGTCTTTGGTGTGCGTCTGTGAATAGACACCGTCCCCGCTAGGATAGAGTCCGACGGCTCAGGGCTCCCCGCGGGCTGCGGAATACTTGTTTTGCCTTTGGTTTTCTCAGTGGAGAGTGAACGCGGCCTGCATGGCACAGCCAAAGCCTTGCTTTGGGGCCTCGAGGGTCGGCCGGGAGTCAGAGCCTTCTGTGCTGACCCAGTGAGTCGGGCGCCCGGGACCCACCATAGTGGGCTGGCCAGGGAGGCCTCTGCAGAGCGACCTTAATGGCCTCAGGCTGAGAAGCAAACACATGCAAAGGCCCTGAGGCCTGAAGGAGCTTGCCACAAGTGAGAGACAGAAGGAAGGAGCCCTGGGAGGACGGGAGGCACAGAATGTCGGGAAGGAGGCTGAAGGTCAGCAGCAAGGTCCAGCCGAGAAGGCCCGGGGGTGGGGGCGGGAGGGGAACTTATTCCAGGGCCTAGGAGGTTGTACTCCAGCCTTTGTAAGAGAAGGATCTGGGATCCAGGGCTGGGGGCGGAGCCAGGAGTGGGGGCGGGGCCAGGGCTGGGGGTGGGGCCAGGCTGTCGGTTAACAGTCTTCTTCTTGTCTCTGTGGATCAGGGGTCCGTGAAGCGGGGGCTAGCCTTCTCCCCGGGGCTTCCTGTCAGCTGAGGCTGCATGTCCCTGCAGGGGACATGTCCTCTCCCGGGCCTGGCGGGAGTCCGGAGCACCCCGTCCGGCGGGCGGTGGAGGGTGAGGCAGACAGAGAGCAGGTGGCCACGGGGAGGGCCTGGACTCGAGTCACCCCCCGAGCCGCTCCCGTTTCAGACTGTGCAGCCAAGACCACAGGAAAATCCCATCCCTGCGTACTTTCTGCCGTCATCCTCCTGCTCCTGGTCCGGCTCCCCAAGGGACGCCCCCGCCCCGGGACACAGTCCCCTCCTCTCTCTGGGTGCGGCTCCGGGTGGGGCCCTGAGGTGGGGGCCGGCGTGACCCAGGCTGCAGGGAGGAGCAGAGGGTCACCTGTGAGGCTGGGGGGCCTGCGTGCTCACTGTCTCAGGCTCAGGGTCCCCGTGACCAGGTGGCCTGGGCCTCCAGTAATGCAGAGAAGATTGTGCCTGGGACCACACGGCCCGCTGAGGAGCCCGTGCCCAGGCCAAGGACAGGAGGGGCCACGTCCTGCCGTGTCCCCCGCCCAGAGAGCACGAGATGGCGGGCAGCCTCAGGCGGGCAGAGGGAGACCTATGCACCTGCACATGCTGGTCCCGGGGGCGGGCGGGACCCCGGGGGCGGGCGGGACCCTGGGAGGGGGCAGGACTCCGGGGCGGGCAGGACCCCGGGGCGGGGGTGGGTGAGGATACAGACAAAATTTGCTGGGGCGCCTGTGTGGCTCAGTCAGTTAAAGTGTCCAAGTCAGTTTGGCCTCAGGTCCTGATCTCAGGGGTCGTGAGATTGAGCCCCATGTCAGGCTCTGTGCTCAGCGGAGAATCTGCTTCTCTCTTTCCACCTGCCTCTGCCCTTCCTCCTTCTCCCTCTCTCTCAAATTAATAGAAAAAATAAACACAGAAAAACAAAAAGACCAAAAACAGAGATGCCTAGGAGCACCAGTGTCCGCGGTGTCAGGGATCCAACAGCCCAGCACACAGGGCAGGAGGGTGAGGTTCTAGAAGCTGCTGCAAAGTGTGAACAAGGGGGTGGTGTCCCTCACACAGGTGCCCCTTGTCCGTGAACCCTTGTCCTCTATTGCCTAGCCTTGAACAGCCCGCTGCCTGTGCCCGTGCTGCACCCCGACCTAGACTGCCCAGCCCTCCTTGCCGCTGGCTGGTGGCTGCTTCCAGGGAGCCCTCCGTGATGTATCCCCTCCACGTTGCACATACTAGGTCCTAAGGCTGCTGAATGTTCTGGGATTGGTTGGTGACCTATTTGTCACCCCTTCAGGTCATGGCCCCTCAAGTGTCCCCAGTGCCCAATACTGGCACATGGTAGACACAAAGCCCCTGAGGACAATGGGATGAACCAGAGAGGGGATGGGGGGACCAGAGAACCAGGCCAAGGGGGCAGTGGAGGCCCCAGGAGAAGCCCCAGGGCTGACTCGGGCCCAGGTTCGTGTGGTGACTCTGGATGGCAGAAGGAAGGGACCTCCTTCTGGGGTGGCGCCATGAGCCCCGCCCAGCAACACTTCTGGGCTGGCCGCCGGAAAGGCCACCGGACCAGGAAGTCTCAGCGCCCACGGGACGAGGTCGGAGCCGGGGCACCTCCGGCTGGAATGGGACACACTCTACCTGCCCAGTCGGGTCCCACTGCGTCCCTTCTGCCCACATGGCCATGGTCATGGGAGGCCGTGAGCTGCTGATGGATGTTGTTATTTCCCATCCGGGCCCAGGGACCAAGGACACCTGGTTCGGGGATTGGAGCCAGGTCAGCCCCTCGGTGCCGCTCAGCAGGCAAATACTAAAGCTGGATTCCGGAAATTTCTGGGCTGTCCGAGGAAGCGAGCTGCTGTGCGGGAAGGCGTGGGTGCTGACCGGCTGTAGGGGGCGGGCACGAGCGGATTCCTTCCCAAGAGTCCCGCACCCACCCCAAGGCTCCAGAGCCTTCTCTCCATCCTGAGATCTTCTGGGGCTTGGTCTCTTGGCGGCTCAGGTAACGCTCAAGGGCAGGGGGCCGGCCAGGGACATGACTGAGGAGGCCAAAGGACTGTCCCTGCTCCCAGGGGACGCAGGGAACCCCGCCCCTCCGGCCTCGGGCTCCGCCCGGTAAAGGGGTGAGAATGCTCCCATCCACAGGGTGTAGCAAGATGAGGGGCCTTAGGGCCCAGCACAGCCTGGCACCCCTGGGAGCACGGTTGAAGTCTGGGGGGGCACTCGAGAAGGCTGAGCACTCTGAGAAGCCCGGTGTCTCAGCTCGCCTCATCTGCAGACCGCCAGCGATTCGCCCTCTCTCTGGACCTCTGCTCCCGTCTCTAGGGTGGGGACACCTGCAAGAGGACTGTGACTGGGAGGTGACTGATGAGGGACACGTCATGAACTCTTGTTCTAAGCAGGGGAAGGCATGGCCCCAGCTGTCCCCAGGGATAAGGGCGACCGAATGCAGTGAGCTCCAGGAGGGAACAAAATCACGGCAGGCGCTCAGCGAGCGTGAGAGGGGTGGACAGACAGACGGATGGGTGGACGGGTGGATGGACAGAGGTGTGGGTGTGGGGGATGGACAGACGGATGGGTGGACGGGTGGAAACAGCGGCACAGAAATCCCAACTCGGGGCCCCTCCTCTGCTGCCCACCCCATCACGTGTGACTCAGGGGTCACCCCGGGCTGCCCAGATGGCGCTCAGAGCGGGACAGAAAACGTGAATACTAACGGGAGGGAGGCCCGTAATGCCTTCATTACCTGCAGACAGCTAGCTGGAGAAGACAGCTCATTTAATTCAACACTTGAAGTTCAATAAACAGAAGGGCTGTTTTATCGACCTAATTGCTTCAGCTGCAGGAAAGCGTGTGCGCACACGTGCCTTTAGTCCTCTGTCCTTCGAAGTGGGGGACGTGGGTCTCCGTGCAGGGCGGCGTCCTGCACGAATGACGGGGGCGGCTGTGGGGGCTCTCCTGGTTCAGGAATGGGGAGATGAGGCCGGCAGCAGGGGGTGAGAGGCGCGGTCGCAGGGCAGGGCGCGCCCCCCTGCCCCGGGCTCCTCCCTCGCGGAAGCTGCCCTCCGTCTGACACCCCCACACCCGCCCCCCCCCCCCCGCCCCTCTGTTGTTTTACTATCTGTTTAATTAAACAATGATGCACAGTGAGAGCCCGCGGCCTCATTTTCGAGCCACAAACAAGAGAAGATTCACGGGTGCCCTCATTAGAGCTGCTGGCAACAGGCAAATCCCTGAGCTAGGAGGAAGTCTTGCCCTCCGGGCTCAGGGAAAAAAGCACTTTATTAAAATGATGGCCCCACGAAAAGGGGCAAAATGCCTTATTCAGGCAGGAGGAGGAGGAAGTGTGTGACGGCGGCCCCAGGGACCCGCCACTTCCCACACCTGCCCGCGCCAGGGCCTCCCCCACCAGCTGCCTGTCTTTCCGTGTCTGTCTCCCCCCATTCTGGCCAGGACCCCTGCCCTCGCCCTCTGCAGCAGCAGGGCCTCTGGGACCTGCAGGCGGAGGACGTGGCTGGCAGAGAAGGGGGAGGAAGGGCCAGCGCCAGCCGGTGGAGCAGGTGAGAGGGGGGCAGGGCTGCCCCACCGCAGGGTGCGCGCTGGGACCCCAGACGGGGAAGCCAGAGGGGGGAAGGCGGGGAAGGAGAGCCTGCTGGGAGCAGGCAGGAAGAGCAGACTCCGCCCGGGTGAAGCCCCCGTGGGCCACGCTGCAGCCGTCTGGGAGACTGGAAGGCTGTGTGGGGGCCGGGGGACCCCTCCGTGCAGGCCCATCCCGGCCCCGACACCCAGGCCACAGACGGTGGCCCAGTGGAGCTCCCCCTCCCTGCTGAGGGACCGCCCAGGCCCCAGTGCCTTTCCTCCACGGCGTCCGCGGCCCACCCGAGACCTCGGGCCAGCCGCGGACACACCCGTCAGAGGGCAGACGTGCACACTGTCGGGGGCACGGTCAGGCCAGTGGAGCCCCTGTCCCCCAGGTCCCACTGACTGCAGTAGTAAGCCCATCACGCCCAGGGTGGGGGGAGCGGGGGCGGTCTGCAGCCCAGCCTAGAAGCCTGGGAGCCGTCGGCTAGCTTCTGCAGGCCCCCGTCCACACTCACCTCCACCCCTGCTCCAACCCCACAGGGCAGGTGCCCACACCCCAGCTGGGTGACAGCCTCCCTCCTGCTCCTTGCTTCCCGCGGGAGACCTGTCCCCGGGGCAGAGTCACCGCCCTGTGGGCCTCCAGCCTCCCCCGCACTCCGGCCCAGAGAGATCATGGTCCACATTTCAAGGTGGACCTTGGGACAATGGTCCCCGACACGGGCCAGGCTGAGGCTAGCACCCGAAGCATCAGACGGCCTGTCTGCTTGACGAGGGGCGGGGGCATCGTGTGAACAGTGGGCCTCGGCAAGGCGTCCCCGAGATGCCCCGTGCAAGCCCAGACCCAGGAGTGAGGGGTGCTATCAAGGTCTGTACCCAGACACCAGGGGCCCACCAGGATATGGGGTCCCCGTTGGATCCCCCAGCCCAGCAGGGCCCAGACCGCGCAAAGCCAGAAGCCCCTGGGACAGCTGCGGGGCTGGCCAGGGAGGCGCTTACCCAGGAGGGCAGGGGGCAGACACGGCCAGGCCTGCGACAGGCCTGGGCCCATCCGGCAGCTGCCCAAAGAGGGTCCCTCAGCCCCTGTGGTGGACCAGGTGCTGAGCCCGCTGGCCGGGCCCAAGCCACTGGCCCTGCTGGGGGGCCTCTCCCAGGGTGGGCAGCCTGGTGACCTCTGTGCTCCGGTGCTCGATGCTGGTGGGTCACAGTAGCCGGCCCCACGCTCAGCGTCCCGAGGTCCCAGCTCTCCTGCCGGGGCTCCCTCTTGGCCATCCAAGGCTCCTCCAGTCTCTAAGACCCAGTCAACTCAGGTCCCCAGGGCACAGGCCATCTCCCAGATTCGGCCTCTCCAGTCCCTGCTGCAGACTGAAGGGGCTCAGTCCCAGGGCCACCACCTTAGCCAGGCGAAGGTGTCCCTCGGTCCTTGGACCTGGAGTGCCCCAGGAGGGCTCCCTGACGGGGACAGGCTAGGAAGGTGCCCAGGTAGACCCCAGAGCAGTGAGGGGAAGGGCTGAGCGGGAGGCAGCCCAGAGACCTCTCTCACGTCACCGCGACCCCACCTGCTGGGTCTCAAGTGTCCCGTGTGTCCTGCGGGGCGGCCACCCCACCTGGGAACAGCTCCTGCCCGGCCCTCCCCCCGCCCAGAGCCCTGGTCTGCCTGCAAGGCCCCGATCCCAGTTCCAGCCAGAGAACTCCTACACACCCTCCCAGGCCCACTTCCAAGCTCCCCACCTCCAAGAAGCCCACTAGGTTCCCCCAGGCCTTTCCTGTAACCCCTATCTTTTCTGCTCAGTGCCTTGAGAGCTCCCTCCCTCAGGCTACGTTCATGCTGGTCACCTCTGCCCCACCAGCCAGGCGGCCTCTGGGACATGAAAAGCCTCAGTAAAGGCTGGATAAACAACGAAGGGCCCTGAATGGCACCGGGAGAGCCAGCTTTCCGCACACGAGACTGTCGCGGGCTCCTGCGTCCCGACGCGTCCCCGTGGGCTCAGGCGGCATGACACGGCCCTGCTTCTCTGCTGAACGCTCAGCTGGGCGCTAACCTGCTCCCCCCCCCCTCCCGCCTCCCCGGGGCCTCTGGGACTGAAGGGTCAGTGCACACATAGCCTGGAGGACCGGATGGCCAGGCCGCACGCACCCCCCACGCGTGGGTCCCCGCCGCGGAAGCCAGCCCTGGGCTTTACTGGATCTTTCCCAGTTGTAGGAACTGCCGCCCCACCCGGCCTTCCTGGACATCCCTCTGTGCCAGCCCAGTGCAGGATGTGGTAAGGAAAAGCCTGTCCCAGCCTCCCGGAGCTCCCAGTGTAGACAGCCGGCCACGGATGTGGACGCCAGGGGTCCCGGGTCTCCCGCGGGGGAGCACACCCAGCATCAGGCCGGAGAGCGAGCACTAGGGTGGGGAGGAGGCAGCCCGTGCCTCCCGGGCCCACCCTGGAGGGCTGGCCCACCCTGCCTGCCTCTGCTTAGGTGGGGCCCCTCACCTCTGAAGCTCCCTCCCGGGTCTCCCTGGGGGCTGCGGGCCAGCGCCTCTCATCTTGCTCGGGCTGCCGGGCCACCCTGGAGCTGCCGGGAAGAACGAGGCCCGCGCTCTGGGCGGTGCAGGGCTGGTGTCTGCGGACATGGAGGTGAAGCCGGGGTGCAGGGGGGCCGCGGGGAGAGGGCATGGGAAGCGCACGCCCCCTGTGTGCATGCCCACCAAACATGCTTCTGCACCAAAACACAGACCACGTTCTCCAAGGCAAGTTTACTGGGAAAGGTCAGTGTGACACGAGTCTGTGTGCCCGGCAGTGCCGCGCGGCGTCCTTCCCGGCTCCCGGACAGCCAGGGCGGGCAGCGGCCGGGGCGGGCAGCAGCCACAGTGGCGCTGGCCCACGGGCCGCTCAGTCACTGCCACCGGCTCCATGGGAGGAGTGGAGGTCCGGGGCCGCAGAGGGACGTCGGCTAGGGCACAGATCGGCTCGGGGCCTCGACCCCGGTTTTCCACGGCAGGGACCGCGACCTCAGCGAGGGCCCGAGAGGCGAGGTGGGTCCGCATGCCGAGGGTCCTGCATCTTTCTGTCCCTCTGTTTGCTCGTGGCTTTTCCACGAAGCATCTTCGATTGTAGCCCTTGAATCTCTCTAGCACACTTGTTCCGTACTTTGGGGTCATCTCCTGAGCGGCTGCTCTCAGGCCAACCAGAATGGACTCAGGTGTGGACGCGCCCACTTCCTGCCGGAGACCCTCCCAGTGTGGCTGCAACACAGAGCACAGCCGTAAACGCGACGGACCCAAGGCCACCTCATGGAACGGTACACCTTCTGAAGACCCAGCCGGGCGCACCTGGGTGGCCAGCTGGGTAGGCACGCGGCTCCTGGTGCCGGCTCAGGTTGTGATGGCGGGGTCGCAGGTTCGAGCCGCACGTCCGGCTCCGTGCTGGGCAGAGTCCGCTCGAGATGCTCTCGCCCTCTGCCCCTCCTGCTCATACTCGCTTTCAAAGAAATCAATCTTAAAAGCAGCAGCAGCAGCTGCAGAGGAAAGGGCAGCAGGGGACCGGCGCCCGGCGGACACTGTCTCCTCTGAGGACAGAACTGCCTTCACCAGGGCTTTGTTCTGAGTGGATCTGATTCACTGTCTGGGTCACTTGCTTTGAGCCCAAAGGACTTCTGTTAGCATTTCTCGGAAGGCGGGCCACCGGCAGCAAGTTCTGTTTTTGTGTATCTGGAAACATCGTTCACTCACTTTATTCTGAAAGAGAGAGCTTTGGTGGACGCAGGAGTCTTGGCCACGGGCTTCCTCTGAGCGCTCGGACCGTGCTCGGCCACCAGCCCCGCCGGGCGCACTCGGGACGGGCACAGCTTTCCCCGTGCTCCCGACCCTGTGGGTCACGGTGTTGGTCCCACTGGAGCTCACTGGGCCTGCGGGTTTGTAGACGAACGTGGGGCTTTTCCAGGCCCCGTTTGGGTACTTTTTCTGTTCTTTTCGCCTCCTGGGGCTCCGGTGGTGCAGGTGTGGGCGTCCCTGCACCGTGGGGTCAGCCGGGTCTCCGGGTCAGTCCGTGTCACGGGTTCTTCCTCCTGCCAGCTCACAGGGCTGCCGAGCCCCTCAGGAACTCTTCACTTCGGTTCTCGTACTGGTCGGCTCCGGAATCCCCACTCGGTTCTTCCGGGCGCGATAACCGTCATGTCCCCGCTGACGCTGTGTGATGTGCCTCCGGCAGCCTCTCCCTGCATCCCCTCTCCCTTGTTGAACTGCGCTTCCCTCCTGTGTGTAGAATGGCCAAGTTCAAGTCGCTTCCTGTTAAATCCAGCGTCCAGCGGTTCTGCGGCCCACTTTTCTCCTGGGGTCGGAGCCACACCTGACTCTTCCTTTGCACGTTTGGGTGGGAAACGGGTCACTTCAGGGAGCGCGCTGCCGCAGTTCTGGGTCCTGGCCACCCCGCCGGGTCACTTTACTGTTATCCAGTCGCTTACTTTGTCTGCTGGTGCCACGCTGGGCGGGGGGAGGGCACTTGTCCCCGACCCCCCTGCTCCGGCCTGTCCGCTACCTTCCAGGGGTGCAGCCTGGGGCTGGCCCACGGTCACCCTGGGAGGACAGTGGCTCCGCGAAGCGGCAAAGCTGCGGGACCGTCTCCCCCCCCCCCCCCCCCCACCGCCCCAGCGGCTCCTCAGTGCCGCCCGTTGCTGGCCGACCGCTCCGGCTTTTCCAGATCTGCCCTGGGCATAAAGCCTTCAGGCTCTAATCCATGCAAAGCCGGCTATTTTGGAAAAACAGCCCGAGATCAGCGTGGGAGAGCCTTCCTGAGCCCGGCCGGCCCTCGGCTCACGTGCGTGCGCTGCTCCATGAACTCTCCCCTCTCGCCAGCGGCCCCGAGCCACGCGCTCTGCAGCAGGCCGAGTCAGTCCTTCTGCGGGGGGCAGGGGGCTGGGCCCCGGGCTGCCTCTCCCCTGGAAATCACCTGTGAGCCCCAGCGCTGGGAGCGGGGTCGATGCTGCTCGTCTCCGACAGCTCTGGGGGGGGGGGGGCGGCAGTCCCAGATCTCCGCGGCCGGAGTCCGTGTGGAGCCCCCACCCCACCACAGGCTGCCTGCCTCCGTCCTCCACACGCCAGACCCTCCCGATCGCTGTGCCCGCCGTGGCGTCGCGGAGGGGGCTGAGGCCAGAACGGGGCTGTGGAGAGAGCGAGGAGGGAGGGAGGCAGGCAGGAGACCAGCCCGGCTTTCCCGGACGGCTCCCCGGTGCGCACGCTCCCTTCTCCAGCCGCACTGTCCAGACGCCCTGCTGGCCGATGGGGTCCGTGCACTGGGACCCGGCCCAAAGGACGGGAGTAGAAGTGCCATGTGTCGGCGAGGGCCCGCTCAGAGGAGTCGGCTTCCTGCGGCTGACAGCTGGAAGCAGCAGGCACCAGGCGGGAAATGAAACCACCCTGAAACAGGAAAAGGGTCCCAAGTGGCAGACGAGCCTGGTTCCGTGTCACGCTGCCTCACCACCCGAGGTCACCCTCCTGGACTTGCCAGCCGGACCCAAGGCAGGCCGGACCCCGTTCTCTTTCCTGCCCTCACGGACCCAAGACACCTCCCGCCCCTCACCCGTGTTCCAGCCTCCCCGGCAGCTTCCTGCCCTTGTCGGTAAGCCCGCGCTCTCCGGAGACAGGACGGGGGCCCGGTCTGATCACCCCCAGCCTCAGGCCGAGCACAATGGCCAGCACACGGCGGGCAGGGAGCCCACGCCGCGCTCTGCGCTAAATGACGGTGGAATAGGGGCGTATCCGCACGGGGAGAAAGCCCGCCGAGGCTGGCACTGTGACGCTGCCTTCCCACAGTGGCCCAGGCTGGCCCTCAGGGGCAGCGGCGCCTCCCATTTGCCCTGAATTCTGCTTCCCATGCATCTCGGGCTCCTGCAAAAGCACGTGGTCTGCACGGCCGCCTACCGCGGCCCACATCGGACTCTGGGGCCCTGAGCTGCCTCCCGAGGCTCCGCCTTCTGACCGAGGAGAAGCCAGGAGGGGTGCAAGCAGGTCCCCACTGGACAGAGAGGCCTCCCAGATGCCACACCCGTGGATCCCACCGCTGGGGCTCTGAGCCCAGTGCTGCTGGGGGACACGGAGCCCAGGCCTCCTGAAGGTGCCTCCACAGTGACCGGAGAGGAAGGAAGGGGAGACTGATCCCTCCCGCCTCCGATTTCACATCCAGCCTAGTTGGGCTCCACCCAGAATTGCCTGGGAAAAAGGATCCTGAGGCGAAAGCATTCTGACCACCCGAGCTTGGGGGTGGCCAGGCGGGAAGTACCGAGCGCGGCGGCCGGGGGGGCTCTCAGGGGGGGGGGGGCAAAGGTCTCTGGAACGAGCGCAGGGCAGCGGGATGGGGTGGAGGGGCTCTGCCAGCGCCCACTTATGGCCCCACAGCCCCAGCCCAGGGCCCCCCGCTCTGCCCAAGGCCGCCAGCAGAGGCCTACACAAGAAGTATGCTGCCTGTTGGTGGGGGGCCAAGGGAGGCTGGACCTCGCTCTGCCCCAGAGCCTCCTGAGCAGCATGGGGGTTCCAGCTAGCGCCATGTTCTATGGCTGCTTCTGGAAGGAATGCCCGGAGAACAGACACCCCTCAGGCCATCAGTGACAAGCATTTATTGGCTGGCCACAAAATGGCCAGGACAGTGGTGCAGATCCACGGCCCGGGGTCTATGGCCAATGAGATAAAACCTCTGCAGGGGACCCAGGAGCGCCCCCCCCCCCGTGTCCTGCCCCTCCCCCAGCTGCGCCCAGCCAGCCAAGTCCTGTTCGAGAAGCACACCGGGCTGCAGGAGGGGGCGGGGGGGGGCGAGCTCCTCAATGTCCGGCCACCTCTCCGGGCTGCCACCGCTGCCACCGCGGCCACCGCAAGGACTCCTGACACCTCACTTCCCGGGACACCGCAAGCGGCTGCCATTCAATGGTCCCACGTGGCAGCCCAGGGCACGGGTGCACAGACGTCACCCCAGGCACAGAAAAGAAAGGGTGCGGAGATGGCACAGCCCCGTGGCAAGCTGGCGCTCAAAATCCACCTTGCTCGGTTCCTGATCTCCGCCCCTCGTTTAAAGCAAGAAGCGTGGTCGCCTTGCGGCTTGGGAAGTCGCGCACACGGGGTGGTGGGGGGGGCCTGGGAACCAAACGCAGCGCCACGCAGGCGCCCCAGCAGGCGGGGAATGGGAGGCAGCAGCCGGCCGGGAAGCCAGGCCAGTCCCGAGGACGCAGCAGTGAGGAGCAGAGTCGCAGCCGCTGAGACACAAGGAGGGTGGACCGCCGTCCCTGCACCACCACCAGCCCTGGCTCCAGGCCAGTCCGGGCTGCGGGCGCCGGTGGGGAGCCACAGTCTTCCCGTGGCCACGCCGTGCAGCCGGCTCTTCCCTGCACGGGGTTCGGAGGCATGAGCAGTGAACGCAGAGACTGAAACGCGGCTAGAAATCCAAACGGTCCTTTTACACCAGGAGGCAAGTGCACGCCTGAGACTCCTCTCTGAACGCCCTGGCGAACCTCGGGGACTGGCAGGCGCTAAGCACGAACTGCCGCACACAGGGCACGGGACCTCGGGGTGGACTCGGCACCAGGACACTGGACACGCCTGCGGCGCCCGACGGGAGACCTGGGCGGACAGTCCTGCTTGTGTTAGGGGAAGGGGCTCCACCGAGTGGGGTCCCAGCCCCAGGGCTGAGACCTCCTGGCAACATGGAGGCACTTTCAGGAGGCGGACACAGCTAAGTGAGTTCACGGTTGGAGGGACGACCGCCCCCTATAAAGCCACAAGCAGGGCTGCCCACCCGACCCAGGGACGGCACCACACAACTGAGCCCCGAGGGGAGGGCGGGACGGGCCCAGGGAAACAAGCGGCCGCAGGTGCTGCCACCAGTTGGCCCGACGGCCGGCCTTCCTTCCTCGTCCTGGACGGACAGACCGCTCCACCGACGCGCACAGCAGGGCTCAGCCGGTGAACTTGGGGCCCGACTCTGGCCTGCACGGTCCTGGCTTCTGGCCACGGGACGCTCGGGCGGAGCAGCCGCTCACATCCGCGGGCCAGGACAGGAAATACGGCAAGCCCACGACGAAGCGGACGTGCAGGAACGGGCCATCCCGAGCGGCGGAGAGCGCACCCCGGGCGCCCGACCTCCTGGACAAGCTCCGGCCGTCAGTGCTGAGCCGCCGTGGAGGAGCAGGGCAGAGGGGAGGCCTCCTGGGGGGCCTCCAGTTTGACCATGGCCCTGAGGGCCCCGCGCCGCTGCTTCACCTGCCTCTGCCTGGCGAACACGGAGCGCAGCGTGCGCAGCTGCCCCACCTCCTGTGCCGTGAAGCACGGCTGTCCCTCGGCGAAGCGGACCACGGCGTCAAAGGACAAGGCCGCCTGCTCCCAGGCCGCCTCCTCGCCGTCCTTCTCGGCGGGCTCCGGGCTCCCGGCGGCCGGGGCTGGGCCCTCTCCCGCCACGCCCTGGGGAAGCCGGCTGCCAGGGCGGGCCGGGGAGTCCTTCCCCGGCTCCAGAATGTGTGCGAAAGTCTGATCGTGAGGCTTCACTCGGAGGTGCTCCGGCTCCTCCTCCGAAGACGAGCCCTCGGCGAACGTGACCGCGGGCCACAGCTTTCTCCAGGCCCGGCTGAAGACGTCGCCGGGCACAGCGCTCCAGGCGCAGGCCACGTTGAAGACGGCGTCGTTCATGCCGTAGCGGGGGTGGCAGGCCTGCAGCGGGGCGGGCGGGTTGATGAAGTGCCTCATGAAATCCCGCCGGATGCCCTGGTCCATGGGCTGAAGCAGCGAGGTGGCGCCGGCGGGCAGGAAGATGGTGAAGATGTTACCGGAGGCCAAGTCGGCCTCCCGCGGGCGGGCGCGGGCGTTGTCCAGGAGCAGGATGGCTTTGCCGTCCTCGGGCAGACCCGCCGCCCGGAAGTGCTCCTTCACCGACGGGACGAAGATATGATGGAACCAGTCAGAGAAAATCTCCTTGTCCACCCACGCGTTCCCTTGGGCCTTGTAGGCGACGGGCAGGTGCTGGATGCCCCCGAAAGCCCGGGGGCCTCCGCCCTTGCCGATCACCAGGGGCTTGATCTTGTGGGAGCCGGTGGCGTTGGCACACATGAGGACCGTCAGCCTGTCCTTGCTCGGCCGGACGCCGGGCACCGTGCGACCTTCCAGGCTGGGCAGGCACCGCCAGAAGAGGCCGGTCTCGTCGGCGTTGTACACCTGCTCGGGGGACAAGCCGTGCTCGGCCGTCAGGCTCCGGAAGAAGCCACAGAACTGCTCCGCCGCTCGGTGGTCGGCCGTCTGCTTGTCGCCGGACGCATCCAGCTTCTTGATGCCGTGTCTGGCCTTAAAACGCCAGAGCCACCCGCCCGAAAACACGCAGGGCTCCGTCAGCTGCATCTGTTCGTAGAAGTCCTTGGCCTTCTCGATGAGCATGGGGCCCGACACGGGCACGCCCTCGGCCCGCTTCCCCAGGAACCACTCGTACAGCACGCGGTCCAGGTGCTCGAGCTTGGGCGTGTGCAGGGTGCGCCGCTGCTCCAGGGCCTTGTTGGAGTCCGAGCTGGCGACGAAGCGGAGCAGCTGCGCCTTGTGGGCCCTGATGTCGTAGAGCGTGGACATGCCCACGTTGTACTCCTGCATCAGCGCCTTCCGGCTCTCCCCCTTCTCCAGGCGCGCGCAGACGTCCATCTTCTCCTTCAGCGTCAGCACCACCCTCTTGCGCTTCTCCCCGGGGCCCCGCCCGGCAGCCTGCCGGGAGGCCATGGGCGGGCGGCTTGTCCCTGGGAGCTGGGAGGACACACGTGACTCCTTGCCCTGCCTCCCCCTTTCCTCTGCTCCCGTTCCGCTGGCCCCGGGCCACCAGGAGCCACAGTTCCTCCTTCGATCCCCCCTCCAGTGCTAGCGACGTGGCAGCCTCCCGGCCTCTGTGCGGAGAGACGACTAGTGTCGCACTGCCCCTGGCCGTGTCCGCACCGTTGGAACCTCTGGCCTTCTCTGAGGAGGACGGTGGCCGCTCCTGCCTTCAAACGTGCACCACAGAGAGTACGGGGGTCCCGGGAGCTGGCTTCTGATCATCTGACCATCGAGGTAGTCCTATCTGTGCCGGGGCCGCCCCTCCGGGCACATGGCGCTGTCTCCCGCCGTGCTTTAGGAACTAGAAAGCAGAATGGGGGAAGAAAGAACGTTAGGGGCCGCGGACCCGGGCCCCCTGCAAGCACACACTCCCTACTTCAGGCGTGTCGCGGGGGCGACCAACACGAGGGCTGGCCCGAGGGCGCAGCGTCGGGGAGGCTGCCCAGCTGGGCACGCAGGCTCTTTCCAGCGACCTCTCGGTCATCACAGCTCCCTCAGGCTGCACAACTCCATCCTCTCCTGACCCTTTCCCGAACACCCCGCCCCCTCCCTGCGCCACTGAGCAGCTGTGCAGGGCAGAGTACAGGTACCCTTGCTGGACCCTTCGGGAGTCACACCCCTGCCGCGCTCCGCCTGCTAAGACACCAACCTCCCCCAGCCTGGGAGAAGCCAAGGGCTGCTGCCCCGACAGCGCATTCCTCCACTACTCCGTGCAGTGTCCGCTGGGACGGTCCTGTCTTCTCCCTTGGCCCGTGTCCCCTCACTTCCTTCATGGCTCGGCCCCCCATCCTTCACCCCCTCCCACGCAGGCGGGACAGCAGGTCGCCAGGGTAGCAGCCCGCTCGCCGCCGGTCATCCCGCCCCGCAAGGAAAGGCACGCAGCACTCATAGGAGGGCTTTCAGCAACTCCCCACCCGTCTCCCACCCAAACCCTTCTGGCTGCGCCCTCCCACTTTGTGCAGGTGCAGAAGGCACGGGACTGCTCACAGGTGAAGCGTAAAAATGTAGCCCTTCGAGAACACAATTCAAGAGAAGCGACATTTATTCAATGTAGCCAGAGCTCCAAAGACCGACTCTAGGCCTATCACCAGCCAGCTCTGGGCACAGACTTTCCCCCTCCTGGGTCAGCCTCCTGGTCTGTCGGGCGAACGTGCTGCTCCTTTAGGGACCCTCATGAATAGGGACCCTATTCACGGGGCACGACTGTGAGGGCATACTGCTCAGCCCCATGGGGAGCAGAGGGAAGTAAAGGCCACCGTGAGGGACTAACTCCAAGCGCAGCAGCAAAGAGGGGGAGGGGAGCGAAGGGGGGAACTGCCGGGAAAGGCCTCCACAGGCTCTGCCCCTGAGACAGAAGGTTCTGGATGTTTCCTCTCCCTGACATGCAGGTGTTCGCAAGGTGCGAGCAGGCTGACATTCGGTAGTTGAAAACACCGTGGTCCCGCCTGCGAGACAAAACTTCTTTTAAAACTGAGATTCAGATATCCTTATATTCTGAAATAATTTGTTAAACCAAAAAGTCACCTGGTGCAGAATTAAGGGGGTCTCTGGCCTTGTGACTTCAACGTAACCCCTGAGACTAGGGCCTCAGGAGCACAGACGGACACATCTTACCCTCCCGGGCCGGTCGGACAGACAAAACACAGGGTGAGGGGAGCCATGAAGGGACAGAGAGGGGGCAGGACGCAAAGGAGGGTGCCCTCCACATTAGATCCCTTTCCCTGAGAGGGGAAGCCCCAACCCCAGAAGAGAGTCTGAGGGATTTGGGACAAGGAAGGAGGGCAGAAGTAGTGTGGGGGGGCAGGGGGGCCATAAGGGAGAAATACAAAGAAAACAAGTAATTTGGAGACTGAAGCAGACATGGGGAAGACCCCAGGGTCAAGGAATGGGCAAGGAATGCCTGCGCACAGGGAGGGGGGGCCGGCCTGCTGGGGGGGAGTGGGTCCCGGGAGGGAGGCACGGCCTGCCTATGTGGGGTGGGG